>JBCFYV010000001.1:53673131-54240266 GCA_039000515.1 Timema cristinae
TGTATTTTTTTTAATATAAACACTTTTTACTTTCGAATAAAAACATTATTATAAATTGATATGCTTTTAAATTTCACATGGGTGTGCCTCACCAATCAATTGAAATACTTAATGACAATTTGTATGCACAACGTTTGACTAAGAATAACATCATAAGCTCAAAGTCCAACCATATCAGCATTAGAGAACACTTCATTAGAGAAAAGGTACAGGTTAGAGACATCATCAACTACAAGCCAACAGAGACTTGAAGCTGATGTTCTCACCAAGGCATTGGCGTCTCCTAGGCATAGTCAACTCTTATGTCCTCTTGGACTTGGTCAACGATTCTGACGAGTGAGGGGAGTGTTGAAATAAGACAGATCCATGAACAATTAATCATTCGCCAAAGACTTGTGTGAACCTTATTCTGATATGTTAATCCTAGATCCTGTATCCAGCTCAGTTTCAGGAGATCCTAGATCCTGTCTTCATTATATTGCTCTACGTTGCTGTTGACAAAAATATTCGCCCTATATATCAATATAATAATAGACTAGTTCTTACTATATAATTATTCTTTGAATTTATACAGATAAACAGATTTTGACAAAGGCTTCTTAGGAAAAACCTTAGTTTTAAACGAAAATCTGACTCATCCAGTGAATTCTCAGCTATTATTTCTTTATTTATATGGTCAAAGAAACAATGATGGTGTGATGGTTTTATTTATTTAAATAAGTTGTTTAAGGTCAGATTTCATGGCTAGAGATTCAGTTGTCCCGGGTTCAGTGGCTCCAGAAGAACTTTAAAAAGGGTGCAGAGGAGGAGTTCGAGGGCATACAACATATCAAGAGAAATGAAAAAGATTTGAAAATAGAACTTGTTGGTAATCATTAGTTTCTAGTTGGCACTGCAATGCATCATGGGTATACAAACATTTTTTGTATCTTGTCAATTGCTGTACCACTCAAGCAGAATTTGTTCTTTATTTTCGGCAAATGTATGAATAAATCTTTAGATGCCTTGAAGAGTGTGACTCTCTTTCTAAAGTTTTATTTAAGCTGATTAAATTGTTAAGAGTAGCGGCTACTGTTATAGTATTATAGATTACCTTGTGGCAGCAGGCAAAGATGAAGTGGCCTTTAAACTAGGATCTACGCTAAGATCTACTGTCATAAAAACAGTCCTTAACCACTCTACGATGCGTGGGTCAGTGTATTTAAACAGTAGCGAAAATTGTGAAAGAGATTAATTATTTTACAATAATAATATCTTAAGACTCACCCAGAACACTCTTCTTCTTTAAAACCAACTTTATAATTCCTTTTAGCAAATTATTCATAGAAACAAAACAATCTCGAAGACATTGTTAAAATGTGTTTTATTTTCAATTTTGTATGTATTATTGTGGTAAATAGGGAGATAAAACAGACCAAATAGACCGGCCCGAAAAGCTGGCGGGCCCTTTTTCCTCCCTTTTTTTCGCCATCCTTTCTCTCTAAACTACCTAATTCTCTTCTTCCTCTCTATATCTGTATGCCCTCTAACCTTCCACACAGTTATTCTTATTCAGAACCATAGATTCTCCTTCTGATCCATATCATCTTCCAGGACTTTTACTGTCATGGCAATGTTTTTATCAATGACTACCAATTTCACTAGTATCAGAGGGAAAATCTAACGGGTCCATACTTGATCAGCTGGTGAGTCCTCCAACCTGCCAAACCTCTCACTTCTCTTCTTCAACAAAACTAGACTCGGTAGGCTTTAGCCTTCACCTCCACAGCTTATTTGTTTATTATCTATCTTTCCCCTCAAAAATGGTAGTTATAATAGGGCTCAGCATTTGGCTCCGAGCAATCCAAAAACGCAGCCAGATTTTTAATGAGCTAATGATTTCACTTTCACTTCCTTGCAAAAACTAATGGTTGATGGATAAACCTTCCGATTCATTTTTAACAAAATGATTTAGATTATTTCTACACCCTTATCTACCCGTCCCCACTAAACACAGTGATTGGTAATTGTAACAATAAAGTGATGCAGTGGAATCTACAATGAAAAAGAAACTAAAGTTGCACAACAAAATATTGCTGGGACCGCTTCTTTATCGAGATACTAAGAGAGTCAGATCAAACAAAAACTACCATTAGTATTTCCAGCAGCAACATTTGCATTCCACAGAGCTCTTGTGTTGTGCTGTTGAGAGTCCACAATTCCGTTTATGTAGTACCACAATCTGAAATCCCAAGGTGTGAGATCGAGAGAACGCACAAGTAATGCAGCAGACCCATTGCATCCAAACAATCGCCTGGGATGATATTATTCAAAATGTCATCCCACTGAATGGTCGCAATTTGCATATGCACCATTCTGAAACAATCATATGGCCAGCCGCGTTGCCAGCGGATTGTCGTCCATTGGCTTGGGAAGAAAGTTCTTTAGAAAGTGTTGGTAACTTTCACTTTGTAATCATGCAGGCATTTCATACAGCCTTAGTAGAATATCACCCACAACTCCCACCCAACTGTTGATGGAGAATTAATATTGTAATGGACCTCCAGGATGTCATTTGGATTAGTGTTGGCCAAAATGTGTTAGCTGCGATATGTAGCCAATGCAATTTCTGATTAATCTTACTCTATCCTTTACAAGTACTCTACTGATGAATTGTGTATCTGTAGCGGGGTGTTGAATCATACACTCACAGAATGTCCTACAGTGTTACAAATTGAGAGCTGTATTAAACTACTGTACAGATTGTAATTGGAGTGGGCACAGTAATTGGTCATTTACTGTTCTCCACATAAACATCTGTGACAGGTGGCTAATCGTCGTATACTTGAATTCAGTGAGCGTTCCACAGAATGAAGAATTGCCTCTTCCAATGAAATGGTCCTGCGGCATCGCAGCCTACCAGCGTTGGCCTTCACAGATTAAAAGAGACCTGTTTTCTTTAGACGATGATTCAATTCCACAATGTCCTTGTATTTGAGTTTCGTTGGACAGCTAAACATGATACATATTTACGAGCAGAAGCAATGGAATTTTGTCTGTCAGAAACTCACCAAAACTTATTATGTGAGGTTGGCCAGACTGGTTGTTGCGAAATAAAGACAGCCTAGTCAGTGAATGAGAGGTGTGTGAGTGAGGGTCGTGTAAGGCGGTTATACTTGTGCAAATGTGCGTAGCACGTATTATGTTGGATCAGCAATATGAGAGTATTAAACCATATGAGGTACAATAAATCAGAAGTGGGATGAACACAATATATCCATTTCTTCGTTTAAATGAGTAAATGGTTTCCCTCGTGTTTAATTGCATAAAACACCAGATGCCTTATCTAACTAAGTTTGTGATATACAATCGTAAATTTCATAAAGTTATATGTCTTGAATTTATATAGTAACTTTAACGGGTTGAAATTGCTATTAATTATTTTTGTAAATACAAATTGACACGGTTCATAATTAATAAAATAATACTTGAAAACGTGTGTACGCCATGGATGACATCTTGCTAGCATGGAAAACTTTCACACAATATATATATATATATATATATATATATATATATATATATATATATATATATATATATCTTGAGTTACGAGTGTTTGAAAACAAACAAATTGTGATTTAACTTCCAATATACTTTCAAAAATTAAATATTTCCAAACTGCAAAAGCAAGGCCAAAACGATTTGGATTAAGGTGTTATAAGGCAGTGGAAGAACATCAGATGGAATTGATTATGTCTATTCAGGATGTTCTGAAATTAATTTTAGAAAGTAACCGCCAGCATGACCAAAATTTTGAAATTATGAGTTCCCAGCAACAGCAAATACCAGAAACAAATCATGCATGACACTTTTTTTTATTGGGAACTGGCTGTTTTGTAGTGGGATTAATGAGTGTAATATCAAAATGGTATCCCGACTGTCCCTTGCTAAAAATTAATGGGTACTGCAAAGTATCATAAAACTTATGAGTATCGGCTACGCGTGTAAGTGTATTATCGTGCGCTGGTAAAACTATGTCTCGTGAAAAGAACTTGTTACCACTCACCACGACAGCAACTTCATTAATTGTCGGTGCATTATATCCCCTCTCATGTTCGTCGCGTGGAGTTTGATCAGCATGGATGACAACCTTATAATCTTCTTGAGGCCAGTCCTCTATTGCGGTTTTAAAGGTATTTATCAAAATGTTGTGGTTATGTAACATTCTTTGAATTTTTAATACCGTATCTCTTTCAACTCCTTGAATGTATAGGCAACGATGGTTTAATTCATTTTCTTCAACACCCATAAAATAAACTTGCAAGAATTTATGCTGTTCATTCTCTGTTGGAAAAATGGAACCAATTTGATTATATATCTGATCTTGTACGGTAAAGGTTGGCGAAAACCCGGGCATTTTTATCTCCTTATCTACTCCAAAAGATGTCATTTGAAAGCATGAGTTATACTTTCTAATTATATTTAAAAAGCACCGTGATTCATTTGCATCATATAAACATAGAGTTTTTATAGGTTGTTCTGGTTCACAAGTAAAGGAAGAAAAGCTTTGCCATTAGAACAACACATCCTTGCGGTCCAATCTTTCCATTTTAAAGCATCACAAAACTGGCAATTTTTATCCATAAAACCAACAACAATTAAAGTATGATTTTTGTAATCAATTAAAGGATCGTAATCAAATCCAGAATTATTAAATGCTGACCAACTGTTACGCATAAAAGTTTGTCGGTGTTCGGTTTGCATCTCTGCATGAACGATTCTTCTCATCTGCGACTGTTCTATAGTTTCTGTGACTCTAATGGCTGCCTGCCGCTGGACTTGTTCTTCTAAACGAAGCTGCGTTTGAAGGAGAGTCTCAGTAGCTCTTAAAGCTCTCTGGCGTTCAGTTTGTTCATTCAAACGGTGGTGCGTTCGATAAGGCGTCTCAGTTGCTCTCAAAGCAGCTTGGCGTTCAACTTGTACATCTAAACGGATTTACGTTTGAAGGAGCGTTTCAGTAGCTCTCAGAACTCTCTGGCATTCGGCTTGTTCCTCCAAACGTAATTTTGTTTGAAGGGGCGTCTCAGTAGCTCTCATAGAAGCCTGGCGGGTGGCTTGGTCCACCAGTCTTTCCTGGCTTTGAGAAGGAGTCTCATCAGCTCTCAAAGCAGCTTGTCGCTCCGCTTGTTATTGCCTCCTTAATTCGGCATGAACGGAGGATTCTTGGGATAGAGCAATTTTTGCTGCCCGGGCTCGCGAAGAGCTCCTAGATAAGCTAGAATTATGTTTGCAGGGCATTTAAAAAAAAAAGAAAAAACTGTTTTTTAATAAATAAAATATATAAAAAAAGAAAAATATACATAATCTAAAAATTGAAAAATACAAACTATTACCTTAAAGGTAAAAACATAGAATTAGAAGTAAGATATCTATTCTAAAAATAATAAATAATAAACTATCGCTCAAAGAAAAAAAAGGAACAATATAAACTGAAAACTTAAAACAATTACAATATTATTAAAATAGGTAGTAAGACGCGGTGCTAGAAATATTTTCTAGTAATATGAAAATAGTTATTTACAGGAAGTTGCTGATAAAATACTTTGTAAGTAATTTCTCCGAAATTTAATCAAACATTTGACATAGTTTATGCACGTACTACTTTCACTTCCAAATTTTGAATTTTGAAGAGATATTATTAAAAAACTATAATTTTGAATAAAATTCTCCACTTTTTAATCTGTTTGAAAGTATTTAATTTTTGAAGCCACCCCTCAATTCTGCTGAGAGTCTTCCTATACAAGATGTAGTTTCTTCCTCGTCATAATATTCTATACAGGATAAATCATCCATTTTTCCAAGCCACCATTCTAAATATCTTTCTTAAGTTATTAATTTCTCATAACTTGGAATTTTGGAAAAGTCCAAAACATCGCCAAGAGATTTACTATCACTGCTATAATATTAAGGGTTAATGAACATTGTAATTTATTAAGGACTGGTTTTAGAAAATCGGTCAAACGTTATAGAAATGTCTAGGTCATCTGGATATTCAACTGTAATTTTTTATTTTCGTCCAAGGAGATAGTTTTAATTTAGAACTTGTGCCGAGTGTCCGTCACTCATCTTTGGGCCCGCGCGCAGCGCGGTTTGCCCGTTCCCCTCCCTCTTTCTGCCATGCGTGGTTAGCTGCGCACGACCTCCTCGCACCTCGCTAGTCGGAGTGGCAAGGCTCGCTCTTCGAGAGCGCAGAGTGGTTTCCTGACTCCTGTCAACACGAGTCAGTGGTTCATGAGCGGTTGGCTCTCAGTTCGGGAGTGGGCAGAGCTGTCGGGGATAGAGACACCGTCATGCGCGGATTGGAGATGGGGGGGTTCGCTTTCGAGATACAGTTGTGTAACCGACGACCAAGGGGGGAACGCAACAAAGACACAAATAAAGACTTGTGTTTAAAACATCAACCGGACACTTTCTTCCCTATACTAAAACTTGTATCGCGCCCAACTCTGGCGCGCGGACCCCTAGCCACGACACCGGTGACCACGGGGGCAGACACATGTCTCCACAACATTGTATGGGTCCACGAGGTTTGGGCACAGGATGGTGGAGGCGCCAGGCGCGCGGGCCAAGATGAGTGACGAGACACTCGGCACAAACTGTTGCCTGAATTATACTTTTTTCGACGAGGTAGATCACTTAACCCATCAAGCCACCACTTAATATATTTGTTTTTGGAAATTGAATTATTGTTACTGGGAATTTTGGAGGGGGTCATTTTCTTTTTCTTGATCTTATTTGATTGTTTGTTAAAATGTTCGTAATTTAAAATTGTGGTCTTTTCAAAAGTGTGAGGGTTCATTAACGTAAAATTTAGATCCAGACAGGATTCCAAAAAGTCCTCGAAAATCATAATAACATCAGGATCTACTTGTAAATTTCCATTTTTTAATTTTATTTTGATTTGAACTGCCTGAACTGCCAAATCTTCCAGCGGATTGTTTTTCGCGGTCATTTGGAAAGATAAAGTTCTACTAGGTAACTTAAAATAATGTGGTATCAATTATTTGGTTAAAGTGGCCTGTAATTGGTAGTTTTGAACCCATGTCTATGACACGCTTTTCAAATAAATAAAGAATTAATTGTCTACCAGCTAAAATATTATTGCTAATTGTGGCTGTGTCCTTTCATTAACTGTCCTCAACTTAAAAATATATAATTAAGTTAGTACTAATAATGGCTGGTAGAGCACAAATAATCTATCACTATTCATATGAAACAACACTCAAACAGTTGTAATCCTTGTAGTTGTAATGATGAACGAATACTAGTGATTGTGACTTCCAGGAAAGTACTATTTCAGTTAACCTTACTCAACTTCATTATCAAGTATCAATATAATAAATAAATACCCATGTGTGTGAATCTTATAGAAAATACTAGTTTTATCATTGAATACCTTGATTAGATGACAAAGTATATTGGGTGATGATAACCCTCAATATCGTTTTATTCTTTTAGTCTTGTGTGTGAAGACCCGTACTGTCGTTGATAGTATTATATTATAATATCACGTATGATATAGTTGTTAATATCTCTTATAAATCTTAACCTCATTAATTAATCTCTTTCGTTTCTTAATATCATGTAATGATTAATATTTGTTGCCAGGAAACATAATGTATTTCAATATATTAAAATAATGGTTTCCTAGATACATAATATTATTGCTGTGTTTTATGTTTTCTAGTTAAAATATTTATTTTTTATACGTATAGTAAATAATTTAAATTAAACTATGTTGTAAGTAGCAAAATATTTTCATGTTATATGCATCGATATTTAAAATTTCATATTGTGTGTCCCATCACCAGCCAGTAGAACAGTCTCCAAAACTTTTAAAATATAAGCTCCCTTATTCTTTTAAAAAATCTAGAAATTGTTAATACCAAACTAGCTCTAACTCAAAATTGAAATAACATGCTCTTCTTCTTTTTAGTTCTAATTCACTCATTGGCATGAGTGTTTTTTTTGTGAGAAGAGCTTTATAGTTGTTGTTTTTGTGTGTTTTATATAAAATCAAGACGTTCTAGTATTAATAGCATTATAGCAGGATTAATTTTAAAGTTATTAAGAATCAGTGAAGCATCCAGGATTTTACTTTAGGGGGAGGGGCGCATATGTGTCAAAGCTATTAATTCTGTCCCCCAAAAATATTCATCTAATAATTTTAGTTTAATATAATTAAAAAAACTATACATACGCACACAAACACACACATATATAAATTTTGTTATAAAAGGATTAAGAAATTATGAATCTTGTGCGCATTAACACGAGTAAAATAGTCTTAATGACATTTCATTACCTCTAATTGTGTTGATACGTCTGTAAACACCAGTAATAATAATAATAATAATAATAATAATAATAATAATAATAATAATAGTTATAATAAAGAGCTAGAGAAAATATAGGTCCATGAACCAATTCACATAGAGGTAAAGGCAACTTTGGATTCTAGTAATAAGAAAATTAGGATGAAAATAACAGTATCTACTTGGTCTACATTTCACAAATATATAACTTTATAACTAAAAAAAAGTGTTCATATTGTCCTTTGATTTCCTTCAAATGTCATATCTTTAAATCGGGCAGTTGGGTGCTCTTTGAGGAATTCTTGCGTTATTTGAATCGTCTGACAACAATTTTTATCTCATTGTTGTAAGTCTAATTCAAATGGAAAACATTTCCTATATTACAATGTTTTTGTCAAAATATATTTTCATGATTATAAAGATGAAAAAATGAAACTTCTAACAGTATTTGTAAAGTAAATTAGGCGTGAAGTGTGTAAATTCTACTTTATTGAAATAAAATAAAAAATTGACTTTTTCGCCAATTTTGGCCCCTTTTTCTGAATCAATATTTTTTTTTAAGATAGTTTCAATTTTTTTAAATAGTTTATCACCCAGAACATAGTGTGATTTTCACTTTTTTTTATATCTTCTGGCAGCCGAATGGTGGTACATTTATTTTAATTCTAACCTTCTTATATCATGTATTTAAATAAGTAGCGTATGTATCGACCGTAAAAACTACAGTCACTGAAAAAACCAGAAAGAAAGGGTAATTTTTTTAAAAGTAGAAAGAAAATATGTTCATATATTTCTTCAGTAGGTAGGGTGACCTGGTGGTCTAAGAGTAAGGTGCCAGACTTCTGTGCTAGGGTCCGGGGTTCAATCCTTGGTCCTGGCACAGATTTATCTGATTTCCAAACCCTCTCTTTCGCAGAAAGGTCCTCCATTTCATCTCACAATCACCCTACTATTACACATTAGCGTTAGTGCGTATAACCCGAACGGTTACTAGATATAAAGGGGCTAGATGGATTTATCATCTAAAATAACCTTATGTTTAAGGCGTTTCTGCGTCTACTCCAGAATTTTTGTCACGTCCACTTTCATTCCATATAATTATCTCTTGTCGTGCTTAATTTCGAGATACAAGGTCTTAAGGGTGCTACATGGGGAGAGCATTGAGACGCGTTTCAGACGTTTAGAAATAGCGTTTTATTTAAGAAGTGACTTTAAACAAAATGTTGGCAAAAGTTATCAACAGATCTCTAGCAAATCTTAAAAATTATATTTAGCCTCAAGTTAAATGTAATATGTATTCTGAAATCATCGATAATAACCTTTCAAAAATACTATCTTGCCAACTAGTCAATATTTTCTCGTTTGAAAAAAACATGGTCACAAAATAAATGAACTTTTTACGTGGCATAATTCATGATTCTTATGAATAAAACGTACATTAAAACATAACTTATATTAAATGTATATAATCATAAGGAATTGATCATATTGTCAAAATTATAGAAAATAAGTACAGTGTTTAATGTAAAATCCTTTTGTTAAACATTCTATTGCCTGTATTTATTAGCATAAAATTATTCCTGCAATATCATTAAAAACCCATACGCTGCCGTACAAATTCTTTCAATTATTTTCCATCTCACAAAATCAAAACTCTGAAGGACAGTATCACCCAATATGGGAAACACTGGTCTAACGCTTCATTCCTATGCTATCATCGTTGTGGCCTGCTAATGGCGGGAACATTGGTTTTCAAATCACAGTCGGGTATGAAAAACTACACGTATACCACAAAGCTTAGAAAAATTCTGTTCACTATAAGTAGGCCTAGATCACAAAATAAAGGAAAATTATGTTCACTACACATAAATACCTACAAAAAAAGTTGAGTAAAATTATGTTTAATACATTTCCACAATATATCACCAAACAAATTTAAATCATGCTCATTACACGGATGTCTCTAAATAATAAAAATCATGTTCACTTCACGTACATCCAATGGTGGATCTAGGGCAGGGGTTCCCAAACATTTTGAGACCACGCCGCCATTAAAATGTTTCAATTTCCATGCGATGCCCTTGTACCCAATATTTTTTTTATAAAAATTCAAAATTCGATATGTTGGAATTTTTAAAAAGAAAATTGTAATTGACATTACTAGATTGCATTCTTTTAAATATAACAATACAAAATTAGAGCAAAATTATAGAACTCAGAAAGAAGGAATTAGAGTAGACATATTTTGCTGTACATAATCTCATGTGTACAATTTGTTCATAATGGAGAAACATTTGTCTTCTTGTATAATTTTTTACCGTATTTAAAATCTGTATTGAAAATTTGCATGTTGCATTTCACTATACATTATAAGTTTTAGTTTGTCCTTATAGGCGCAACGCGACGCCCAGCTTGGAAACCCATGATCTAGCTAGGGTGTGGCTTGTGCCCTGGTGGCTGGGCACAACTTAACCTATAAAATATCTCATACTAGATCTCATGTCAGAACTTAGTCGTTGAGACAGAGCGAACCTAGGCGCAAAGGTCCTAAGGGTGCATTTAAACATTTTATTTGTTTGTTTTTAAGTGTAAAATACTATTTAAACTAAACAAGCTTCTATTTTATTTTAATTTTAGCACCACTTCTTACTACCCAATCTCTAATTATTTATCAATAAATAAATAATATTATATAAAATTGAGAATATATTTTAAAAATATTATTAACAACATAATCCTATTTATTGTTTTATGTCGTTCAAGGTCACTTGGACTTTAATTAAAAATTAAAGACAATTTTAAAAGAAAAGGAAGAAAAGAAGAACGAAATGGAGTTACAAGAGTGTCAGTTGCAGTGTTACGACAATCCTGCTGTCATGGTTGAACATTAAAGTAGTGTTCAACAAAGAATAAGTGAGAAAAACACCCTGGCAATGTTTGTGAATTGCGACAATCACTCGCTCAACTTGGTGGGTGTACTGTACCTACAGTCAAGCAGGATACAATTATAGTCACGGTTTTTGGATACATCGAAGCTCTCTGTCAGTCTTTCATTCAACACAGCACTGGTAAAAACTGAAAAAACCCTACTCCAGGGGCTTTGGAGCCGAAGTCCAAAACCAGATGTCGTGCAAGGACAGAAGCAGTGAGGCCTGTTAAAAAAAAGTACCTTGAGAAGATACTTCAAGTTATCCAGGACATGACAAATGATGAAAATGAAACCAGTGAAATAAGAAGTGACTTTCTTTGACTTTCTTAGTGATGTCAAGGGACTGTTATACGATAACGATATTAAGGATTTAAAGCAGAAGTGCGAACATTTGGGCAAATTCTACAGCTGTGATGTTTATGGACAGCAATTGTATGAATAAATTTTAGATTGTCGAATGTTTTTATCAAAACGAGCCAACACGAAAATCAAGACTTGAAGAGCTTCTAGAATGTATTGTTTGGTATGGAGATGAGAGCGTTTCCCCCAATCTTCAGATTGCTATTCAGATACTGCTAACCATCGCCAGCTGTGAGAGCTGAAATTAATACTTACGTATTTGAGATCCTTTATGGTTCAAAGCAGATTGCTCGATCTTGCTCTGTTGATTGTGTAAAGAGAAGAAACAGAATCAACAGAATTTAAACACATCATAGATCAATTTGCGTCAGTAAATATAATTGATAGTTTTCTTGTGTTGCCATAGTCTGTTAAATAAAAGATTTATGAGCTGGTATTGTGGCAAAGTTGTTTAAAAGATGGATGTCAGGTGTTTGGATAGGGACGTAATTTCAGTGCTTGCCATAGAAGCTATTTTATGTAGATCCACCACAACGTGTATCACAAAATAAAGAGCTCTCATGTTCATTTAACGTATCTTACGTAATGAATGGAAATTATGGTCAGTATACGTTTATCAATTTTTAAGGGGAAATTATATTCATACACGTTTGTAATATTTATATTATTATTGTCTTAAGAAAGGTCCATTTTCTTGTTCAAATTGAGTCCTCGAGAATGTCCTATTATAAGCTTCCTCTCTTAGACCGTGAAACTTTATCTTCTTTCATTGTTTAAGATCATGAGTCACTTGAATGCGTAATATTCCTGGTCTCCTTTACCTACCATTTTGCCTCCTACGATATCACTTAGCAAGCTATTTCTCTTCATAATGTGACCCATCCAGTGGGCCTTGCTTTTTATAACCACTTAGGTAATGGTTATGTTTTCATGTACTAATCTTTGAACCTTTCAATTGGTCACCTGATTCAATCTGCTTTATCTTCTATATTCTTCTCCAAAACCACCTCTCCAAACTACCAAAAATGTCTTCGCCTTATTTTACTTTCTCGCTATATTACAGGTAGAGAAATTATTGTGACCATCAAAAAACTTGAACTCGAGATTTTGATGAATATCAACGTTTCATGACCGCCCCTTCCCCCCTCCCTAATCCAAATTAGTTGGTTTTGAATTCCCGTCTGTCTTTCTATACTTTGAAGTTTAGCCTAAACTATTTTACCGATCGGGCTAAAACTTGGTAATTAGGGTTTTCATAGAGTCACCCCGAGAGTTTTTGGTATCAGATATCTATCCCTGAGTTTAAGGGTAGTTTACTGAAGAGCAAAAAGAGAAAAACTTGATTTTATCAAAATCGGCTCTAACAATTTTGATTAAATTTCATTTCAAAATATTTATAAATCTTCCAAACAAAATGGCTAATCTCTATATTTCGGTAAAATGACTTTAAGGGTCCTGGTCTGATGCGTAATTTTTTTTATCATATCTCCGAAACTATTTGAGATATTAAATTACTTATCATTGAAAATGTGTAGATCTAATTATAATACAAATATTTATTTTATCATATTATCTCCGAAACTGTTTGAGATATGAAATTACTTACATTGAAAATATGTAGATCTATTTATAATACAAATATTTTATCTGAAACATAGTATTACAAAACCAATAATTTTCGAGCTAAACGCAAATATATATATAAATATATAAACTTTTCGAACATTAAAGTTAAAGTATTTCAACCATCAAAAAAAAAATCTAACCCGAGATGTTGATGGAGTTAACGTTTCATGACCCCTCGAACCCCAAAAAGTGGTTTTTGCAATGCCGTCTGTCTGTGTGTCTGTTTAACATTAAAATTAAGAGTAGTTTAATAAAGGTCAAAAAGAGAAAAAATCCATTTTCTCAAAATCGGCTTTATCGATATTAAACTACAATGGCTAATGCTGTATTAATGCCTCGAACATTCGACGGTCAAAGTGAAGTGTCCGAGTGGATCGCCCATTTTGAGTTAGTGGCTACAGTGAACAATTGGTCGGATGACGCAACGAAGTGCGCGTGTCTTGCGGCAAGTTTGGCCGGTAAAGCGTTACAGTCGTATCTTGGTTTGGACCAAGAAGAACCAAAACAATATTCTAAAGTTAAAAATAGTTTAACACAATCTCTGGCACTGGGGCAAGGAGACGAACATTTTATTATTAGCACCGCGTCTTACTACCCGTTCGGGTTATACGCACTTACGCTAATGTGTAATGGTAGGGTGATTGTGAGATGAAATGAAGGACCTACAGTTTAACGTGGAATCCGAACCACGGTGGCGGCCTGGCATTCCCCACATTCACAAGATGTCTTGTCAGAGGTGAAGGAAGGGTTTGGAAATCAGATAAATCTGTGCCGGGACCGAGGATTGAACCCCAGCCGTCAGCACAGAAGTCTGACATCTTACCCCTAGACCACCAGGCTGCCCCGACGAACTTTTTAAAGCCATGTTTCGTAACCGACGTCATTCACCCACCGAACCACTCCCGTCGCTTGGGCTGGATTCACACCGACTTTCAGCTAAAGCTTTCCCAAATTTAGATGTGGCTGTGAGGGATGTTCTCGCCAAAGACCAATTTATAGAAGCGTTAAATGACGCACAATTGCGTTTATTTGTGCGACAGGCTGGACATAAAACGCTTGAGGAAGATATGACTGTTGCTGTAGAAACCGAATCTACCCTCTAAGTGGAACGTTCTAGGACGCTACCAACCCACACAAGTTGCAATGAGATGCCCACCAATTCTCCAGGCATTATAGCGGGTCTTGCTCTGCAAGATATGGACAAGCTGCTTCAGGAACAACAAAAGACGCTACAGGCCATGACGACAGCGATGCAGCAATTATCAACCACACTTTCTGCATCACGAGAGTGGGATGACCGACGCCTATAACAATCATCTTCTGGTCGATCAATGAGATGCTGGGCTTGTGGCGAAAACGGCCACCGACGGGCACAGTGCCCTCAGGAAAATGGCCAGTGGCCATTGTGAACGAGTTCATGCTGACCGGAACTTCACACGGGACCGCAAAACGTGCGACGGCAAAGGAGGTTTTATATGGGACCGCGAAACGCGTGACGGCCAAGGAGGCT
Source organism: Timema cristinae (assembly GCA_039000515.1). NCBI lineage: Eukaryota > Metazoa > Arthropoda > Insecta > Phasmatodea > Timematidae > Timema > Timema cristinae. Next base: position 53,687,914 of record JBCFYV010000001.1, read on the forward strand.
TCACATGGGACCGCGAAACGCGCGACGGTCAAGGAGGCTTCACACGGAACCGCGAAACGCGTGCCGAATGGGAAGGCTTCACAAGAGACCGGTAAACGCGTGCCACCCATGGAGAAACCCATGATCATGGAACACGTGCTGGCTGAGAATCATTCACAAGGGGATGGTAAGTTCACACGTGAGTGAGGGGCGCCAGATTGGTTCGGCCACATGTCAACGCGGACCACGAGGCTATCGACAGGTACCCTGGTACATTTGGGGTATGGAGTGTAGAGTCAGACGGGGCCATATACGTGAACGGACATGTATAAGGTTGTGCTGTTCGTATTTTAATTGACACCGGTGCCACCGTGTCCTTAATACGCAGAGACGTGTGAGAAAGTGTGTTAAAGGACGGTCTAAAATGTCGGTAGCACCCACATTAGCCTGTATCGTGAACGCGAGTGGAGATCCAATAAATACGGAGGGACAGGTCAAAATGACTGTTAAGATTGGTGTTACTCAAGTGCTACACAGATTACTAGTTGTGTGTAATATTACCCAACAATGCATTCTTGGAGTAAATTTTCTCATAAAAAAGTAGGTGGATGTTTTACTCTCTAGCTCAGAGCTAAGGCTAGGTGACTCAGTTGTATGGTTGATAAGAGATCCAAAAAAGAATAATGTGAATGGAACTAGCGTGTGGAACGTAGCTGTAGACAAAACAATGATAGTACCGGTACCATCATATAGTGAGGTGTTCACTCGTGGATCGGATAACGCAGCTCACGATAAAGTGACTGGATTGTTAGAGCCTTCGGCCAACCTTAGGAAGAAGCATGGAGTTATGGCTGCCCATGTATTGGCAAGTATACAGAACAAGGAATTATCAATTAGACTTATTAACCCAGGTCCCTTGCCAGTTACACTGTGGGCAGGTACGACGATAGGCAAGTTCTTTGAAGTACCTCATGGGTTGTCAGTTTACACGATTGGGAAAATAAACACGAGTGACGAACGAGTAGAACATCTTTTTGACTTGACAAAATGCAAATTGGACCAGGAAGAGCACCAAAGACTTTGCAGCGTGCTAAACGAGTTTAGTGATATCTGCTCCAAGGGATCAAATGACCCGGGGAGAACTAATCATATTTATCATCACATTTAAATAGGTAGTTCTATTCCTATCAGGCAGCCATCAAGACGTCTCCCAATACATCGGTGGGGAGAAACGAGCCGGGTAGTGGAGGACATTATCTCGGATGATATTATACAACCGTCATCATCTCCATGGAATTCTCCCATTGTCCTTGTGCAAAAATGGATGGAACAACAAGATTTTGCGTGGACTACAGGAAGCTAAACGCAGTAACACAAAAGGATGCTCACCCTCTTCCACGGATCTACGATCTCCTGGACTCACTAGGAGGTGCAACATTGTTCAGCATTGTTCAGTACCCTGGATATGGCATCAGGGTACTGGCAATGTGAAGTGGCCCCAGAGGATCGCCCAAAGACTGCATTTTCAACAGAGGAAGGGGTGCTATTCGAATTCAAAGTTCTACCCTATGGTGTGTGCAATGGACCTAGCACTTTCCAACGTCTAATGGACTTAATTTTAGCTGGGTTGCAGTGGAAGTCCACACTGGTTTATCTAGATGACGTAATAGTTTATGGGAAAACATTCCATGAACATTTACTTCGATTTCAAGAAGTTTTCTTACGTTTGCGAGAAGCAGGGCTAAAACTGAAGCCTTCAAAGTGTCAGCTCATGCAGCCTCAAGTCAATTTCTTGGGACAAACCCTATCAGGATGGGGAATTTTAACAGACCCACAGAAGGTGCGTGGTGTTGAGGAGTAGCCGGCACCAAAAGACATAGAGGATCTTCGGGCATTTGTTAGGAACTGCTTCATATTACTGCAGATTCATTAAAAGTTTTGCAAACGTGGATGCACCTCTTTACAAGCTTACACAAAAAGGGGAGCGGTTTACCTGGGATCAAACTTGTGAATAAGCTTTCAAAGATCTAAAGAAACGCCTTACTTCCAGTACTGTTCTGGCATTTCCTTCACCTGAAAATAACATTATACAGATGCAAGCAATATAGGTATAGGTGCTGTATTGAGTATTAAATGTGATGGCGAAGAGAAGGTAGTAGCCTATATGAGTCGCACATTGACAAAGGCAGAGTGAAATTATTGTGTGACAAGTAAGGAAATGTTGGCTCTAGTTGTTGCCACCAGACATTTTCGGCTCTATTTATACGGCAAGCCATTTATTGTCAGAACAGATCATAGCTCCTTACGCTGGCTTCAATCTTTCAAAGAGCCAGAAGGGCAGGTTGCACGCTGGCTGGAACAACTTTCTGAGCTGGAGTTCACAGTGCAACACCGAAGTGGCAATTTCCAAGGGAATGCTGATGTGCTATCTCGGCGGCCATGCCAACAATGTGGAAGAGACAGTGCGAAGGAAGATGCATTTGAAGCACCTAACAATCTCAAGGGAAGTTTAAGTAAAGTACTGGATGTGAGTTTTCTTGCGATCGACAGCTTCGGGTGATCGCTAGAAGAACTACAGAAGAAACAGGAAGAAGACCCTGTAGTTAAACATGCAGTGCAGTGGTGTAAAGCGGGAGAACAACCACCCCGAAATTCAATCGTGCAAGAAAGTCGTCAGGTGTTAAGACTATGAGAACAATGGGATAGTTTGACACTAAGGGACGGCTTGGTGTATCGACAGGGGAGGGAGATATTAGGAACAACAGACTTCAGCTACTTCTACCACGAGACCTAAAAATTGAAGTCATGGAGGCACTCCATAGTTCACCAACGGGAGATCATCTGGGATTTAAGAAAACGTTAGAGAAAGTTCGGGAGCGGTTCTAATGGCCTGTGCATCTGGAAGATGTGAAGGTGTGGTGCCAAGCCTGCCATGATTGTGCACGTAGGAAATCCCCAAATATGGCTGCGAGAGCACCACTCATCAATCGTCGACCAGGTTACCCATTGCAACGGATCTCCGTAGACATCTTGGGCCCACTCCCTGAGACCACCCAAAACAATTAATACATTCTGGTTGTAGCGGATCATTTCACGAAGTGGAGAGAAGCATATGCCATGCCTAACCAGGAAACTGTGACAGTGTCAATGATAATAATTGTGGAATTCGTGTGTCGGTTTGGAGCTCCTGATGAAATCCACAATGACCAAGGGCGTCAATTCGAAGCTAAGATATTTCAAGAAATGTGCTTGTTTCTGGGAATCAGGAAAACAAGGACTACACCATACCATCCACAATCAGATGTATTAATCGAAAGGTTTAACCGCACCCTTTTAGCCATGTTGAGCCAGTGGGTTAATGAGCGACACAATGACTGGGACAACTTCCTCCCCAAAGTCATGTTAGCCTACAGGTCTAGTCAGCACGAATCAACAGGCTACACACCTTTTTATCTCATGCTCGGGCGAGATGTACGACTACCAGTCGATATTGCATTCGGTCACCCGGAAAAAGTGTTTTTGAATGAAAACTTATTTGTGCAAGCCATGCGAAGCCGTTTCGAGTTGGCGTACTAAAAAGTTCGAGAAAAACGGGGAAACTGCCAATACGTTGCCAATACGTACAAAAGACGCTTTATGATTGACAATGTTCAGGTTCCTCTTATGAGGAAGGGCAGCGAGTGTGGCTACTTAGCAGTGCCGTTAAACGTGGATACTCACCGAAACTATACCGCCCATGGGAAGGGCCCTACGTGATAATAAAACGAGTTTCCGATGTCACGTATCGTGTCAAGAAAGGCCAAAAGCCCTTAGTTGTCCATTTCAACAGGCTCGAGTTGTACCAGGCCTTAGACACCAAAGGCGAGAACAAAGAAGCTCCTAAGGTTGTAGGAGAGCCTGAAAAACGGGAGGAGGAAAAGGCACTGTCAAACCAACTGTCACATGAGGGTCAAAACACCCACCCTCTCCAAAAAGAGCACCTCCAGGTAAAACTGGAACCAGCAATCCTGCTGCTGCCCTACTCTGGTATCAAACATACAGAAGCGCCAAACCATGGTTTGGGGGTGTTTAGACTGATTGCTGTTTTAGGAATGTTGCATTCACAATCCTTATCAGCGTGGTATGAATTCGCTTACTTATGAGACTAAATCTATATAACTAAAATATAGATTTGTCAATGACTAGTAACATTGAGACATAAGTATGCCACATAAAAGACACTGGTCCCTCGTAAAAATGAAAGCCTGAGTCAGCCAAGGTACTCAGAATAATCCACTACGAGTTTACACATATGTTTTGAAAGTCAGCTTTGCTTGGGTATAGTTACATACCATTAAATAACATTTAGAAAAACATCAATTAGCATGTCACATTTCTTAAGCTATAAGTAGTTGCACAACGAGGACAAGGCTTGTATTATTTTCTAGAGCATTTGAAGAGTGTTAAGAAGTTTTTGATAACTAATGGCAAATACCGTTGAGAAAGGACTTATGTTCAGGACGAGTCGGAGTGGTTCACGGATATAAACGTATTCAAGAACTGTTTGCTAGACTTACCGACATGGGTTATTACTTTGGTAGTATTTAATCAATTAACTATCTACATCGAATTATGTGCTTTAGTCTACGATAAATTCATCAACACAACGAGTTTGACTATTTTAATCGTTCCTACCTGACAACTCCCACCCTTTGTTAGGCTATCCTGACCGATTGACATGTAAATAATGGGAAGGGATAAGGGGGGATATACAGTGACAGAATGTACAAAGTTAATTTGAAGCCTATATTATCTTGTCAGTCAGATAACTGTGTAGTGGAAAACATTCAATTAATTTGGTCTCTATTCGAGGGGACTGAATTGTATCCACTCGGAATGGTATCCATTCCAATAGTTTTGTAATAAACTACTTTTGTGAAAATCCTGAATTGTATCCATTGGAATTATATCAACCATAACTGGAATGGTATCCATTCCGATAGTTTTATAATAAACTGCTTTTGTGAAAATCCTGAATTGTATCTACTGGAATTATATCCACAAAAACTTGAATTGTATCCACATAGAATGGTATCCATTCCGATAATGTTGTAATAAACTGCTTTTGTGAAAATCCTGAATTGTATCCACTGGAATTATATCAACAAAAACTGGAATTGTATTCACAAATGACTGACTTGAGTCTTTTAACTTACTAATTTTATACTAGAGCCTTGTCATTAGTGCTCTAATTCTCTTTTCAAGTGGGCTGTAAAAATATTTTCTTGAACATGAAGTATTCATTCTCTTTAAAGATTGCACTGCATACTAGAAAATTAATTTGCAACCATATTTAACTTGTAAGATTCTATTATATTATTGTATTATTGTATTCTATTGTATTATATATGAAGATAAAAAAGGAAGCAACTAGAATAAGAACACGGCCGAACTATTTTTACTTTAGTATTTCTGGAAGAATCGAGTATAACCGATTACGATACATAAAAGGTGTAGTCGACTTCTGTTACTCGATTCTTCCCATCACTAGAGCTCACTGAGCATAGGACATGAGCAAAGCTGTGCTGCCAATTCACATTAATAAAACTCTTGCCAGAATTCATAAACAGTGTCTCGTTTCTCACTAAATTTGAATAAATTAAAGCTAGGTTTTCAATAATCCTTTTTTTTTAACATAGTGGTTCAAGTTTGTTGCCAAATAAAATAATTGATTTATCTCTTTAAAACTATAGAAGTCGATACATACTTTAAAATGTATTGACCTGAAAAAAAATATCTTACAAGTTAAATAAGGTTGCAAATTAATTTTCTAGTATGCAGTGCAAACTTTAAAGAGAATGAATACTTCATGTTTAAGAACATATTTTTACAGCCCACTTGAAAAGAGAATTAGAGCACTAATGACAAGGCTGAACTCTAGTATACAATTAGTAAGTTAAGAAGATTCCATCCTGCTGTCCTCTACCAGAAGTGTGACAAAGCATTTACGTTAAACGTTATTTCTGTTAAACCTCAAGTTGGCCATTTGTGGATCTAGAGGGGTGGGGGGAAATGCGACGTGATGGACCTGCAATGTATTTGTTCCCAAAACGCTATGTAATGGACTTGCGATGTAATTGTATATATACGCCCCTTCAATCCTATTGGTTGTACGTCCAAGTAGGGTTAGCTGTGTATAGATAGATGGGGGAAATGCGACGTACGTGATGGCCCTGCAATGTATTTGTTCCCAAAACTCAATGTAATGGACATGCGATGTAATGGTATGCACCCGACTTTAACTTCGCTCGCAATTCGTTCACGCCACCATTACACACTACATCACGCGTCAGATATATTTACCAATAGGCATACAGTTTTTATTACACATTTCTATTATTGTTTGTACAAAATAAACTTATGCATGTCAGTTGTGAATTTAAATCAATAACTTAGATCAATGAAATTAAATAGGCCTATTATTCTAATTATTAGGCCCTACCGCAAGGATGCATCTGGCACCGCTCCTCTTTTTCCCCTGATCATTACTTTGTATCCATGTGACACTTTATGGGAGACATCGTGCATTAGTTTGATGTGTTTTTACATCTCTTCTTTCCACACATACACTACTATCATTATCTCTGCCTACTCGCTTTGCGTTTTCGTTCAATGTTAGGTTTGATTTAGCTATAGGGATGGGTTGTGAAATCACAACCTTCTCCTTTGTGACTGCTCCTCTGACTGTAACGACTTTTAGCGTTCTGGATAAATCATTACGAAAGACAAATAGTTAAGTTAACAATAAATAGATTTATTATAGAAAAACATAAATGAGATATAAGATTACAATAGTTATACAAGATTAATGCTGGTTACAATTGAACGTGTAATATATAAGTTCAGGAAAACAATTGAACATATCGTGGATCATGGAAAACCTTGCGTTAAATACAAGATATGTTGACATATAGCAAGTCCAAACTATAGGATTTTCTGGCAGCTGCTCGGTTAAATAAGCGTTCAAGTCAGCATGATCAAAGGCTGGAAGAGCCTTTTCACTATCAAAACAGCTGGGCAAGCACCAGGCTACTGTCAGTAGGATCTAAAAGGAAAAACAGTGAAATAATTACCAATTACCGATGAAAGTTAACTGTCAATCCTATAAGTTTAGAGTTACTTATATATATAACTAGCTGGCTTGATTGGGACTTAAGAAAGTCCTGAAGATACATTGTGTAATTAATGATATGAGAAAGGTTTGTTAATTACATTGGTAGATGGCTACAAACAGGTGCCAACACCAAATAGTACTATGGCCGGTCCTTTTCCCAATAGGTACTGCAAGGTCCTTAATACCTCTGGAGCTCAAGGCTCTTATATTTAAGCTATGTCAGATGGACATAGGGAGAAACTTAGTCACTCAGACTAACATAAAAAGTCTGAAAAACTCGAGAACACATTAGAGTCACTTTGACTACCCCAACTAAATCAGAAGGACACAAAACCAAAATCTAGTCACTTTAACTGAAATAATAAATCTAGAAAAATACTCACCTCGACTATAAAACTAAGTCTGAAGACATGACAACATTATAGTCGCCTCGACTATACAAATTAAGTCTGAAGGACATGACAAACATTATAGTCGCCTCGACTATACAAACTAAGTTTGAAGGACATGACAAATATTATAGTCGCCTCGACTATACAAGCTAAGTCTGAATAACATGACATCAAATTTTAGTCTGTTAGACTAGACCCATAAGTCTGATGGACTTATTAATAATGCCTTAATACTTAGAAGATCGAAGAGGATTTCCCTCGACGTGGTGAGATCCACGATCCAAACTTCATGCTGAGCTGGTACTTCTGTAAATGATAGAGCGTCGTTTTCCTTCTTCGTTGATACGATGTGGTGAAGTACAATAAGTGAATCTTAGCAGAACTCATTATATACGATTTCTCTGGCCAAACAGAAATAAAGGAATAAGGCGTAAACACAGGCAATGGGAGAGACGGAACCAAGGAGAGAAAGGAAAAAAAGAGAGGGGGGAAGGAAAAGACAGAAGTCCCAGGAACGCCGCAAGAGCAGCAGTGCTCTAGGCTCGTGACTTCGATCCCAAGTCAGTCCCGTCCATTTCAACTATTGGGTGATGCAGCGAAGACGTTTGTGAGAATTGCCATGCTGGTGAGTTTTGAAGGGGAAAGGTTTCATAGTACAAAACACTATTTCCATAATACAAGCACAGCATGTAATATATTCTCACAATAAATTGTTACGTTGATGAGTTACATTGAAGGGACCTACTTGGTGATCAAATGATTTAAGGCAAGGATCAGCAATCTACTGACTGACTGATTTTATCTAGCCCACAAAATATTTAGCAAACAAACAATTTGTTCAAAAAATGGACTTAATAGCTAATTAATGATTGGGAAATGTAAAATTTAACTTTTTTGCTTTACTTGTTTTCAAATTAGCCAAACTTTTTTTTAAACCCATAAAGCCCACATTATCAAAAGGGTTGCCAGTCTCTGGTCTCTGACTTCACTCTCGCACTAGAATAGCTTCTCGATCACAGGGAGATTGAGTTTCGATTCCAGTTGGGTGCACTGAGGGGGATTTTTCCTAAACGTTTTCAACTCTCATTCAAAACAAATGTGGGTGCACTTCCTCTCAAATCAACCATCTTCATCCCTAACACATTGGCGTAATTAACATAAATTGTAAAACCCGAACGAGCAGTAGACGCGGTGCTAAAAAAAACTAGGCTGGGAGTAGGTACGAATACTGTCACTGTGACAAAAAGAAGCAGGTAAAGGAACAGGTTCCGTAGTGGAGCAGTAATAGATGCTCCTGCTTCACTAAAGGAGCAGTTGTTCCCATTCCCTATTTAGCTAGTCTTGGCTATCAACGCATACGCTTCTGAACTATTTCCAACCACCCTTCTTCGCTGGCTTGAGATGTCGTCATTCACGAGAGTTGTCGTCATTCACGACTCTTTTTTCGCTTTCGTTCATTCGTTCTGGAAAGATTCAGGAGTTTTTGTCATTCAAGACTTTTTTCGCTCTGGTTCATTCGTTCCCGGAAAGAGTCAGGAGTGTTTGTCATTCACGACTCTTCTGTTGGTCTTCGTTCGTTACTAGGGAAAAAATAAACTATAGATGCTTACTATCCTTACTAGATTGCAGCACTGCCTACAATATTAAATTATTTTTCTTAACATCAATAGACATAATTCTGTGAATTAGTCATTAAAGGCTATATTCTAAGGTTAATTATTATAAGTAATATGCGTAAGTAATAAAATTAAATAATCAAACGCAATAGCCTTCGGATAAATTACACACAAATCCTCATTCGTTTTTAAGTTGAAAAGGGGAAGGGACAGATTTGCACGCTCGGAACGGGAATTGGGAGAGAACTATTTAGTGCTCGTTCATCAAGTTAGAGAGTGGATGGGATGAAGGGATTGGGAGTAAGCCAGCCATGCAGTGAACGATATGACTCTTATGAACGACTCTTTTGTGTGAGCGAGCCTGTATAAGCGAGCCTATGTGAGCTGGCTCGCGTCAACGAGCTGGTTTGAACCATCACTAAAACACAGATCATCTATACTTTATTCATTATTTAGAACAAATCAAAGAAAAACAAAACAAGTGGAGCATTTAGAAGGCATTGTCTGTCTTCTTGTTTGTCAAGTTCGTCTACAAAGTGCTCTATTGATTGGATGAAATCAGCCAAGTCTGAACAGTGATTACTATGATTGAGATTTGACTTCCAGTAGGGCAATCTAGATTAAAGTTATCTTTGAGTAAGAGCGATTACTTGGTTGTTTCTTAAATCTCTGACCTGTGAGTCAAGCACACACGGAAGGAGGAGCCAACTCCTGCCAGTGGAATACTGGCCAAGGAAGTGGGGTTTTCCCAGCTGTCCGGTGATGACAGGGATTGATGGAAAGCAGGGATTCATCGGTTCCTGAATTGCCCACTGTGCTCCTTTTCGTGCGTGGCTACGCTTGGAGGACATATACATGATGGGCTAGAGGAGCCTGAAGAGAGAATTTGTACTCCAGACACTGGCTGCCGGACAAAATTTATCAGAATTGTTTCCCGTTTTGAAAAATCACTGACTTGCAGCGGTCACCTGGTGATGTAACTGTGTTTTTTAATTCCCAAATGGGTATGGGTTGTGATGCTCCAGGAACGGAAATCTTAAGTGAGCACGATATAAATTTTTATGAAAATTTGTTCATCGACACTTATGTTATTGGTTCAAGACTCTCTCGAGCCACTAAAGTCATCGGTATAGTGACGGATAAAGTTGTTACCGGAGTGCTTGCAGGTGGAGAATCCAATAAAATTCATAGCAAAGAAGAAATCCATGTGCCTGGAGGAATAAATGAAGCACCTGGCGAGGAACTTGAACTCTCGAGATCTCGTACTACACCAACTTACCTAAATTATTATGACGCATTGTTTCTTGGTGCAGAGTCATTTATTGACGATTTTCGAAAGTCTTGAACGACATTCATGGTAGATATTACAGGCCACAAAATATGGCTACAGTTAAGAAGAAGATTAGTTCGTTTGAGAAAAATGGCACCTGGACCCTTACTGAACTGCCACCCAGCATACGAGCTATCAACTGCAAGTGGATCTTCAAAATGATTCAAGATGAAAATTGACCATTTGACAGGCAGTGCAAACCTGCCAAAGCTCAATTGGAGGCAAAACCACCTGAAATACCAACTTCTTCTGAGTGCACTATCAAGAAAAAAGGCTACCTGGAGAACGTCGGTAGTCTTGTCGCTTTGACCTGATTTTCTCAGTGGATTTCTACAGCACAGCAGGTATCAAAGCAACGTAACAGAAGCACCCTAGAATGGACTCAGACGAATACCTAGATACATTCAATGAACACTTAAAATTAGTCTGGTCTATTCGAAGAATTGTAATGTCACCGCACTCGTTTGTGCTCTTTTAGTGTAAATGGTGATTTGACAAACTGCTACTAAACTCGTTTACACCAAAAGAACAGTGAAAGAGAGGGAATGTGAGCGAATGCTTGTCGTGCGTGTAGGTTTAGACCCAGCGAGCGAGTAAATGCTCAACTCTCAGTTTTTTCTATATACCGACCTGCAGTGAAATGTCTGACGAAGATATAATTGCGGCTGCTAGTTTTATTATATTGCACCAGTTAACAAAAAAAAGACGGTTGTGGGTGACATCTCTGATACAAAGTCAAATACAGCTTAGTATTGAAAATTATTGATATGCGTTTGCAAAAAGAAACGGGTCAGTTAGAAACTTTTGCAAAATGGCATCAGAGGATTTTGAATACTTATTATCTTTGATTGACAGAAATAATTCTTAAAAAAATACAAACTACAGAAATTTATTTCTTAACAGCAAAGGCTTGCTTTGACTTTGCGATTTTTGGCAACGGGTGATTCTTATCCAAGCCTAAAGTATATTTTTAAAATATTGAACTAAAGCGTATGCAATGTTATTCTTGAAGTGTGTAAGGCTATAATTGAAGGACTACAGGATTTTGTTGAGGTAGGTTTATAACTTTTTTTTTACGAAAGCAATCTCACGACATGTATAGTATCTGCAATAAAATCTACATTATTGAAATGTGTAAGCATAATTTTTGACCCTTTTGCTATGGAGTATTTTTTTTTAACTTAAAGATGAGAGGGTATAAATAAAACGCTTTAACGTTTAGCTCTCTTATTTCATTTTGTGTTCGTGTTTAGACACCGTCAATAGAAGAATGGTTGAGAATTCCACGTAGATTTTAAGAACGTGGAATTTTCCTAAAGCAATTGGTGCTATTGACGGAAAACCCTGTGTTATACAAGCACCAATCAAAAGTGGAAGCGACTTCATCAACTACAAATCTACTTTCAGTATTGTTTTGATGGATGTGTTGCTGATTATAATTTCATTTATTCTGAGGTCGGTTGCCATGGTCGGATATTAAATGGGGGAGTGTTCAGAAATACATTGTTCGACCAGAAACTTCAAAATGATGACATAGCTGATAGCTATCTTCCCAGAACACAACAAAATGTACCTTACAATTTGTTGCAGACGATGCGTTTCCATTACAAAGACATATAATGAAACCATATCCTAATACTCATGTTAAGGGCTTGGACAAAATAATCTAAATTATCGCTTACCAAGAGCAAGTCGCGTAGTTAAGAACGCCTTTGGTATTCTTTCATCTGTCTTCCGATATTGAGGAAACCTATGTTGCTGCAACCAAATAAAGCTTCAATTGTTTATTATGGCAAAATAATGTAGCATAGGTGTGCTAAAATAAAGTACAACAGTGAAAATCAGATAGTATTTTATTTAACATTTTAGGTAACTTACAAAAAATTGAATAAGGAACGATAAATGTTATTTAGAAGAAAAAAATATTATTACGTGACTGTTTCTCTTGTTCCTATCTTTATGTTAATTAATAGTAATAGTAGAAGTTTCAAATTAGAACAAATATCTGCTATATGTCATTTTAACTGTTTATTTGAATAGACTTTGCATTCTGTTTAATTTTAGTCAACTGGTATTACCAAATGTTCAGCTTTATTTCACATTGATCAATTTTTGTCATTTGTTCAATCACTTATCTTTAATCTTATTTATTATGATCTAATGAATAAATAAATATTTTATTTCTTATTGTGTCAGTATTTTATCTACTACCCAACATAATATTTGTTATATTTTCCAATATAATTGTGTCCTAACTATTTGAGTTTTGCCCATAAAATTAAAAGTACTTATCTATAAATGTGCCTTGGATTACAAGCTAATTTGTACTCTCCTCCGAGAAAGTATTATTAAAGAGTTTTAAGGTGTTTTCGTCTGCTGTACGTTGAGGAGCCATGTGTGTTTCCAGATCTGGCTGGTAATCTTTTGTTTTGATATTTGTCTGCATACGTGGTTGAGCGTGTGAAAACGATTGTGCTTGAGGAGATGATCCTGACGAAGACGGCTGGAAATATGAGGATGGTGATGATGATGTATGAAGTATGATGTAGATGGTGATTATAGAGCGAGGGTCGTCGTATTTCCCCATATCAGCTTTATATAATATATTTGATATCAAATGTTCAATGGTACACTTTTTGTAGGCACTGTACTTTTTATGTTTCATAGCTACGTGTTCTCCAAACACCGAGCTTTCGTCTCTGTGATTGGAAATAGTTTTTTTTAACATTTATAGGCATCTTCAACTCTGGGATCTTCTGATAACTTTTTTTTTAACTTCTTCTGGCAAGATATGAAGCAGAAATTGTTTTTGTTTCGAGTTTATTGTTGTCATAGTTGGTTGTATTCTGTGTTTCAAATACTTCCTCTGCTGTTTATGTAGGTTCAGGCTCAACCTTAAAATAATGTGATAAAATCCCTTTATAAATGAATATGTAAATAATATTGTTACAAATTAAATTTCAAAAGTCAATAAACACACAATCATAATTACGAACTTTCACATTTATAGATAAGTAATCATTTTGAAAATAGTTCCGGTAGATCTCAAGTCTTTTGCAAACATAGAAACATACATCCAGAAAAACTATTTCGTAGAATAATATAGACAAAAACAGAGGCGGAGGAACGTACTAGCAACCCCCACATCCGTGGAGGAGGGGAGGGGTGCGGGAGGTTTGGAGGGCTTTGGGGGTGCTATGTTACCAGGGTCTTAGGGCTAGTTTTGAGAATAAAAAGATGAAATGGACAATTTAATATTCTTTTTCACTTTTAGGGCGGGATACATCGTAATGGTTTTTTTAAACCATCTTGGAAAGTGGGATTTGTTGTATGGACGTAGGTCATCCAACAAATAACCATGTCCTTTGTATTATATGGGGGGTGGATAGTATTAGGGGAGAAGGAACCCATGTCGGCGTCGGCACGAAGTCCTATCAAGCTGTAACTAAAGCATCAATATCTAGTAGCTAGCATGATGGACGGTGAAGGGGGGTGTTTTGAATTATCAAACCAGCAAAGATTAGCGAGGATGGTTTTCCCTAAAAAATGTTCACCCTCATTCCACGCATATTGGGTGCACCTCCTTTCAACTTTCCTATTCCCCAAAACATTAGCGTAATTAATACATAAGCGTATAACCCAAACGGGTGGTAAGACACGATGCTAAAAAAATGTTGGCTAAGTGGCAGGGAGATGTAAGGGGTGCAATGATTTAAGTCGGGGCAGGGGTAGAGGGGCAACCATACCAAGTTCCACCACTGGGCAATAATAGTATGTATTGCCTAGCTAGTAAAACAGAACATTTAAAAGAATTTCTTAAATTAGGCTACAATTTCTTACATCAGACAAAACCGACGTCAAGCATCTGAATAAAAGAATTATAAAAATGTATCCAAAGAAATACTCGCCGTGTTATTTGGATTTGAAAGCGTTGTGTTGATAGTTGATCTTGGTTTATACTTGTCCAATAAAAATTGCATATTAGTGTAGGCATACCATTTCGATGTATATATACTCTCTGCCCCACTACCAATTTTAGGTAGCATGCTTTTATGACGTTCTCATCGATAGATGCTATGAGTGAGTCCATTTTCTTATTTACTTCATCAACTCGAGATTTCCAGGCATTCTCTTTTAATTGAATTATTTTTGTACTCTCCAACAGTAGAGTCCCAAAGACATTTTATTTTTGTACTCTCCAACAGTGGAGTCCCAAAGACATTTATACACTTTATTATGTTCTATAAGCTGCAGCTATAAATCATTATTCCAAACCATATTTGTTCTCTGTTCTAAATTATTATTTAGCAGGAAACTTGTAAATACTTGCACCGAACAAAAGAATCCTTTGATAAAGCCACTCATTCGAGAGAGCGCGTGTGAACCCGAAGGAATGCTCGTACTCTCGTGTACTCTTTCGTTTAGACCAGTGGTTCCCAACCTGGGGGCGATCGCCCCGAGTGGGCGATTTGGGTTATCAGGGGTGCACTAAATAAGTGGGGGATGATTTGAAGGCAATGAGTATTCAAAGAGGGAAAAATTAAAATAGTACTGTACAGTAGAAGTTGCCGGTTAGCACGAGTCACTGGCTATTCTCAGCCGGCGAGTTCACTGCACTCACCCCTCTTCACAGTCCCCCAACTGTTGTTGTTCAGCACGGCCGACTGGTGACTCAACCCCCTCCCCCTCCTGCCAACACAACACACTTGCCATTGACCTACATTCGTCTTCAGTCTTCACTAGCCTTTGTGTGCCTCACCATCAGTTTTTGTGCGTGTCTTTTCTGTTTTTGTGCGTTTGTTTTGAAGTGTAGAAGTTCATGCACAATGGATTCAAAAAAAAGAAGTGTCGTCAATACTCAGCTGAGTATTTAAAATTCGGTTTTATCACGTCACCGCAAAATGTGCAGTTTCCACATTGTCTTTTGTGCGATAAAACATTTACTAGTAATGAAGCCATGAAGCCTTCACGAATGAAAGATCATTTATCAAGAGTACACAGTGATAAAGTGAGTAAAGAACTTGGTTATTTTCAACACCTCAAAGCTAAAGCTGTTAAACGGCCTAATGTGAGTGAATTATTTAAAAAACGAGCAACCGATCTTGACAAAGGTCTTCTTGCTTCTTACGAGGTGTCTTTATTGATCGCTAAATGTGGTAAACCTCACACAATTGGCGAAACTCTTGTTTTACCGGCTACCAAAAAAATTGTTGAAATCATGCTAGGCGAGGGCCCTAGTAATAAGATAGGTCAATTGGTTCCTTTGAGCAACAATACTGTTTCCAGGCGAATTGACGAAATGGCCACAGACGTTGACTCCAAACTCACCAATTTGTTGAAAAAAAGTAAATTTGCATTGCAGATTGATGAATCAACTGTGATTGATAACAAAGCAATTTTATTAGCTTATGTGAGGTTTATCAATGAACAAAAGGAAATTACCGAGGAAATGCTGTTTGCTAGAACTTTGATCACTGATACAAGGGATCGTCGATTTTTAAAGTGGTACAAGATTATTTTGAAGAAAAAGAGATTCCCCTAACAAACGTGAGTGCTTGCGCAACAGACGGTGCTCCTGCCATGTCAGGTCGTCATGCTGGGTTTCTAGCCCACCTTAAGAAAGAAGTGCCAGAGGTCATCACTATTCACTGTGTCATTCATCGTCAACACTTAGCTGTGAAATAATTGAGTGGTGTCCTGCATGAAACCCTAAAACTGGTCATTACTGGTGTCAACAAGATTAAAGCTAATTCTCTCAATGACCGTCTGTTCCGACAACTTTGCGATGAAAATGATGAGGAATTCGAACGCTTGCTTCTACATACGGCCGTGAGGTGGCTTTCCAAAGGAAACTGTTTGCGCCGTTTCTTCGAATTATTTGACACGGTTACTGAGTTTCTCGACACGTCTGATCCTGTTTTAAATGAGAATTTGAAGCAACGCAAGTTGTAACTTGCGTACCATCCAGATATTTTTGAAAAAATGAACAAGTCAATATAAGGCTTCAAGGAAACAAGATGAACCTTATCAAGGCAAAGGAATTATTTCATCATTCATCGCCAAGTTTGATATTCACAAGGTAAATATTGGCCGTAAAGAGCTGATTCAGTTTCCGACCCTTAAAAAGTGTTCAGTGTCAGCTAACGGGACTCCTGAACTCCCAGAAGACAAAATCCTAATTTTTACTGATCACCTTGACCAGTTAAAAACTGACATGGAATTAAGATTTGAAGATATGACCAAGTTACAAATTTCTGATTGGATTCTAGATGCATTCTCGTTTGAAGCTGTGGATAAGCTTGATAACTCTTTGCAGACAGAGTTTCTAGATCTGAAGTATGACTGTGAGGCGAAAATCATTTTCAAGCAGAGTGGTTACGAGTTAGTATGGGTGAAGATTATGGACACTTATCCACAACTGTGGGAAAAAACTGAACCACTTCTCATCTCGTTCCCGTCAACATATTTAGTTGAAAAAGAATTTAGTTCTGTGGTCCAGCTCCTCACAAAACAAAGAACTAAGTTGGACATTTGCCTCAAAGGAGACTTGCGCCTGAACTTGATGAACATAAAGCCGGATATTAAGCTTTAACTGAAATCCGCCAAGCACAAGGCAGCCATTGAAAAGGTAAAATAAAACAATAACAAATTTTCAAACTTTTATTTATTTTTTCAAATTTTAACTGTCAACTTTCTTAATTTTTCCAGATTCCAATTTTAAAATGAAAACATGTACTCCTGTTTTTTAAATGTTCATCAATAATAATCTTAGTTAATTATTTCACTTCTTTGTTATTTAAAAAAATCTGTAAAAAATGTACTTTTTTCTATTTTATTCAAGAGTGACCGGATAAAACTGCTTTGGTTGTTTTTATATACGGTAGTAAAATTGTTTATAATAATAAAACTGCTTTATTATTTACACCTTACTTCAAATTAAAATTAGGCACACAATGAAAATGAAAGGGGGGCGATAGGTGTTAGTCAACCTCCAGAAAGGGGAGATGGGCCACAAAAGGTTGGGAACCAATGGTTTAGACCAACCGAGTGAGCATTCATTCCCATTTTGGGCGAATATACTCGAACATACTATAGCACCGAAAGAATGCTCGCTACACGTTTACACCAAGAGAATTTACGCGTAGTGGGGGAGAATGAGCATTCGCTCGCTTGGTCTAAATGCGCCTCAGGCAAACTACAGTCACCCTGAGTTCAACGGAATCATAGTTTGTCTTCCTGGCCACCACCTCATCTGACCTGCTATAATTGAGAAGACTGATCTCATATGACTCTATGACCCACCAACTTATACGACTACAACAAAATAAAAAATCTACAAAATACAATTAAATTTAAATATATCTACCTATAACTATTTCAATGACTATACTAAACATCATAGCGTTCTTAATAATAATATAATCTAAAACTGGAAATGGTTACTGATAGTGAAAACAATCTCACTGGTGTTTCTGAACATAGTCAGTCAATGTTATGGCGTGTCATTTTGTATGAATTGACAGAAACTTACAAACAAGATTATATATGACAGCGGTCCAGTAATGTTTAGACTTAAAAAATAAACCCATATTGTGTTAATAATTCATAAAGGGTAAGTAGGCATGGTTTTGTGTCTTATATGTTAACTCAATTTCAATTAGAGGGCCTAACCTCTTTTAAAGCTTGAACCCACCTCCACACCATGCTTATTATTTTTAAATCTTGCTTTATCACACCCTTTTATTGCGACTTAATGGTCCTTCATAGGATATAAGCTGTTAAAATTGTATAAAATCTAATATAAGCGTGTATGATAAATTTACTATTCCATTTTATTACATAATCAAAGCCATAATACAACCATTGGAATACGTTTAAAGGCTTAAGCCCCGCCGACAAAGTCCATAATCTCCGCGTCCTTATAATCCTCAATTCCTTGATGGTCCTTAGAAATGGAAATTGCGTCTACACAGTCCGTATCCATAAGCATGTGACCGTGCCAACCAATGAGAAAGTTGGAAACACTGTCCAATTAAAATCATTGAAAGAAAATTTTCAAGAGCTAGGCGCAAGCAGACAACATTTCAGCTGAACAATTAACGAATAAAAGTAACTACAAAACTGATTTTGATAAAACGTCCAGGATCTAGGCTATATTTTTAAGGTAGGGTAAGTGCAGTCACAAATAATGTATTTAAAACATGAGCTAGTTAGTGTAATTGATATGAAAATGCCAGTAGTGCTTTCATTTCCATGCATGCACAAACTTTTTTGTGATTGGTAGTCCTTAGCAGTCTGTATTGACTAGTCCTTAGAAAGTTCAGTTGAGTCAACTTCTACAGAGTGGTAAAAACTAAGGAATTAAGGATTCTGTAGATAGTGCAATCTATTAGTGTGGAGTTGATCTCTTATGGAGTACTACGCACCTTACAGATACGGAGTCCGTACACAGGGCTTGACATTGGGACCTTAAAATCTAATGGTCCTCTATTATAGGCACTTAGTTCTCTATTATAGGCACTTAGTTCTAAACTGAGCCTAATATTCTATAGGCCTACTTGGTAAAATCTTACTTCTTTTGATTCTCATAATAGCCCAAATATTGTTCTCTAATTATTTTTAAAAAATTGTAATAGTTACACATCAATCCAAACATCACACAAACATACAGTAGCCTACTTAATTCTCATTTCACTAATATTCTCACTTATGAAGTGCTTTCATGTTGTTACTACTACGGTACACAATAATTTCATTTTTAAAAAGTTTCCGGATCTTTTAAAATACACTATAATTACAGCATGAATTTTATGTCATCATTGCTAAAATTATTTTACATTATTGTTTAAAATATATTAAGGCCTTTGTATTTTTTTATAGATACTATCTATCAAAGATGACAGCAGCAAATCACATGCCTTCACAAATGAATATATGAAAGTTGTATTAGTAACTTTTATAATGTAGTTAAATACGGCTCTTCCTCATACTGTGTTCATACTATTTCCAAGTTTTAATGTCAGATTAGTTGAATACAAGCTTATATGGGCAGGGGTCCACAGGTGTGGGTTGGTTTGCTTTGGGTTACTGCAAGCCGCAATATCGTCAAATTAAAAGAAAACTATTAATGAAATTCTGAATGATTATTTTTATTACCGATAGTACGCTTTATAACCTTCACATTTTAGACTCCTTTTTGTTTATGGTTCAATATTTCAATATTTTATTCACTTTATTGCACATGCAAGAGTGCATGGAATCGAATGACTTAAAGATTTATAAATTTTAGAGAACTTTTAATAAATATTTCATCCATACAAAACTCACAACTCACTCCTTAATCCTACACGCTAAAAATGCTATGACATCATAGCTACAGACATCGAGAACAGGAAAAACCTGGAAAAGTCAGGAATTCTTTGATTAACAAGCAGGACGTGAATTGTTGCCATTCAAATGATCTTCATTGTCTCTGCCCTTGTAATCTCTAGTCTTCAGCAATGTCAATCTCCTTGAAATTATACTTCACAGCCAGAACTAACTCGCGCAACTAGTTTGGAAACTGCTGGTTTAGAAGAGTCAGATAGCACCAAATTATTTAGGGTCTTCACACACATGCATGCGCGCACACACACACACAACACACAAATTATTTGTTACACAGTAATTGTTAAATTTTTCAACTGAAAAGAAATATACTGACTAAATTCAGGCTACTACATTTATAAGTTTTGACTATAATAGTATATAGAAACCGGCTGCCAAATGGTGTGGTAACTTATGATTACAAATTGAAGCTAACACATATCAGGCATTTGTTGTTTATCCAAGAAAAATACTTTAAGCAATAGCCAAAAGAATTAATTTTACTCAAGGTAAAGGTATTTGTATTGCTATCTAATGTAGCTCGGCACTTCACTAATATTGTTTTGTTTTTTTAAATTTTAGCCGAGAACACGCACAAAATGGCATCCAGCACCATCACCAGTGATGTCGCTGATGAAATTGAAAGGAACACCCTCAAAATGGACGAACCTGAGTCATCCCACCAAGCTGAGGAGAGTGAGGAGATTTGCAGTGCACCCTGTAACTTGTTTGTCAATGCTACTTGTAAGGGAGAGACAGGAGGGTCTCCCGACAATAAAGAAGGTGGTCTTGAAAGCTCCAAGTTGGTGGATGATGGTTCAATATGCAGTAGTATTGCCAACTTTAAGAATGCCTCACAATCTTTTCAAGATACCAATGCTCCTGATCAAGTAGAAACTTCTAGTCTGAATAATGGCAAGGTTGAGCCTCCACAGCAGTCCCAGGCACCATCTGTTGGCGTGGGCAAAGTTCTCGATCAGCTGAATGTGAGTGGTCTGGGCCAGTTGTGTGTGTATGTGAGTGAAGATTCTGACGACAGTGAAGACTGCGAGACTGACATTAGCAGTGCAGCTGTGATGCACATCACACACCCCACCAGCTTGGAGGAGAGTGTGTCAGCGTTCATCAAGAGGCAATCTGATAGCTCCCTGGAGTCTAGTGACAGCAGCAGCTCTGATTGGGAGTTTCATTCGGACACAGGTTCTGCCAGGTCAGAGAATCATTGGAGAATTATTTTAGCCCTTCTAACTTTTCACAACCCTTGGGAGTCAAATGGTCTAAGATGTTACCATAACTGAACCACCAACATCAAGGAATTTAAGGTTTATATCCCGGTCAGGTGTACTTAGGCTTATTTTTTTCCTATAGGGCTTTCCACTCTTCCTTCATACCAATGCGGGTAAATTTCCTCATCGTCCCTTCTCCATTAGTGCAAGTATAATTAATGTATTACCTACTTTGATGGCCGCATGGTCTAAGACGTCACACTCACAATAAACTAGACTGTCGATGACAGGGAGATTGGGGTTTGAATTCTGGCCTGATGTACTGAGAGGGGTTTTTCCTAAATGTTTTTACTTTTCATGCGTGCATGTGTGAGTGAGTGAGTGTACGCATGCATTTCACATGGCCCCTAAAATGTCTTCGCTTATCTCAGGTTGAACATCACAGCCTTAGATGATATGAACAAAATTTCTAGCAGTGTTAGACTGATTTAATGGTGACATGTGGCATTTTGTGCTTTGTTTTCAGCAGCGAGGAGGAGGAGGAAGATCACAGGGCACAGGAGGCCCGGGGTCAGGCCCAGATGTTAGAGGGTGATAAAGGAGCCAAGAAGGTGGGGCCACTGAGGACCAATGGGGAGATAAGTCTGGATGACCTTCCTCCCATTGAGGACCTGCATATCTCTGTACCAGAAGAGGATTGCAAGGAGTTGGGGAAGGTGTGCAGCATCGTGGATAAGCTGGGTTGGTTGCCGTCATAGATATTTCACTATTTTCATAGTTAGAGTAACTGGTGGCTCCCCTATATCAACTGTTACATATTCATACGTTCAGTCATCTTATCTGCATCTGTCGCTTTTTATATCTAATAACATTAATACCTGATTTGATGACTGCATACTCTAAAGCATCGCTCTCCTGTAAGACCAGACTGACAATGACAGCGAGATCGAGGTTTGAATCTTGGTTAGGTGTATTGAGTTTTTTCAAAATGGTTTTTCATTCTCACTCCATGCAAATGTGGGTTTCCTCCAAAGTTCAAATATAACTGTAATAATCCTTAAAGTGTAATTAGTACATAAGTGCATAATCCGAACTGTTAGTAAGACACTGTGTTAAAAAAAATATTTAAGATCAGTTTTATTTGTTGCGTAACACTGTAATGTAGTCAGAACCACCACATACCCCTCCCCAACAGCATTATGGTTTATTACATTGGTGCACTAAGTTAAAGGTCATGAGTTCAATCCTCGGGTCCAAGTGACAATTTTCAACTAATTTAATTTAATATTAATGCCCATATCCATAAAAAAGTTAATTTCTACTGATCTTGAGCAATAAAAATCAAAAGCACGACTTCCTTCGGAGGGAAAGTAAAGCCGTAGGTTCCATATTTATTGTGGCATGTAAAAGAACTCTGGAAGTTATTATGTGAAAATACCTTTCTCGGCAAGATTGTTAAATAAAAAATGCAACACAAACTAATCATCCTATAGTTAATTTTTAAGGCCTTGCTTATTTATAAATTCAGAGGAATTCTTCCTAAATGGTTCCCCTCACTCCCTTCGTGCATAGGCCCTATGTGGGTGCACCTTACTTCCTCCTTGCCCTATAAGCATAACTAAAATGTGAACAGGTAATGGAACTTGAAATTGTTTTATTTCTAACTTGGACCCTCCTAAGAAAATATTCTGAATTCGCCTCTGATTTTATCATATATGTGTATGTGTGGTGTGTGTGCAGTGGTGGTGCAGCCCAACCCAAACACGCCCACACTTAATCTGGATAGTGTGCTGTTCCTGGAATGTGGCAAACGTGCTTTGGGACACATATTTGATGTGTTTGGTCAAGTAAAAGCACCCTACTACTGTGTGCGCTTCAACTCTCCAGAGCACATTGAAACTGCAGGTGTTCAGGTGGGCACCATAGTTTACTGCGCACCCAAGTCCCCATACACGGAGTATGTCTTCCTTAATCAGTTGCTCAGGTAAGCTGTCACAGGACAACCCTTTTAAGCTAATGAAGTAAATAGTTGTGGATGGATACGCCCAAACTACAAAAGATGTTGTTTATCATAACAAGTTTTCAACAAATTTGAAGATTGGGTATATAAAATACTCTGATATGAAGTTTCCCAAACTGTGTTAATTGGAGGATTTGAAGGGGTGGCCAACAAACCATCGAGCTTAGTAATCATAAAATGTGTTTTTTATAAGAATTAAGATTAAAAAACAAATTAATGAAAATTATGGCATACTTTTATAGACTAATAAGCATTTCTTTGAGTAACCCACTTTTGTAGCTGCATGGCCTAAGACTCTACTCTCTCAATAGACTAAACTACCTAAGACGGGGAGATTGGGGTTCACTCTCGGTCAGGTGTACTGAGAATGGTTTTCCACTCTCCTATCCGGAAATGTAGCTACGCTTACTCTAAATTCAGCCTTCCTAATCCCTAACACATTAGTATAACTAGTACATAGGTGTATAACCCAAGTGGGTAGTAAGAAGCTGTGCTAAAAATAAAATTTTGAGTACTGAGGATGTATTTTGAAATAGTTTATAGTTATAATAATAGATGGTGCTCTTACTACTCAACTTAAACAAAGTGAAATAGTGAATTTTTCTAAAAAAAACTTTTTGTTTATTTTTATGTTGTTTTTTTTTAGTTTTTTTTTTTTTTTTTAGTTTAGTTTATTTCTTTCATGAATAGCATGTTACTTCTGTAGACGGCAGGAGTGGTATGAATAGAACTTGAAGTTTTATTCATAATATTGCAACCAAAACTTTGACGTAAGTTTTTTTTTTTTTTTTACCAAGAGCTGTTACTCAATTATTAGTAGAGTCAAGCTATGAAATGGCGTCAAACAGAAAGATTCTCGGCCTAGAAACTGTCTGATCGACAAAGAAATTACACAGATACTTTGTGATTCTGACAATAAAATGATAATTTAGTATGACTTTGTAATTATGTTTAGGGCATTTATATTGCAAATATATTTTAGAAGTTATATCAGTTAAACTAAACTTGTGCATAAAGTGTTTTGACATGAATTTAAATGGTAATCCTGGTGTAAACATAGCCAGGCTAAATGTTAAGTCAAGGGGATATAAAACAGATTCAATCAATGATTGGAGGGATGGCAACATTTATTCAAGCTCTGACGGCACAGCCGCGCGGTCTGTATTATTTTATCTCTGGTTACCATTGAAAATGTACCTTAGTAGTAATCATGATGCATTATCTTGGTGGTACCCAAATTACTACAATTGTTGGAGTGGTACGTCATTCATAAAGTTTGGGAACCGCGGGTTTAAACCACCTGTACTTGTTTTACCGGAGGAGCCGGTGGAACTGATACACACACACACACACACACACAGATCTCCACTGAGTGTAAAATAGAAGTGAATACTTATGTTTATATGTTTGCAGCATGCGGGGCAGCGACGCATCTTGGAAGCACAACAATGAGCCTCCGCCCCAACTGTTGGATTATTCAGACGATGAGGAGGAACGCCAAGCTCGCAGGAGGTACACTGGCAAATCCAAGGTGAACACAACTAAACCTTTAAAATACTTGACTTGCAAAAAAATAGATCTCTCCAATTTTAGAAATACTGAGTTCTCTTCATTGTTTTGCAACATGAAACATACATTATTTTTTTAAACATGTGAACGTTTTTTTAAATATCAACAAATATTGCACCTACTAGTCTCAACAGAGGTACTTGGCTATGTAGAAAAATATATTTTTTTAAAATATTTAATTGATATAAATCTTGGGTAAAGAGCTAAATATTTTCACAATATTCCATAACACAACTAAATGTTTTATCAGCAGCCCTCCAGGGAAGAGCACGAGACTACTGATCAGCCCCTTTCAAAGAGGCCCAGTCTCTTTGAGGAGGTGAAGAATCGACGCAACCTGATGCTTAATGCCTTGTCACAGCGCCGTCAACATCGTATGGCACGTGCTGGTGCACCACCCGCCGCTCCACCTCCAGGATACGGCCGCGGAATTGCCAATCCTGAATGGAAGGTGGTTGGCTCCCATCCTTGTCCGGCCCCTCGAGAGTACATAATACGGCCATCCACTTTCCCTCAGCCACCTCCAATGGTCCCTATTGCACTTCAGCGTGGTTTCTGGGATGTCCCTTCTCCTGCGGGCCAGCCGCAACTTCCCCCACGCTCTTCCCTTGATTCTTGGACCCTGCCACAGCCCGTGGTCCGTTTCCTCGACCTGGGGGTGTTCGATTCCCACCCCTTGCACACTCAGGGTTTTGGTCAACAGTAGCGACCCAACTGCCCCACTCAGGTGTGTTCTTCCCACAGAATCATCAGGGATCAATGGTGTTCCCTCCCCTCCACCCCAACTACCCTCCACCACAGTTTAACAACAACCCTTCCACTCTGTTTGACCCATCACAGCCCCCACCACGCCCTCGACCACACAACTCTCAGACCTGGAAGGTGGACTGATGCCGTAACTTGCCTTACAACAGACTGTGTCATCATTCCAACAGCACAAACTGTACTGAGTGTGGAATAGAGACAGCATATGTCTTAAGTCTTTTACTCTGTTAAATATTGAATGAATTATACTAAAATTTAATGGTGTGCAAAGTCTAATATTTTGATTCGGAGGGAAGTTAAATCAAATGGTAGAAGTATTTTTGAATCTGAATTAAAGTATAAATATTTTTGTTATTATTTTATGTTAAAAAAATATTTACATTTATATATTTGTTTATATTTATTCACCAAGTGTTTTAGTACAAAACTGCTTTACAAATTTCATCTATAGTTGATCAACATGTAATTCAACTACCATTGGTTTTGATATTAGATATGAGTGTGCGAAGCTTCGAAACAAACATCAGATTTGACTAAGCTTCAAAAAAATTCCTGCTTTGAAGCTTCACCAGTAAAAATATTGACAGCTAAAATACTCCATCTATGATCAATAATATGTTTTAAAATGAGGTGGCCCAATGGCTAAATAATTTTATAATAAATGAAATTTATAAAACTAAAGAAAAAGTAAAAAAACTACTAAAAGTAAATTTTATGAAGAAAGCCCACCACCTAGGGAAAGAAGAAACATGTGGGAAGAATCCAATGCACAAAGGTGACATCTTCCTTTCTTCTGTCTTCTATAATAAAAGTAGCCACACACACATTTTGACACAAATATAATTAATATTTCTGCATTGTTGCCTTTATCAAACACAAAGAAGAAAGAGAGAGTACAAATAACACAAACAATGGATTACTTCATTTTGAATTTAAAGAAAAACTGTTATAAACACATTGTGCCAAGTTGCCAAAATATTATATTTGTGTTAAAATGTGTGACTACTAATATAGAAGACAAGAAAGGAAGATGATGTCACCTTTGTGCATTGGATTCCTCCCACATTTTTCTTCTTTCCCTAGGTGGGCTTTCTTCATCAATTTTACTCTTAGTAGTTTATTTTTCCTTTTTCTTTAGTTTTATAAATTTCTTTTATTATAAAATTATGTTCAATATTAGCCGTTCTGAGTTGTTTTATACATTACAAATCAATATTCATATGAGAAAAAAAAAACTAAAGTAATTTAATTGCATGTTGTGATAATAGCTTGATTTGTCAGATTAACAAGAACTATTACAAACAAGGGTGCAATACAATATTTTCCAATCATCAAACAATTAAAATAAAATATTAAAACTTCAATTCAGCTTCGGGAATATTTAATATATTCGATTCGAGTTCACTTCAAATTGAAAAAGTGGAATTCGCACACCTCTACATGTTAACATTGTTAGATATGTGATGCCGGGATCACGATCAACTTAACATAAAGGATCTCGTGTGTTTTAATAAAAGCGATCATGATGCAGTTAACTTTACGTAAGAGATGTCCTGGGAGGTTTTTTACTTTAAGTAAAAGTTATTTGAAGGGTATCACGTGATCTAGCCAGCGAATGATGTCAACAGGGCTATTTAATAATTCATTTGTTGGTTTTAAGACCAAAGCATACTTATTAGATTTAGTTATACTGATCGAACATTTAATTAAAATAAGCGCTAGTATATTATTATAGAACGCTATAGAACAGACTTAATTCAAATATTGTAAAGTAGTTAAAATCACAAAGCTTTTATTATATAAAATGGTTTAATGCATTACTTTCAAAAAATATCCTTGTTATTAAAATATAAATCAACTAACCTTATCATGATTGTAAAAGCATTATCGGTTGAAAACTGTAAACATTCACAGATCATACATATTCACTAATACAAATCACAGATCAAAACACATACTCTAGAATGGATATGTTTGGTTCGAGTTGTTACATTAAAGTTACGTGAATTGTGATCACACATAAGTTAAGTTAACATTATGTCAATCGTGATCCCAGCATAGTAGCACAGAATGACAAAAATTGAAAATGTGTGTGTTTGCTGTCAATATTTCTCATTTTGAAATCTGGGTTGTCGAGGATTTTTGGTCAGGTTCTTGAGGCTTCGCATACTCCCACTTAGGTTAAAACTGCTTCTCAATTTATTTTATTATGTAGAAATATGTTTATTTGTTCTAGTTTGTATTTAGCCTTTTCTCAAAGGATTAACTTCGTTAATTTTCTATTTAATGATTTTGGTTTATTAATTTTAATTCATCCTTTATTTTGTAAATATCTCATTATTTTGTCAGTATTCTGGCTAAAAGTAGTAGATATAACCAGCATACTCAACTGAATAACGAAGGAGTAAAAATTGATGATACTATAGTGCATTTTAACTAGGACTGTGGAGTCCTACACCAAGCCTTCCACTCCAACTTCTCTCTTTTTCTACTGTCAAACTAAGATTCTTTCACAAATATATGGTATTAAAGTTTATTAATTAGCTATATAACAAATTTTCCGCAGTAAAATGCTCCAAAACATTAATTCAAGGGAAGTTTCTTTGACAAATTGTTAATGTATATTTAAATAAATATGTAAATCCAAATTACAAACATTGGTCCAAAGGATTAAAAAAATATAAAATTAAAATGAAACATCTACCATATATTGTTATAAAATTATAAGTTTTTATTTTGAAGCTGAAGTCGGAAAGTCCATTACTATGAACAGCAGTGGTGACAGGTTTAATTCATTCACGACCTTAGTTTACTAGGATGACAGCTCAAAAGGTTATTATAAATAGTCCCTAATATAGCCCAGGGCTGTATTTAGGGTATGTTATGCCCATGTGCAGTAATTTATTTTAAGCTTCCACCCCACTCCTCTCCCCCACTAATTTTTCCCTCAAACACCACTTTTCACCTACTTATAGCATTCACTAGCAGATATATAGTTGTGAAAACTTATTAAAATATTGTAATTCATTTTATTGAAATCTGACACCTAAAAACTTAACCTCGATCGTCCATCGATTATAATTATTACGTAAACTATTATTGACTTACATATTTTATCTGTTTTAATAGGAAACACAAGAGCACTGAGGAACTGTTTAAAATGTCACTGAACAAGTAAATAAAGCATGCCACAGAGGAATACAACATAATTCATGAAAGAGGTGAAGTACGAGAAGTCGAGAACTAAACATGTGCAGTGCTTGAGTAGATTTGCAGGTGCTGTGATTTCTCGTAAATGTGAAATAATTGTTCTAGAATCTATTATAATGAATGAAGAAAGATGGCTAACAGTTAACGTCTTTTTTATACATCACATTAATTGATACACATTTGTTTTATAGCTTCATTCAAGATTGCTATAGTTTTCTCATTTTAATATTATTTTGCCACCCTGTGAATCTGCACATGTCGCACTTACCTAAAATACGACCCTGCCCATGCCAACAACTGCCATCTATCACTTTGGATAGCTGTAATGAAAATAGATGGTAATATATGAATATGACAGTTAACCTCAGTAATTCAGGCCAATTTTCTTAAAAATGTATATATATATATCACTTGAGGTCGGGTCGGACACAAAGCTTTGTATCGTTTTATTCCACTTAAAAAAAATATTTTTCACAGCACTTTCACAAAAGGTCTAACGAAAATAGCTTCAAAATGGCGCGAGACGAATTTAAACTATGTGGTTGAACATGACTTAAACAAGTTTTTTACAATGATGCACCCACGCATTGGATAAAAATATTTTATTCAGTTAAATATTTTGAAATACAATAAAATAATCATAAAATAATTTATCATATCTAAAAAAAAATACAAGCATTTTCTCTTTTCCAAGTAAATACGATGCCTGTATTAAAATATTAATGTGTAACTATATTACACATAGTCAATAACGTTCCAAAACGAAGAATAGTTTTAATTATGTTTAAAATATTGTTTCTAGTTAGATAAAAAGAAAGAAATAGTATGAGAAAACTTAAGTTTATGTTATTTCATTGGCGACTCGTGACCAAAAAATAGGTGGTGCACAATTCAAATATTCTAAAATATGATATATATACACTTTTAATATATTATACCTATCTATATTTACATATCGTTTTACTTAGGCTAATATTTCACAGCAGTACGGGTGTGTGTGTAGCTTCGAAACAAATATAGGATTCGACTTTTAAAAGAAAAATCCATATTATACAATTACAAAGTTTTGATGGTAAAAATATTGACAGCTAAAAATATACCAAATTTTTAGTAAATTACTGACATTCTGAGCTGTTATTTACAGTAAATTACAAACCAACATTAATTTGAAAAAAAAAAAAAATTGAACAAACCTACATTATTACAATTTTTACTTTGCTGGCGCAATCATAAATAATTAAACACCTTAGAATAAATTACTCACATAATAAATGAAGACATTATTTACAAAACACCCAACAATTTAATCTTAAACGCCTCAAGCTACTTTAAATAAAAACTCCATTCTTCTCTCTTTAGATTTTGCGAATTTCTCAATGACTAGAGTTAAAGTCTGAAATGTTCATAATAAAGTTTCTCTCTACAGACAGCATGGCAAGAGCATAGTATTTCTTAAAAATGTTTTGACACGTTTTAGTGTAGAAAAACATCTTTCTGCTTCTGCTGTTGTCATAGGGATTGTTATAATAATATTTAAAAGTTTTAGGCATTATTCAAAAATTTCACTTAAATTGTTTTCATTTATAAATGAGAACAGAGTCAAAGCGGCAGTCATATTTCGAAATTCATCCCTGACATAAATGATACTTAGCTCTGTGCGTAGTTTTTTTGCATCTAAAAATGGGTACGAATTTGTTGTGAGTTCTAAATAGTTATCAGGAAACAACTTACAATAATCAGAAAACTTTTCTGGCAAAAACAAATTTGCAGCAACAAGATGACCAGTAAAGCTGAATCTGTCTTTTGCTTGACAGATGATGACGTCACAAACCTCTTTAGCCTCTCTATTACGAGTGTGGCTCTCATTTCGTCTCTGCTTTATTTTATTTTCATCAAGATCATCAGTTATATTATTTTCATTTCTTATTTTGGAAATTTCCTCTATGAAACAATCTATTTTGTTTTTTACAAACGCTGGATCAGTTTCTCTTTTTTGCAACTGGTTATACAATATATCTACATGAGGCATTATTTTATGAAAAAAAGTTAGCCAAAATATAAAAACATCATCCTCTAATGATCTCTTCAGACCAGACGCTTGTTCAATTGTAGCTATATGTTTAATGTCATCTCTCGTTTCTATTGTGTCCATGCACTTGATAAGTTCTTCTCTGTATTCGCAAACTGTGTTTACTGTTCGAGAATGAAAATTCCATCTTGTAGGTGCTGATCGTGGTAAACGTTTACCCACAACTTCATCTAAAATCACTGTTCTCTGAGGGAAATTAGAAAAAAATGCACAAAATCCTCCTAAACTGGCGAAAAATATACGGACATTACGATTAATTGAAGCTGCATTTGACATTATTAAATTTAGTTGATGTGCATGACAGTGAACATAAGCAGCGTTAGGATAGCTCTGCTTTATTTTAGCCTGAACACCATTAAGAGATCCACTCATAACTGAAGCACCATCATATGCTTGTGCTATTAACTTATGAGGCTCTTTCTCTACATGTTGATCTAGTTCCTCTTTGAGACAATTTGACAAAGATGCAGCATCATGAAATGGGGGATTTACATAGTTCCAAAATCTTTCCACTGGCTTTCCGTTTACTATGTATCGGTAAATTATAAACCATTTGAAAAGTAGCTGAGACATCAGTTGTTTCGTCAGCTATAACAGCCAAATAACTGGCATTATTAATTTCTTTTGAAATTTCTTCATGACAAATATCCAGCATGCATTGAAGTATTTCATTCTGAATTGAACTAGAGGTGCCTTTAAAAACTGTAGACTTTTCTAAATGCCCTTTCAAAGCATCATCCAACTCCGCACTGAAATTGACAAGTCCACGAAATATTCCAGGGCTAGAAGATGAATCAGTTTCGTCATGAACTCTTAGGGCCAGTTCGAAAGCACCACAGAATCGAATACAGTTTAGGATAATATTTAAAACATACCTGTTGTTAGTCACTTTTTTATTGTGAAGCTCGATAGCTCTTCTGTAGCCAGAATCTAACTGTGATCGTATGTTGGTCTTGCCAAGTACAGCCAAATCTAAAGAATTGTTCTTGTGTAACAATGATATTTCATGCTTTTTAATTCACTCACTTAAATGGTTCAAATCAGTCATACCTAAATTCGTCCAAGATAAGTCACCACCAAAGAGTAAACACGGAAAGCAGAACAATGCATTTTTTACATTACAACCACATAGCCATGGATGCTTTTTGTAAGTTTCTACGTTGAATTTTCTAGTAAACTCTCGATTTTTAGTTTTTGTTAGTTTTTCTAGAACAATATTTGGTGTTGGTCTACCAAGTTTTTTAATTTCTAATTTTTCTTCTTGAGTACACAAAGAAATTTTTTTTCGTAAAATGTTTTGCACAGAATTCATTTTGATATTTAAAAAAAACACTAACTCGAACTCGTTCACAAATAACAACTATTTACATAAACCAAGTTTTTTTATAATTAATGTTTTGCGCAAAATTCTTTTTGATATTTAAAATAATCAGTAAATTATTATGAACTAATTAACTACTATTTAAACAATCATTGTACTTAAATAATTGTGTACAGATTAAAAAAAGAAAAACCACACTTTAAAAAACATTATAACTGGTAGTAATGCTTTGGTTGATCAAAACAAATCGCCAAGTTCGCTATCAAGCTGCGCACCAGGCCATGTGTTAAAGGTCCACTTTGAAACTAACGTGCAAGGTCAACAACCTCTCTTCTTCTCTATGCGCATGCTCAGATGGTTGCACGCTCCTGGAGTTTAGTAGAAGTACTGAGACAGCGCTAGCAGTCAGGAAAACAGGTGGAATAGTAAATAGAATGAAAAATGCAAGAGCATAGCTAATTTTAAGAAATATATTCTTAAAAAAATCGATTCACTATGAAATGTTAATTGTTATTATTTAAATAAAATAATGTTAAATACTATTTTGTGTGGAATTATAAGTGGTGCACTTGCACCTGCGCACTTAAGGAGGAGTCGCCACTGTGTTATTTTAAATGTAAAATATATCCATGTAATTAAATAACTTAACATTTGCAACAAAACAGTGGTCTTTTACAAGTGTGGTAACCCAAAACCTAAACTTATGATTTTTGAACTGTCATCCAGGTAAACCTATCTTGGACACCATGTCTAGTTTAAAACCACTCACTTTTTACATTTTCAATCCATACACTTTCTTTGCAGCATCGTTGTCTTTTGGATTAGTCCCTTTGGTATATTTCTTCTTTCCAGACACTCCCAAATTTTGTGTCTTGGTCATTGCGACTGGCCTTTTCTATATGTAAGAAGACGATGGTAACGTTTTTGTCCTTTTCCCAGAACTTCACTAGCAACATTCTTGTGGCAAAAAATCAAGTCAGTGATACTCCTATTTCCATTTTGTATCTCTTATAATTGTGGTTCTATGGATGGTATTTTCTTATTGATCTTATCTATCAACTTCAGCCCATTTGTCAGTAGGGTGATTCCTATGTAATTTTCATATTGTTTCCAATTTCCTTTTTTTGCTCATATCGTTATGTATAATGTTATCTTTCCAGAGGGCCCTAAGTTCTATGTATAGCCAATGCAGTCTGTTTTCTCTTGCTACTGTAATCATATCTGCACCACTGGACTTCCCCTGCTCATACTCTTCAGTTTCCAGCTAACTCAATGGTGGTTCCTCTCCATCATTCTCCTCCCTGTCGTCTACCTCCTGTTTCTCTGCAACATTGTTGTTCATGTTATCATCAAGCAACGTATTGAAATAATATCCAATATCCTCTCTCATAGCCAGAAATTCCTGATCAGAAAAGTTTCAAATTTTGACAGTTGTCTTCCAGTTTCTCTCTACACACTTTCCAACATTTCTCTTTCTCTCTGATGATTTGTTCTACTTCTAGTTTGTTATCTCGTTAAGTCTTGTTCTAAAACCTGAACTATATATTCATTTCTTCTGTCTAATCGGTTTTACCTTATTCAGTATCTTCTTTACTCTAGTCCTCTTGCTTACTGCTTTGTTCTCTATCATTCCACCAGCGTGTCTCTCTTTCTCTCACTCTTTTAACTTGTTTTCCCTCGCACTTGTACTGTCCCAGTGTCTAGGCTGTCTCTGAAGTGTTTCCACTCTTCCTCTACACTGCTCATTTCACAAAAGCTGAAAGCTTTTGCCTGATATCATTTTAATATTCATTCTTTTTAGGGCCGGTGTTATGACTACCGGATATGTATTGCTATCAGGAGGTTAAAGTTAGTGAACAGATAAAGGTTATCAGCCACTTCAAATCCCATATCATTAGTTTACCACGTGGCTGAATGAATTAATGTGAACAAAATAAAAAATGGCAAGAGAAGATACCATTCTGGAAAAGTTAACCCCTAATTTCCATCTTGTTTTCCAAGATTTGGAATCAATATAAAGTAGATTTGATCTACCCTTAAGAATAACCATTTTTTGAATGACTATTGCCACCTTGCAATAATCTTAGAATTCATATCATTATCTATTAACGAATAGTTTATTCACACCTAATAAAGTCGCATGGTTTGTGAAAATTGTATTTGTTAGCGTGTCTTACTGGATATCTACATATGGCATTATATGAGTAGAGTGCAAAACTTTTTTGTGTAAAAACCAACGCTCCTCAGTGGAGTAATTGGCTAACACGCTACTTTTGTGTTTAGCTAGACTGCGGAGGACGAGGAGATTGAGATTTGAATCTTGCCCAGGTGAACTGGGGGTGGTTTTTCCTTAATGGTTTTCCACTCTCCCTCTATGCAAATGTGGGTTTACTTACTCTATATTCAACCTTCCCAATTCCTAATCCAATAGCGTAATTGGTACTTAAAGAGTATAACCCGAACGGCTAGTAAGACACGGTGCTAAATAAATAAAATGTAAAAACCACCCTCATTACACCTGACCAGGACTCAAAACTTCAGTCTTTTGTGAGACTGACACTTTACACTCGCGCTTCCTAAATTTTGGTACACATCCCCAAGGGGTATTTGAAGGATTTAAAGAGGTATATAACGTACACCTGAGTACTAATAATCATCAAGTATTCTGATAAAGAAATTAATTCTAAGAGTTTGAACAGACATCTTGTAATTTTCTAAACCCTTCTCTCTATCTTCTTTCTTTAGCCTACCACCTGGGTGTTTATTAACATTTTGAACGATTTCTTATACTTAACAAGATTGCAGGTATTTGGATTCTTTTTTTTTTTCTTGCTGAAAGAGGTATATTGGTTTAGTCACTTCCCGAAAGGACGACTGCTGAAAATTTGACAAACGCTGCCTTAGATAATTTGACCACTATTGCGGTTTATTTGTGTGTTTTGTTTCAATAATAATTTCTACTCTAGGGTTACCCAGGCAAGTGCGCTGGTTATTTATCTGACTTTAATCATCGTCCATCCCGGTATTCTATTTCAAATATGCTTTATAAATATTCATAATTTTATTTTGCATATGCTATGTTAAGCACAAGGCTTTTTTTAATGTGTTCTGCATTTTGTGTTTGCTATATGATTTACTTTTCTTTGTATTCAATATCTGGTGGATATGTTACAAAACTAAATTTAAACTCACCTTAACTTTGTGTTCTGACAACTCTGTATTATTATTCAACTCTGGTTTGATTATATGTTGCAATTTTAGACCCTCGAGCTTCAGAAATTTACCAACACCGCTGAGGGAACATTTCATATTGTGCTAAGTCAAAATTTAACCTCTTTTTGTTTTTCTCTCCTTTTTCTGTGAAAACAGGTGCAGTGCAAGTAGTTAATTGCTGACTACTATTGCAGTCCTGGACTCTCATAACATTACTTGTGTTAAGTGTTTGTTAAAACCAAAATAAAATATGATTGCATTTTGTCATTGAATTTCCTATAAATTAGAAATATCAAAATTTGCGTTCCGTGAAACTAGTGAGTGTCATAGGTAATGTTTATATCTGTTCTGTCATCGTGATACACCTTTTATATATATGTGTGTGTATCTATATATTTATTATATAATTATAATATTTAATGAAATAATCCATTTATTTATATATATAATCTCTCTTTTTAATGATTATATCTGAAATATTTTTTAGACTGGGTTGTTTAGTGTTTGACATTTTCTCCCACCCCCACACCTCTTTTCTCCTTGGTAAATTATTTATACACCTCTATAACCTATATCTTCAATTCTAAGACGTCATTGATTGTAAAAGGCACCTCAATTTTTCAGTACTACTAACAGAAAAAAGCAATCTTATATCTAAGAAATATTTTTAATAACTTCCTTCTTAATCAATATCATTCTGATTCTTCGGAGTCGTCAATATCTGCATTTGAATCAATATCAGAGTCTACTTCATCTTCAGTCTGATTCTTCTAAGCTAAAGTGCAAAGCATGGAAGAAAATCGAAAATAACTGTGATTCTAAGACGCGCTCTGTTTTTATAGATGTTTAAATTGCATAAAAAGTGCATCTTAGAATCGAAGATATACAGTATATCGAACGTGTAATATGATTCCTGCATCATTTCATTTTATATATTTCAATATTGTTAAATTTTGTTTTGAATATAGTTAAATTCTTAATTTAATAAATGGATATGTGTTCAGTCATTTATTTGGTTTATATTACTTGATACTGGTATTTGAATTATTAAAGTATCAATAACTATTATTTTGGGATATTGGCAGCTTTATTTTACTTTTTAGTAAATTTATTTGTACATAATATTATCAAACCATATGTTTATATTATATTTTGGGTTAGATTTGAAGTTGAGATAATTAAGAAGCTTCTTCATTCCTTCATATATTTATTGATTTCATTGTGTTTTTAATGTTTATTTACTCATGCATTTGAATTAAAAATGAATGTGTTAACAGAGATTGGTTTTAATATGAAAAGTAGAATTTTAAAAGGGAACTAAACTTTTTTCACCACCCTTTTAATATGTAATGTGTGATGTAGAATCGAACA
Source organism: Timema cristinae (assembly GCA_039000515.1). Taxonomy (NCBI): domain Eukaryota; kingdom Metazoa; phylum Arthropoda; class Insecta; order Phasmatodea; family Timematidae; genus Timema; species Timema cristinae. The sequence goes on from JBCFYV010000001.1 coordinate 53,724,534, forward strand.
ATTTATTTATCACTTTACCTAGTGATTTTATAAATAAAAACTCCCAAACTACAGATGGGTCTATTTAAAAATAGTAACTAAATGTTTACAATAAGGATTATATTTGGTAACTATGGATATAACCGCATCTAAATATCATATCCTTTAATTTGAAAAATGACACCTGGGCCCTATTCCACCAACACACTTTGCAACTTTTCACTTTTCACTTTTCATTACATATTTTGTTCCACCAAAACTTAACTTTGCAAATCAAATTTTGAAAAGTGTAAAGTGAAAAGTGCAAAGACTTTGCACTTCTAAGCTTGTTTCTGTTCCACCATAGTCTTGGTTTGCAAGCTAAAGTAAATATATTTGGCAAAGTTTTGACTTCTTTTGCAAAGGATGAATTCACTTTACATTTTATAATTTTGTTCATTTTAAGGTATAAATAAGGATTTCCTTATGTTAATGTGTTGTCTGAATGACTTTGAATGGAAATATCATAGTGGATAATTTTAGAAGTGCTAACATTAATCTTGAAAATTAAATAAAATAACATAACCTAAAAGGCTCTTTATACAGGATACTTGTATGAGTTACTACAAATACAGTTTCGTGATAGATTGATTTCATGTTATTTTTTCGTTTTGAAATTTAGTGTATTTATTTAAGAATTCTTTGTTTATTTTAACAGATTATTGATATATAATTTGCGTGATCAAAACCCTCTTTAAATTATGATCAGGCGAATGTTGTTTCACTCTAGTGATGAGTCTGATAGTGATGTTCCTGTAAAAAAGATTTACAAACAAAGAGTAAATTTTGACATTGATAATAATTCTCAATTTAAAGAGTGCTTTAGAATAAACACTGAACAAGCAGAATTTGTTCTGCATGAAATCGGCCATCGTCTACAAAGAGTAACAAAAAGGAGTAAATGTTTATCACCTAAACAACAATTACTTATATGTCTACACTGGCTTGGTAATGGAGGACAGATGCATGGTGTGGCTTCAATGCATGGGGTAGCAAAATCAACTGTATGTCGGACCGTTAAATTAGTAGTTGACACCATAATTGAGGTCATGTTTCATAAGACCATACGTTGGCCAGAATGCACAACAAATATTGCAAAAGATTTTTTCATGAAAGGTGGATTTCCATCTGTATGTGGAACTGTTGATGGCACACTAATAAAAATAGATGCTCCCCAAATTCATGAGGAAGTTTATGTTGACAGACATGGTGATCATTCACTAAATGTAATGGTCATTACAGGTCCAGATCACCAAATTTATAGCATTAATGCAAACTGGCCTGGAAGCGTTCATGACGCAAGAGTGCTTAGGAATACTGCTGTTCACACCAGTTTTGAAAATGGGTTGCGACCGTTTCCAGGTGCAGTTATACTAGGCGACAGTGGCTACGGTCTTAAGAAATGGTTGATTCCACCACTCAACCGAAACCCTGATGCACCTATTGAGCAGTGCTTTAACAGATGCCACAAAAAGACTAGAAGGCTAGTCGAAAATAGTATTGGTATATGGAAGGAACGTTTCCCATGTCTGAACTACTTACGACTATCTCCTGTACGGGCAGCTAAATTTGTTCTAGCTACAGCAACACTTCACAATATTGCTTGTGAAGCAAGTCCAAATGCAGAACTTTCAACTGAGCATGAAGTAGTTGAGGTTGAAGACAATATTGCCAATTGCATTGAGCATAATGCTGAGGAGATCCCAATTGGAGCTCAAGAGCGTCTAAATTCACTTCTTAATTATTTTGGAGCTCATTAATATTTTTTTCTATATTGAAATTATGTTAAATTCCCAGATCTCTCTGTAAAATTCTATAATAATTATTGTTACAAAAAGTAGTTCAATAAAAATATATTTTTATTTCACATTAAACATTTTACATTCTTCAAATTACCTTTGTAAAATTTTAAAATTACTGAGTTCATAAAAATCAATAAAATAAAAAACTTGCCAATTAACAGTTTTATTTAATTATTCAGTCTTAATCAAGCATTTCACAAACAAAATCTGTAGACACATCAATGGTAAATAATTTCTCCTGTATAATTTCATCTGTAATGTTGGAAGGAGGCAGACCTAGCTTTTTCTCTAGCTGAAGACATTTCAATTTTTTGTAATACAGTTAAGTTTCAAGTAGCTTAATTTTTAGAGCCTCTCTCTTAGCCGAAACTGATAATTTTTCCTCTTTTTTTTCACTGAGGCTTATAAACTTTCTTTTTCTATTATAATTGTCAGAAGGACTATTTAAAGAGCATTGGGGATCTGAATTACCAGGTTCTAGAACAAGTTCTGTTATTTTAATTTCTTCTGATTGGCTCTCTGGTAGGCCTAGCCCATCTAACACTACAACATTGCTCTTCAATATTTCAAATATTGCTTGATCTACTTCATCAAACACTTTGTCCTTTCCTCCTCCAGAACCTGTTTTTTTTGCATTGTCTCGTTTTGCCTGAAAAAAATAAATCTAAATTAGTGGCCAAACAATATAAATATTCGGTGGCAAGGTCTACATAGTATGTAGTCCCATACAATATGTATAAGAGTAAGGGCCTATAAAGTTCTGAGCTTACTTAATTATGTTCTTCCAGTTATGTGCATGACTAATATTGCATCCTAATATAGAATAGGAGGTAAAACAAAGATTGAACTTACCAATGCTCTGCATTTCCAAAGTCCCCAAAGTTGATCTCTTGCAAACATCCATTTCTTGTCAGCCCCTGCAAGTTGTAGGGACTGAGCTTTTACCAGCACTTCGGACCATTCCTTTTCCTTTTCTTTCTGTGTTAAAGTACTAGAAAAACTTCCAAATAATAAGTCTTTTTTTAGTTTTATTATTTCCAGTACAGCAAGTTTTTTTTGTATACTCTCCTGTCTCTTGCTCATTTTCAAAAGTAATTATTGTTACTAGTATAACAAAATAATTACAGTATGTAGATCAATAATTAATGCTACTAACCTCAATGATCAACACTAAAACAAAACAACCTACAAATGCAAAGACTTTGCAAACTGCTAATGAAAAGTGCAAAGAGGTTTATTTCTTTAGTGGAACAGATTTACTTTTCACTTTTCAAATAAATGCAAAGTGCAAAGAGAAAAGTGAAAAGTTGCAAAGTGTGTTGGTGGAATAGGGCCCCTGGCCACATGTTTGATTCTTGTGTCCAGGGGTTGTTAGTTTTTTTTGTATGATACCACATTTACTTAAAGGGATATGTAGTGGTCTGGGATCTTGTTAAATTTGTTCTAAAATTATAATGAGCTATACCATTTATAAGCAGCATAATAGTGCTAAAAAAATATTTTAAATAGGGGTGTACAAGTCTGCATTTTTACATTTGAGTCCAGTTTGATTGAAAACTAGCTTGATTTTTTTAATTCTAAGTATTAAAAATCTTTTGAGTCGAGTTTTAGCTGCTATAAAAACTCGAATTTTTATATATTCTCACATCCCTAATTAAAAATTTGACTTTTATATTGATTTTTAATATATAAAGTTCTGCAAATCCTTGAATCATTTAGGATTCGAAAAACCTGTCTCTTAGTCTTTTGATAAATTTCAATTTGTTATCTGCTGTTAAATAACTTTTAGCTATGTATATTAACATGAGCTAGATATTCTTTATTTTTATTTAACACATTACCCGCCTCAGTGTTGTAGTTGGCTAACGCGCTCGTCGTGTTGAGCTCGACCGCCGAGGACGGGGAGATCGAATATCGGTCGGGTGAACTGGGGGTGGTTTTTCCTAAATGGTTTTCCACTCTCCCTTCACGCAAATGCGGGTTCACTTCCTCTAATTCAACCTTCCCAATTCCAAATCCATTAGCGTAATTAGTACTTTAAAGCGTAACCAGAACGGGTAGTAAGACGTGGTGCTAAATAATAAATATTTAACACATTCCAGTTACATTATAAATCATCATCAACCGTTTTCAGCCCGTGGCTGGGTCAGGTGAGTAAAATGCCTCCATCTTCCTCTTATCATTCCATTATTTATCCTCTCACTTGCACACTTTATCTACTCCTCCAATATTTTTCTTGGTCTCTCTTAAGATCTGTTTTCTACATCTTTCATCCCCATAATTCTCTTTTCCATCCTCGTTACATGCCCATATCATCCTCTTGCCTCCTCTACTATCTCATCTACTACCTGTACCCTACTCTTTCCCGGATAACTTCATTCCTAATCTTGTTTCTCCTCGTGACAGCTAACATACTCCTCACAAACTTCATTCTCATGGTCACCACTTTCCTTGTCTCTCTTACATTCACTGTCCATATTTCTGCTGCATGTGTGACAATGGGTACAAAGTATGCGCTGTACAACACTTGATTACACTTCGAGGGCACTTCTCTCCTCCATAGCAGGTTTCTCACACCTACTGAACAACACTTTCTAAGTAGATCTTCTTTACTACCACCCTTACAAGTTATTTTACACTCTGTGTAATGTGACTTTAATGTCACTAATAAGAAGAGTTGACTCGTGTCTATCAAGGTCTAAAACATTTATTTTCTAAGTTGGTCTCTTTATCACATTTTACAATATATTTGTGCCATATCCAGATAAATGTATTTTTATATTATACAACTTCCCCAAATATGTAACCATTTAGAACTTGCTCTAACTTGTTTCAAGCCCATTTTAAAAATAGCGGATTGGAAATATTTCATATCTCTAATATTGATAACATTAGGAATACATTTTATCCTCAATTTTATTTTCCATTTTTTCCTACACTTGCAAACTATATGATTAAATATACAAGCTGATATGAATAATTAAAAATGCCTTAATTTATCCATTATTAGATGAATCCAATTTCTTTGTGGTATTTTTGTTAACTTTTTTTATAATTGTATTTTTGGAAATATTATGTTAATACTGTTAAAAAAAATCAAATGCTGTTAGATGGAATTGCTTCCTAACCTTTTGTTTTATTCTCTACCGAATATACTTTACTCAAATTAATTAACTTATTTTGGTCATTGATTCTGTAAGTAAGTACTATTAAGGTACGTAATCAATTAAAATTATTATCTAAGGACACCAAGTGTAACTTCTGATTCTGTATGATGTCAATATTTTAAGGACACCAATGAATTAACACTACTGCATTAAAATATTTTATAATGCGTCAATACAACCCTATAAACAAAATCTTTATTCTGGTTTATAAGCTATAGAAGAAATATTGGCAAGATGTATGCCCCATAAATTACTGGGATGTGTCCGTGGTTGATTGTGACTTTAGCTGCTTTGGTGGCCGCATGGCCTAAGGTATCACGCTCGCAATAGATAAGACTGCCGATAACAGGGAAATTGTGGTGTGATCCTAGTCGGGAGTAATGAGGGTATTTTTTTCCTAATAGGTTCCCCACTCTCCCTCCATGCAAATGCTAGTACACTTCCTCTAAATTCAACCTTCCTCATCTTTAACCCATTCACCCTAACAGGTAATAAAACTTTGTGCTAAGAATAAATTTTGAAGTTTAGGTGTACATTTATTCTCTTAACTTTGATATAGAAACATACTCATAGTATATCATATTTTAAAATTTTAATAAAAAGCGATTAAAGATTTTACATGTCCATTAAGTCCACTTGACGTGAATCATTAACTATACAGCAAGAGTAACTTAAGATGTTGAGGAAAGAAAATGTTTCATCATTTCCTTCTCACATGAAGAAAGATAAACTGTATTTTGCCCTTTTATTTTCTCATTATAGACCATGTTTGGACGGGGTTGGGAGGGGAAGTTGTAGTTTAGTATAAAAAATTGCTGAATAAATTATTTTGTAAATTTTAAAATGATACCTGGACATGGAAATCGAACCCAGGACCTTTGGTTTAGTACGCCAGTGCTCTAACCACCGAGCTATCTAGGAATCGTCCTGTACCTATAATCATTCTTCACTTATTAAGGCAGAGTTTATGATATACGTGAGGAAATCATCTTCTACAAATGTGTAATTTTATTAAGATCACGAGCTATCAGATAACACAGCCACGTGTACAATTATTATAATTGTAAGGGATTGCATATTTAAGAATCAAATAGTCAAAGCTATTATTTATGCTTTTTAGTGATGATTACTCCATTTAGATATCTAAAAATTTTAAAATGACACCTGGACACGGGAATTGAACCTGGGGCCTGTTAATGCTCTAATCACCGAGCTATCCAGGAATTGTAGGCCTACATATAATAAATCCAAGGATATTAGTGAATTAGGCTTATTAATTAAACACAAATATTTGAAATTGAGGTTTCAGTAATCAGTTTTCAAATTTACTTTACAATTTCTTTGTGTTGTAAATTGAGACAATCTGATTACAAGCTAGGGCTTGTGCTGATATTTGCAGAAGCCAGGAACAAAGATTTGAAGCGGCATGCCCCTACACTCTTCTCTGGGCAGATCTAAGCACCGACATGCCATTTAAAAGCTTTTTATTGTAAAAATTAGCTCTAATATTTTGTAAATAAATGTAGAAAAGTCAGTTAAAAATGTAATTATTTCGTAGTTCAAAACATCCAAAATGTCAATGTATCCAATTATTTTAGTATAAACACCAGAACCATCAATCCCATTGTGTGGTACACTTTTTAACATGTGTGTGCGTGCACATTGTATACACAATTTAAATTAACTTTATACATTTTAAAAGACAGGTAGTATAAACTCCACTTCAAACAATATTATATAAGTATCTACATTGTATGAAAATTGTGGTAAGGAATATATTTATCGATATCGATCCAAACAAATAAAATAAAATTATGATATATCAAGATAGTTATATCAGGTTAGATTATGGAAGAAATGCAGTGGCTCGCAATTTGTCAGGGTGAAAATTAGAGTTGGTCGCTCTTTGGCACAAATATAAAATTAAGGTGAATGTATCCTCTTTCATATCGTAGTAAGGTTTTCCCAAATAAAGTAAGGGGTTTCTAATGTTCCAGCGGCCGCACACATCGCACATGAACCAACTGGATGAACTTGGTCTCTTGCCGTCGCCACAATATAAACACAAATTTGTGACATTTTTGGATTCTGTTAAAACCCAGTTTTGGATAACTTTCCGTAAATGCTTAAGGTCAAAGTCTGCATCGCATTCCATGTTCATTAATATGCAATGCATAAAATATATTACATACATGTCACAATTTCCAGAGGATCCAGGTTCCGCGACTATGTAAGGTTGTTGCAGTTACCTAGTACTACAATCCACACCAAGTGTGCTCGTGCCACAATTTTAATATAAGAAGTGTGGCACCTTAAACTTGGCGATTTAATATGGGCTAGTTGCATGTTTGATGTAAGTTCAAAGTCAAATTTTCAGAAGATCCAGGTTTTATGACTATGTAGGGTTGTTGTAGGTACCTAGTACTACAATTCACACCAAGTTTGCTCGTGCTGCTTGGAGTCAATTTTATTTTGAGGTTATGTTTTCAATGTTTTTTATTTTCTTGAAGTTTTCCTTAGGAACCGAATTTTTGTGCCTAATATTAAAATATTGTTCCAATTTATATGATAATTTGTACTAAAACATGTGCTTTAAACGCATTTATTAATAATTTACTTATTTTTAATATGGTTGTATCTAGTTATTATTTCTTTAATTGTCAAACTGCACCTTTTTTTTCCCACCACAATAATCAATAAACGTTTATGAGGATACAGAAAGTTCAGTCCGCTTGATCATTATAATTTGAAAACCAAAACTATTCGATACTCGATAATGTTAATCAATATGTTAGATAGTCGATTAAATATATCGATTAACTTACAGCAGTGCTAGCAGTATCTAATTGCAGTACTAAAGTGATCGTTGAAAGGGTTTCCATAAGAGATATCCGACCATGGTCGGTCGATTCATTAGCTTGATTGGTAAATGTCCACTCCTTTCTTAAAACACTCAACAACGTTGGTTAAAAGCTTGAAAGTTGAGAATTTTGTGAGATTTGAGATCTGGAGTTTGGAAATTCTAGACTTATTCTCTACCCCATTACTTTCTATTATGAAAGTCCTTAAACACAAATATGTACAAACAAATTTAAAATTTCCCAACTGTTGATCCCTACTCTACAAAAAATCCCAACTTCAAACATCATCAACCTTTTTGATATCGTGGGCTTTATGAGTTTTAAAAAAGTTTGGATAATTTGAAAAAAGTAGAGCAAAAAAAGTTCAATTTTACATTTCCCAATTAGCAATTAGCTATTAAGTCCATTTTTTGAACAAATGGTTTGTTTGCTAAATATTTTGTGGGCTAGATAAAATCAGTCAGTAAGCAAATTGCTGACCCTTGCCTTAAATCATTTGATCATCAAGTGAGTCCCTTCAATGTCACTCATCAACGTAACAATTTATTGTGAGAATAAATTACATACAGTGCTTGTATTGTGGAAATAACGTTTTGTACTACGAAAGCTTTCCCCTTCAAAACTTATTTGTGACTCCTCAAACCAATTCTAAGCTAGGGTTATATAATAGATAAGTAAGGTCGTGCTGGGCCTGTTCTCAGCGCTCTATCAAGAACACAAAGCATAAACTTCTTTTCTACTGTACGACTGCCCCAAAAATTTCCGGAGCATAAAGGAAGAAGGTTGCCCAGGACCTGTTACAGACCTATCTGTGCCAGAGATGAGGAGCAAGGTTACTTTAGACATGTTCCATCTTTGCCTGTGTCAGAGAGACGAGGAACAAGTTTACTCCGGACCTGCTACAGCATGTTGATCCGTGGACCAGTGACAAAAAGGAACAGCTCCTTTTGTCTGTCAGGAACAGGTTGTGAATGTGACGTCAGAGGAGCAGGTTTAGATTTCACAACCCATTCCTAGTCAGTAGGCAGATTCAATGAGCAGTGAGTGTATGCCGAGTGAGGTATGGAAACAAATCGTAAGGGAACAACATGAGCTGCCCAGTAGCAAAATTTCAATCAGCCAGCCAAACTAGAAATGATAGCATTGTTATTGTTTTTATTTGTGATTTTCGTGGCTGCTAGACTGTCGGAGTTTTATGATTCAAATTATTATATGTTGTACAGCCTGTAACACTATGGAATTAAACGCCTCGCATTAGGCGCCGATTGTATTACTATTGAATTAAATCGAGCCACGTCGGGTGGCGATTGAAACACTACGGATTAATTCCTTGATATAATAATGCTGTGACGATGTTTAGGTTGTCTATAGCTCCATGGTCAAGCACTTATCATCACTGTATGGAAAAGATACCGTTTAACCAGCTGTCTATAGCTCCATGGTCGAGCACTAATTAAATCGGTATATTAATTAAAGAAAGAGAACTTTTGATGGCTGTTGATTCACACATGGTTTATTTAAATGACATCTTTTAATTACTCATACATACTCCAATTAAATATTTTATATCAATGCACACTTGTGATATTAATGTTAGTTATTTTATACTGTGTTAGACTGTGACTGCCAGTGTGTGGCTCTGACAGACTTGTGCGTGGGCGGATCCCTGGTGTGGATGTTTGGAGTGTCGCTATTTGGGATGCCGGGCTGATACACACAAAACAGTTTGTATATGACATACCCCTTGCATCTTTCTCCCCTCGCCAACAGTGTAAAAAATAACTAATAGAAAGAGTCCTGGCGACAGGTGTTGTGAAGGCTAGCTTCTTATTGGTATAGAGAAGTGGCGTCTTTTGCCAAATACTGCGGAGTTGTTCTTTTTAACAGGAAACAGCGCAGTTGTTCTTTTAACAGAAAATATGGTATAAAAATATATTTTAGTGGTGAAATCCTTTTCACAATATTTCTGAGAAGCGCGTGTTTCTTCAAGGATGAATAATAAAAAGATAGTCTACTACATATGTTACTTTAAAGAAAAATTACCTTTATCCATGACTTTTTATATATTTTAGATTGATTCAAACCAATATCATTCCAAGCCAATGCCTTAATTAGGGATTTATTAAATTTTGAAGGCATAAATCCAGTGAATGTTACGCAACACATTATTGTTTTCTTATGAAAAGCTCTGACTGATGAAATGAGGACATTGAGGTCAGTGTTAGTGTTGGCTTCTGATTATTATTATTATTTATTATTATTATTATTATTATTATTATTATTAGCACCGCGTCTTACTACCCGTTCGGGTTATACTCACTTAGGCTAATGTGTAATGTAAGGGTGATTGTGAGATGAAATGAAGGACCTACAGTTTAACGTGGAATCCGAACCACGGCGGAGGCCTGACATTCCCCACATTCACAAGATATCTTGTCAGAGGTGAAGGAAGGGTTTGGTAATCAGATAAATCTGTGCCGGGACCGAGGATTGAACCCCGGACCACAGCATAGAAGTCCGACACCTTACCCCTAGACCGCCAGGTCACCTGCGACTTCTGAAATAAACACTCATTTTTCTATAAAGTATCCATACTGGTTTGAATTGAAATTATTTATCTTATTTCAATGTTTATTAAAATAGGCTTTCATTAAAGCAATTTAAACTCAAAGCAACAATGAAGGAAGAGGAGTAAAAGGGCTGTGCTACATTGTTAGAACTCTTATAATTTTTCATTTAATTAAGTAAACTATATTAAACAAAAAATAAGGTTTTTTTTTCACCTTTTAACATTTTCAAATTTGGGTTATATTTTTTAATTCGTTATTTGGTGTTCGATTCGCATGAAGTTTCGTATAACCATGTTGTCTAAAGTGATTATTTAAAATTTGCCATAAGCTATTTAGTAAAATGTTAGGGGAATCCCCTTCACCCTCACGAGCTAAATTAAAATAGGTTTTAAATAGTTTATTTACGTACCAGTATTAACATTTTAGGGCAACTTCTATGATGTTATGAAGCAGGACATTGGTAGACACTTATCATTATTATTATTATTATTATTATTATTATTATTATTATTATTATTAGCACCACCTCTTACTACCCGTTCGGGTTATACGCACTTACGATAATGTGTAATGGTAGGGTGATTGTGAGATGAAATGAAGGACCTACAGTTTAACGTGGAATCCGAACCACGGTGGAGGCCTGGCATTCCTCACATTCACAAGATGTCTTGTCAGAGGTGAAGGAAGGGTTTGGTAATCAGATAAATCTTTGCCGGGACCGGACACTTATCAAAATACTGTAGAAATATCGATAAATTCAATTTTTTATTGCTTTATTTTACAATTGAAAATGTTTTTAAATAAACATGGACAAATTGCTAATTTTTTGTTAAAGTAAAGAGCGAGTTCTACAGCTCAGGGAACTCACTAACTAAATATTGTGTCCAAGTATGTAATAATAAAGCAGCGGTTTCCAACCTAGTGGTCGTGTTTTGTATGGGGTCACAATATAGAGCAGGGGTCCTAAACATAGGGCAACGGGCGCCGTGGCACCCTCTAATCCTTTTGCGTCTGCCCACCACCTTTTGACCATAGCTGAAAAGTAATTGACTAATAATTCTAATCTGTAATTTTTCCGACAAAAATAAAGTGTGTGCTTATCTTCAGCTGTGCTGTTCTCAAGACGTTGGTGATTGAAAGCCATCCCCCCCCCCCCTTCTTTTTTTTTAACGGCTAATTTACAAAGTGTACTTTTACTAGAAACCACCGTAGTTTCAAACTGAATAGTTTTTGCTTTTTCCTCATCTCAAAGACCTACCCCCTTCCATCATTCTCGTCACACTCACTAATATCATGCTAATGCTTCCTATATACTTTATAAATATCTTGGCATGGGTCTACCTAGCTTTGTTGCCTGAATAAACACAGAACAAAAATTTTGTTAACGTATCCAAGCGCCAAAATGGTGGTCAGTAGGTTAAATACTTTCTTGTGTCTTTATTTTGGTCTTGTTAAAACCGTAAATAAAGCAGTATTTTTTTAAAAAAAATTGTCAACTTGAAGGGGGTTGAATCCCCCATTTAACCCCCCCCCCCCATTGCTATGGCCTTGAGTATTAGTCTAGGGGGCGGATTTATAGGCAATAAATTTTAAAAAAAGGGCAGGCAAATAGGCACTAAAAACCACAAAAATAGGAACATAAATAGGCATTATAAAGTAAAAAAGGCAATAAATAGGCACTAAAAAGAAAAAAATAGGCACATAAATAGGCATAGTAATGCAAAAAAAGGCACCAATACACTTAAAAAAATTATTAATCACTCATAAAATCCAGCATACACTTTCCATAAAAACATATTAATTACTATTAGAGTTAATTATCAAATACTTCTCAAGATTTTCAGGTGTAAATTTTATTCTGTTGTCTGACAAAATGTTTTTATACTGTGAGAAACTTCTCTCGACTTCACATGAAGTCATTGGGCAAAACTTCAGACAAGCTATTACAGCTGGACTAAGCTTGACTTCTGGGAGTGATGTAGTTTGTCCTTCTAAGATGTCCGCAATACTTGCCATCACTTTCCACCCAGGGTTCCGCTGCTAAATTCCGCTGTTAAATTGATCGACGATGGCTGTGCCAACTGAGCCAGAAGCCTGATTCAGGTTTTCTTCTATTCCCCGCATTATCTTCACAGCTTTCACAAGAGGCAAATCCCTCGCCTCTAAAGCTGTGATTGCTCCAGGAAGATTTTCAAAATTGCTTTTTACGTATGCCAGATCCACACTGACACTTGAGCAGGAGATGGCAGCATTTGCTTCTTTAATGGCGACATCTTATTTCTCGTCAAATGTTTGGAATACCTACAAGCAAAACGGTTGGTACATCAAAACTCAAGATTCTTTAAATATATTGTGTTCTACAATTATAACCATTAATTTATTTATTTTCAATAATGTGGACGGGCAGGTGGAATCAATAAAACTAGTGGTAAAAGCTCACTGCAATTTTAATTTGGAAAAGCACCTAAAGACAGTGTATTGTATAATACTTTTTGATTGTCACCCAGGTAATCTGCATAGTACAACGCAGCATGAAGCCATGTACCCCAACGCGTTAACACTGGTTGTGGTGGCAAAGGTGTGTTGGACAGGGCGACCTTAAATGAGAAGATTCGTGATGGAACCTTCAAAACACTTTCTTGACTGTTGAAATAATAGCGTCAACATTTTGAAAGCGTGATCTAATATCTTCTGCAACCCTATCAACATCATGCGCCAGACAAGTCACGTGAATAAACTTGGTGTATAATAATTTTAAGCTCGCAGCCGCTTTCAACATGTAGGCCGCACTGTCTGTCAGCAACACCAAAAACCTTTTGTCGTTGTTTTCTGATGGCCACAGGACACCTAATATAAACAAATTAACTTATTTATAATTATAATTTTTACAGGACTAACATTGCGAATCATTAAATTAACACAGTATATCTTGTGAAATTACATTATATACTTACGCAAAGCATCACGAACAACTATGGCAATTGTCGAGCTGTTGGTTGCCTCAAGCATCTTTGAAACAACCAAGTGAGGTTTCCCAGGACCCATAGAGTCTAATTTTACAACAACAACATTTGCAACATATCTGCCACAGTGGTCAGTGGTTTCATCAACAGTAGCCCAGATGTATGATTGTCCAATATCTTCTCGGATTTTCTCAACTGTCTTAATAGAAATAAAAAAATGTGTACTGTAAATAGTTTAAATCAATACAATTCAGTTAATATTTTTTAATGTCAGAAAGAAAAAAACGGTTATTGTAAAAACTTATGGATAAATAGGTTGAATGCAAGTAGTGTTTCCTCAGTTGATTTGTCTGGTATCTTCATGTTGGTATATTTGTTGAGAACAGCATTGAAATCTGGATTCTCCCGCTTCTTCCAAGGAATATTTGCAGCTACCATCGCAGAGCATAAGTTAGCAGAAAATTGCTCTTGGGTTTTATCGGTATCGTTAATTTTAGGAAAAAATTGTTGAGATCCAGTTTTCTTCCCGGAAATCTTTATATGTAATGCAGTATTATTGTGTTGTTCTAGGTAATACTTCTCGCATTTTACCTAAATATTAAAAAGGGAAATTTTTACACAGTGATATATGTGGATTCTACAAATTAACAAAGCATCGCCTAACAAGAGAACTAAGATTGCTTTTAATGTTTTTTTCATAAATATTTCCACTTGGTCGTTGAAATCCTTCAATAAGAAATGAAACCTAGTTTGAACAATAGCAAATAATCGTGATTTACTTTTAAACAGTAGACAATATATTTAATAAAAGCCTTGACTTTCAAAACTAATAATTTCATTTTCCGCTTTGAAAAGATAATTTACCTCCTTGGAACATTGCTGACAAAAAATTATTTTGCCATCATTTGTGAAATTCCTATCACCGCCAATCCACTGTTTGAATAATACACTTTTACACGATTTCTCTTTAAGCATTTTCTACTAGTTCAATATTTTACACTGAGTCCAATACAAAGAAATATTAATGAACAGATATGTACATCTAACAACAGCGTAATATACACAACCACTGAATGAACTGACACTGCTGTGTGCTAGAAGAAAATCTTTGTAACTGGACTGACCAGTCTGAACCTATCACACCACTTGACACATGGGTTTTTCCTACAATCACGAGTATCCGCGTGGTGTAACCTATGGAGTGAAGTAGGATGGGGGTAAGGGGGTGTGGGGCAGCCACAAGTATTTAGAAATAAAAAAAGAGGGTGGGAGAAAGAGAGAAATATAAAAAGGCATTTTAATGCTCCCATTTGTAAAATAGGCACTAAACAGCGAAATAGGCATTTATAGGCACTATAAAAGTTATCACATTATCTTCGCAATCATCTAAAATAAATTTATACCTCAAAAGCCTACTTTTCAAAGCATTGGAAAAAAAAAAGGCATTTAGAGCAAAATCCGCCCCCTAAGTATTACACACAACCACATGTAGTGTCAAAATCGCTGTTGGAAACTTAACATGACAGTTGAATGGGCATGTGTATAGCGTTAAGGCTGACCTCTGAGCCTGGTGGAAGCTAGTATATTTGCCTTGAAAAATAATTGGTGCCCGCCACACTACCGTTAGTTTTAAATGTGCTCTAAGGTACATAAAGGTTGTGGACTTCTGATATAGAGGTTTTAGCATTATATTTACTTTTTAAAATATTTTAATGTAGGAAGATGTGTAATTCTAATAGAAATGTAAGCTTTAAAGTGCTAAAAACGACTGCTTAGGTTCCTTTTGGCTATTCCATTCTGATAGTTTCTTGCTGACTTGATTTACTGTAGCAGTCTTGTAATGCTGCTAGCATAATATAAAATTATCCCACAACCTCAGGTTTGTTGATTCTCTTTTAATACATATTAGTCGCATATAATCATTATTATAAGCAATTTATAATAATTAAAACAAGTATTAGTAGATATGCAGGTTTAATGCCACGCTATTTTGGTTTGGTTTGTTGGTGAAGGTGAAGTAAGGATTTTATTCTGGCAAGGGATAGTTTATCCTAATATCCCTCTAAGCAAAGCATTTAATTTAAACTTTACCTATCACTCTGGTGTAGTTAACTGTAGATAGCTCAGGCTGTTAGTAATACACAATGAAAAAAACTTAAAAACTAAGATTTGAACGCTTCTATCAACGGGTTGCGATGGCTGCAGAAATAAAGTTATGGTCATACACTACAAAATGTTGGAAACCACTATAGTAAAGTTAGTTAACTTTTTTAATTTAAAATACACGATTTGAACGATATCTGCAAATCTAAATAAATATATCTAAGCTCAATTGGATATTTAGCTCAGATGTAGGTAAACTGAAATAAATAATTCAAGTTATTTCCTTATGCACTAATAAAGCCTTGTAGCTTTAAATTCCAGTATGAACAAATAAATAAATTTAAAAATACAGTTGCCTAAAAGTTCTGTTCAAGGTTTGATTATCAAATCCAAAATTTAAAAAAAAAAAATTCGAAATGCTTAGAGTTGGGAAAAACACTGGTTCACACCTCCTCTCCTCCCCCCAACCCACAATATATTTCGTGCAACGCCCCTGGCTGACTTATCAACTATTATTCTGTGACTTGAATTATTAAACAAAGGAACAGCCATAATTCCTTCCCGAAGCAAAAATTTCATAACCATATTATATTGAAAGTTCAATAAATATAATAAAATAACGTATCTTAAAACTTGATTATATTTGTTTGGATGACAAACTTTGTGTAGTTGTCTTACATTCAACGATCATTTAGTTTATAGACTTGTATAAATTACCTATTATCATATTACGAATAACAATAATTAAATAAGTTAGCTTAAAACTTTACATTTTTTTGAACATCATTTGTATAGACAGGTGTCTTACGTTCAAATGGCCATTTGGGTTATAGGTTTGTAGTTATTTCGTACCAGAATCCTAGTATTAATATTTTGGTAGGATCAACTGCCATTTATAACGGAAGTAGAAATTCCCTTCTGAACGGTATCTTATCCTACCTAAATACGTTAGTATTCTGGTACTAGATAAAAACTTTAACTCAAGCTTCCTTCAAAAATCATGGTATATATTAGAATACATCAACTTCTTTAAAGAAAAATCTTAAGAATTTCGACCTTTGTTAGATTCTTCAAAAATTTTATCAACACATTTAATTTATTGAATTAATCACACATTGATGTATCCTCATATATTTAATTAAATTAATGAAATATGTCCAAATACCACACTGCCTTGCAAGTGTGTAGTAGAGAAAGAGCTGTCTGAACATGACAGCTCGACAATTTCAGCCACAGATGTGTATCCACTTATATAATAGAGATCAATGTAAAATATACACACACTTTGTAAGATACATATTAATTTTCTGTTGGTACATTTTACTTTTAAAATTTGGCTAACATTATTGTTCTTGGAAATAGCGGAATAGGATTCGTTTTTATTTTGTATATCTCAAGGAATTTCGTTTCTTTTCTAAGAATGTAATTGATAAACTAATTTAAACACATGTTTTATATTTCTTCAATTGGATCATTAATGTTGGAGGGATTTTAAAATAAAATAACGTTATTTAATCATCCCCGGACCTTTGAAACGGGTGTATTTGAGGAGGCTACTGTTTACCCAAACTATGATCGAAACTTGTAATAACACGGATGCTTGTGAAGATACTGAGTACGTGCTTTTAATTGAAGGTCCAAGAGGGTGGGGCGATCATCTCTTCCCTCAAACATTAAATTAAAATTATGAAATCAAATTCTTAACAATGTTATCTAAGTTATGTTATTACTCCTTTACTAATAAGTGTCACTTTAGCTGGGCGCCACCTTTATTAAAATGATTTGTCTACATTCATAATCACATAAGTTCACAAAAAATAATAATGAAGTGCTTTGTAGCTTAAATAAGTGTGTAAACTGCAGATGTGGTGTTATAGTGTTTTTTATAAAGAGAGATTTAAAGTAAATCCGAGCCTTTCCTCATATCTTCCTCTCTCCTTTCATCATTCTTCCTCACCTTTTATTTTTTCCATTCTTCTCTCTCTACTCCTCTTTCCTATCCTCTCTTACATTCAATGTCTGTGTTTCTGCTGCATATGTGAACATAGGTGCAAATTACACCCTGTACAACACTTCACACACCTCAAGGGCACTTATCTTCTCCACATCAGGTTTCTTAAAAACCTATAATACAACTGCTCCTGCTGCCATCTTTTTAAATTCTCTATGCTCCAACATATTTCACACACTGTACTTTCTCAGCCCTATTCCAGCCAACTCCATAACATTATTATCTGCTTCCTTGTCATTACCATCACACCACACTTCACCCTGTTAAAATTCATTGTGCACACTCTTTCACTTCCTCATTCCATTCATTTAGATGTTTCTGTACATTTTCTTCCTTCTCCCTCTCATACCATAAAGTCATCATCAAACATCACTGCTTTCATTATTTCCCCCTGAGTTTCCGTGCCACTTTATTCATGACCATGAGCAATTTCCATTATCATTACAAATAGTATTTGTGAGAGAGCAATCCTTAGCTTCACTCCATTTTTATTTGGAACCACTCTGTCCACTCCTTCTCTGTCTTAAAACAACCTATGTTATCCTCATAAATATTCTTCACTCTCATTACAACTCCCCTTTCCATACCAGCTATCTCCATTGCTTTCCAAACTTTATTTCTATCCACACTGTCTCATTATGCTGTCTTTACATCCACAAATACCATTACCAAGACCTTACCAAATTCATACCTTATTTCTATCAGCTGTCATATCCAGCAACGGTCAAGTCTAAATAGACTTAAATATACAATATTGTAGACCTCTTTTCCCCAAATTCCGGCTCGTTCGGTCTCCACCTTCCTTTCATGTTTTTTCTTATAATATTCTATTTCCCAATATCGTATCTTCTTATATAGTTTTTTAAAGTGACTTATCATCATTATTCCCCTTAATAATACTGCTTCCTGTCTCCTTTCTTAAAAATCTGTACATTCTATAATTACCTTCTTCCACTTATTGCTTTTCATAGTTTCATCCAGTTTAATGTACATCTTCCACCTCTTTCTATGCAAAACCCGCTCACTCTTTTGCTAATTCTTCACACTCCTCTGCTTCACTCTCATCCTTTCCTTCTTCCAGGTTGAACACAACATATCAAAATATTGCCTACATGTTTTTTTTTCTTATTCTCCTGTTTACCTCATTCTTCCCTCTTCTTCTATCATGCTTAACTTCTTGTCTTCGATCTTCTCCTGTTTCCTACCTAACTAATATAACACCTTACTTCCATATACATTCCTTTGCAGCATATCTGTCCATTTTTTAATACAATCCTTCCTGGCATCCTGTACCATCCACTTCGCTGTTCTCTTCTTCTCCCTTTATTCTTCCTTTGTTTCCTCAGTCCTATTAGTAAAACTCCTGAATGATTTGTTATTTTCCTCTACTGCTTCCTTCACTGTCACTCCACCGTGTCTCCTTCCTCTTATTACTTGTCTTCCCACACATCCTCTCTAGCTTCCACCAAACTTTTCTTAAGCCTTCCCCATTCCACCTCTACACTTTACATCCCATCCTTGGGTATGAAGCTTCTTGCCTTTCATAAATACAGTTCTCTTTCCCCTTCATTTATAAGTCTTTACGGTCCACACCCTTATCCTTCTTGCTTTCCTACTTTTATCCTACATTCCCCTCCCACTATATCTGCCACCAACAACCTGTGGTCCCTATCTAGAGACATACTTGGTATCACCTTAATATTTACAGTTTGCCTTTACATATCCTTGTCCATAAGGCTGAGGTTACATTGGATAATAATTTGTACAAAAAATTATTCATAAGAAATCTTATGAACACTCACAAATTCTCACTAAGTCATAGTAAGTAAACAACTCAATATGTTTGTATATGTGTGGTTATATTTCTTGCAATATATTCTTATGAGTTCATATGAAGTCTTACAATTTTTCTATGCGAACAAAATGTTTTGTTTTATCATCAGATTTTGAAAGAAAAAATAGAAGTCTTTGGTGTCAAAATAGATTGTGAGGAGCTAATATAATTGGTTGTTGATAGGAGATCATTATGGGGTTAAAATGTAATCAATACCATAATAAAGATGTTACAGTAATTTAACTTAGCACTGCGTCTTACTACCTGTTCAGATTATACGCTTAAGTACCTACTAATTACACTGATGAGTTAGTAATTGGAAAGGTTGAATTTAGAGGAAGTGAACCCACATTTGTGTGAAGGGAGGGTGAACAAAATTTAGGAAAAAACATCCAAAGTTCATCTGACCGAGATTCGAACCTCAATCTCCCCTTTCTCTGTAGTCAAGCTCAACACGAAATTAGCATGTTAGCTAACTATGCCATCGAGGCGGGTCAAAATAAAGAGCTGAACAAGAAGTTATGGAAGAAAGAGGCGGGGAACATGAAATCATTGGTTAAATAATGTTACATAATATATTTTAATCGTGCTTTGGAGAAAGGAACTAGGTCAAAAAAATACTATTTGTGTTGTTCTTGGATCTTATACATTTCTAACAACGACACATATATAAAATAAAATAAATTAACAACTGAAAATTGTTTATCGAAGCATGTGAAATTAAAACACTTTTTTTGGCTCTCCTTAAAAGCACAATTTATTTATTATGGTTCATGATTTAAATATTGTACAAACTTATTTTAATTTCATGGGTGGTTTTAGTAGCCCTGTTGAATCATCGTGGTGCTTTGCTTTTGTTTTGAAAGTGTTGTAGACTTTCATTGTTTTCAAAAGCATCTGGTAAATCAATAATAATGTTATGAAGTAAGCAGATTGATTTTACAATCAAATCAACTGTTTCAGGACGATTTTCTATTTCCGTTTTGAGAATTCTCCATTTTGAGGTAATAATACCGAAAGTGCATTCAACAAGGCGTCTTACTCGGGAAAGACTTTGATTATTATTATTATTATTATTATTATTATTATTAGCGCCGCGTCTTACTACCCATTCGGGTTATACACACGCTAATGTGTAATGGTAGGGTGATTGTGAGATGAAATGAAGGACCTACAGTTTAACGTGGAATCCGAACCACGGTGGAGGCCTGACATTCCCCACATTCACAAGATGTCTTGTCAGAAGTGAAGGAAGGGTTTGGCAATAAGATAAATCTATGCCGGGACCGAGGATTGAACCCCGGACCCCCAGCACAGAAGTCTGACACCTTACCCCTAGACCACCAGGTCACCTACGACTTTGATTAAAAACTTCTTGCTCTATAGAGAGGTCTTGTCCTTAAAATGGTCTCATCAAATATGTTTTAAAGGGATATGCTGCATCTCCTACTAATACATGTGGAACCATTATGTCTGTATTTGGTAAGATCCTTTCTGGCGGTATGCTGAATATGTTTGAGTATCTATGGAGTAATGGTTCAACAGCTTTTAAAATATAATCAAATGCAGATTGTTTCATTCGAGTAAATTAAAAAAAATTCTGGTCATCACTCTTGAGTTCTTCAAACCATCTGGTGAATTCCCCGTTCTCGTTCCTTGATGAAAAATAGCTTTTCACTCATTCACGTTTCTTGTCCAACAAGAGCAACTTTACCGTAGGACTTTCCAAAAAGTAAAATTCAGACAACAGATCCATTGCACTTGGTTGAAACAACAAACGTTCTGAAGATTCTGTAAGTACCCTTAACACGTTTTTGCATCTAATGTAACCACTCTGTCTTGCAAACATTTTCTGACATATTCTTACAAATTTGTAAGAAATATTTTTCTTGCAAATTCTTATCCGATATAACCACCGCTTGAGACAGAAATTTATTACAAACCTTTGCAACCTATTCCAACTGTACCTAGTAATTTTATGTATTTTCCTTTTCTTCTTGAACCAACTGTCCACGACGTTCATTCCATCTAGTTCACACAGTTCCAGTAGCATTCTACCTTCCGTGTTTCTCTCTATCCGTCTGTAATGTTCCAGCACTTTTTCAAAACCTTCTCCCTCCTTCCCCGCTTGAGATTTAAAGTATCTCATCACCACTTGCCTTTAGTTTCCCAAGTACCGTTATAATTCTCCCTCAAACTTTTCCTGTTCTTCCAAGGGCATCCGACTTGCAAATTGCAAATTAACTACTTTCAACATAAATTTAATCTTTATTGACTTCAAAATTTGTTAAACTCCTTACGAAAATTACGAACACTACCAAAATTGTTTTATTATGGTCAATTGTAACTTGAATTATCTTAAATCAAATTGTTGATAAGGTATCAATAACTGCATATATTGGTACCATACATCCTTGAAGGGGTGTTAATTATTCAAGAATTTTTCTTAGCACCAAGTCTTACTACCCATTTGGGTTATACACTAATGTACTAATCATCCTAATGGTTTTGAGTTGAGGAAGGCTATATTCATAGGAAATGTTTCCTCATTTATATGAAGGGATTGTAGAAAACAATTTTTGAAAAACCACTCTCAATACACTCAACTGAGCTTCAAACCTTAATCTACCTGTTGTTGGTGGCATTCTAATCTACTACTAGAGTAGTGCATTAGATCATGCAGCCACCAAAACAGGTAGTTTTAGATATAGGCCTACCATTTTCTAAAACAGGTTTTCTAATAAATAGGAATATAAAATCGCTATATATTGTAATTATTATTTAAAGAAACTAGTTTTGTGTTTAAACTAATATCAGATATTCAAGGCTAGCAGTCTTGGGATGGAAATTATAAGATCTTGCAAAATTTAGTATAGGTTAGTTCTGAGATTTTGTTACTGTAACCCTACTCTTTACTTAAAATAGTTATCATTTCCTCTACTCTCATATATGTGTGTGCAGTAAAATGGTTTTTGGTTAAAACTTTGGTTAAATATTTTATTCACATATATTTTCAGAAGTGTTTGGACTACCAAGCCTTTGGGAATAGCTGACATTCCAAGGTTATCGGAGATAGACCAACAATGTTTGCAGTTAATAAATGAGGTAATATACTAAGATATTTATTCCAATGTACTATTGCATTTTAGGATTTCAAACAGTCAGATAATTTATAGTCGTTAACAATTTTTTTTTTTTTTTTTTTTTTTTTTTTAAGTTTAATGCACCTTACTGTCCGTTCGGGCTGGCTACAACTTTAATTCCTAAGATACAAGATAAGGGTTAATTTTAAGAAAAATCTTTTAGCGTGTGTCTGTGGAGAGTTGAAAACCACTGATATGAAAAATATTACCCTCAGGAGTGACTCAAATCAGCCAACAATGCAGATTGATGAACAACATTTTCTGTGCACACATTTATTTATCAAATAAGTAGACATACAGTCCAATTTTCATAGGAAGGGCTCAGTAGAAAATACCATATTTTGTGGCTAAAATTGATGAGCTTACTTTCATATTGTTGTCATAGTATAAATGTATAACTGTTAGAACAAGTGAATGATATTTTATGTATCTGGGTATAATGTTCTGTAAGATTAGAAGAATAGATGGTGAAATTGACAGACGAGTGAATGTATCTCGAAGAGAAGCTGGATGTATGTGGACTACTGCAAAGAATAAAGTAGTAACAAAAGAAGCAAAGATGGCAGTATATAAAAGTGTGTTAGTGCCACAACTATGGATGTGAAGCTTGGGTTTGTCAGGAGAAAGACGAGAGCAAGGTGAATGCGGTTGGAATGAGATAGCTAAGAAATGTATGAGGAAAATTATTATTATTATTAGCACCGCGTCTTACTACCCCTTCGGGTTATATGCACTTACGCTAATGTGTAATGGTAGGGTGATTGTGAGATGAAATGGAGGACCTACAGTTTAACGTAGAATCCGAACCACGGTGGAGGCCTGGCATTCCCCACATTCACAAGATGTCTTGTCAGAGGTGAAGGAAGGGTTTGGCAATCAGATAGGTCTGTGCCGGGACCGAGGATTGAACCCCGACCTCCAGCACAGAAGTCTGACACCTTACCCCTAGACCGCCAGGTCACCTATGAGGAAAAAACTCGCATGAACAGTCAGTAGTGAATGGTTGCTGAAGTAGTGTGGTTTGAAAGAGAATCCAATAAGTAATTGTGAAGGAAGTGTTTTAAGGTGGTTTGGGCATGTTGAGAGGATGAGTGTGGATCAAGTGACAATGGAAATATATGAAGGTAAAGTGTGTGGATCTAAAGGAAGGGGTAGGCTATGTAAGATGTGGCTAAGTGTTGTAGACGATTATGTGAACAAGAGGAACATTAAGAGTTTTAATAATAAAATAACATGTTTAACTTGGTGTATGGATGTGGTTGAAGCGAAGGAAGTATGCAAGGATAGGAAAGTGTGGAGAACGTTAGTGAGGATGGATTAAGTATGGAGTTATTTTTTAGGTATATCCACAGTTTTTTTTCCAACCCCATAAGGGATCGAAGGGATCGGCGAGATTAGGTGTGTGTGTGTGTGTGTGTGTATGTGTGTGTATGTGTGTGTATGTGTGTGTATGTGTGTGTATGTGTGTGTATGTGTGTATATGTGTGTATGTGTATGTGTATGTGTATGTGTAGGTGTATGTGTATGTGTATGTGTATGTATATATATATATATATACTTTCTTAGTTTTATTTCATAAGTATTATCTATTAAAATTGACAGCTTGAAATAACCTAAGCTCACATATGAATATGGGAAAGTAGTCTTAGATCTAGTAACTTGTATAGTTATCCTATGAAAAGTGTACTGTACATTGATTCATATTTGGTGTATAGACACAATTTGAGCCAGAATTGATTACTTAAAAATTATATTAGAAGAGGTTAAAAAGAATAGAATAATTTTTATTTCCCACACCTGCCAAGAAAAGTTAATACAGCGCCCTGTAATCAATTAATACAATTCCCTTTGGTTGCCTATTTCAAGTTGTGAATGTACATTATTGGCACTCTAGTCAAAATTGCCAGATGTCTTGATCCAAACAAAGTAGGCCTACTGTCTCCTGTAAATCTCTCGTGAGTCTCCTGTAAATCTCTCGTGAGTCTCCTGTAAATCTATCGCTAGTCTCCTGCAATTTGTAAATGGTATCCTCTAACAATATTTTGAGTTAAAGTTCTTTAATTAAATTCCAGGATATAATTTTAATGTTTCATTATTTAATGCTTGCAAGGCATCAAATAGCTCCTCTTTACTTGACATTGTGAGAGCTACAAATGTTAGTTTTTGTCAACATTAATAGTCCTCATTTGTTCAAACAACCACACACATTACACCTATAAATCACAAGTTTAATTCATGACTGAACAAATGTGTTCTCTCTGTAGTTTCTTGTCAGCTACGAGTGTGATGCAACATCTGAAGCTCTTTTCAATGACTGCGAGAAGCTGGGCTTTGCTTTTCCAAACACTATTGAAAGGAAGGAAAGGATTAAGAAAGAGAATATTATAAAAATACTGGAGCACCTTACTGCCAACAACTTAGTAGATTTTTTTGAGGTAAGATTTCCACAATCATTTGATACATAGCTAGCAAATTATTAATACAAGATACCCAGCAGCCGAGTACAAGAAGAACTTTGAGCGCCATTTTATTGTTAGTAATGCAGTTTGTTTATAGCATTTGTGCGCTCAGCGTCTCTCTGTGTGTATTTATATTTAATTTCTCGGCGATAATCTGGAATTTAACCTGGTATATTAGTAGGGTCCTTCTGTACATTTTACCAACTTTATCATAAATTTAACAATTTTTATTTTATCAAACCCTTCCTTCACCTCTGACAAGACATCTTGTGAATGTGGGAAATGCCAGGCCACCACCGTGGTTCGGATTCCACGTTAAACTGTAGGTATTCCATTTCATCTCACAATCACCCTACCATTACACATTAGCGTAAGTGCGTATAACCCAATGGGTAGTAAGACGCGGTGCTAATAATAATAATTATTATTAATATTTTATAAAACAAATGCCCATTTATGGGAAAATAACTCTTGAATACCCAAAAACATTTATTATTCTACTAGAAATCCTCTATATGAGAGCAAGATCACTTGTAACTAAGTTTCCCAACTTAAGCCTTTTTCTGCGTTAATCGGATATATCCGATCTCAGCAGTATAGCCATTGACTGCGGAAATCGACTTTACCACACGACGTGTAAACTTTATCTCCCTTCGCTGGGACAGTCGGAAATAGCCACTAGAGTGTTATAATGCTGAATTTTTCATACTAGCATGCACATGTGCCTCTGACTTCTGGTTTTTAATTTCGAGAACTGTCAATTACCAGCTACTAAATCATAACAATAGTAGCACTTGTTTACTCCGCATTTAATTACTTGTAGCACACGTGCAATATTTATTTGGCGGAAAAAATTGTTGAGGGATTTATTAGTTTAATATTTGTGATATCTACCTGGTTATTCTACTGTATTAGTAACATTTAATTTATGTTTGATGAATTCGTGACATGTGAAGTGTAGTAAAAATAATATTTCTGTAGCAATAGTAAAATTCTATTAGCGTGTGTTTGAGAACTTTATGTTAGATATTATAAAGACAAACCTGTAATAAATTTTGTTTGCTAGTTGGCCTATGTTTTGGTTTTGCGAAGTGCACATATTTTATTCAAAATATGAATCCCAGAAGAAAGAGATTGTCCAGTGAAGCTATTGAGGTGATATTGAATTCTGATTCTGAGTGGGATGACATTGAAATCAGAGATGACATTAATTCTAGTGAAGAAGATGAACCAACTGGTATTGATGTATTGGTAAGATAATTTTGCTGATGTTATGGAATCAAATCAATTATGTAAATCTAGATTGGATACCTACATTCACAGGACAAAATAGTGTAGTTGGTATAGATGGCTTGGATTCAACAGGATGATTTTACAAGTATTTTTCCTCATTCAATCGTTTTACATGTGGCAAATGAACAAATATTTTTGCAAAGGAATACTTAGACAAAAATGTGAATCTGTCCCTAAGGTCCAGATATAAAAACTGGGTAGCTGTAACAGAAGGTGACATAAAAGCATTTATTGCAATTGAAATTGGTACGAGCATGGTTCATAAACCAAGCTCAGATTCTTATTTCCAAGATTCTTTTTGGCTTACCCGTACCCAGGTTTTGCTAGTATGTTCACTAGAGACAGATATCAATCTATTCGTTCATTTTTGCATTTCAATAACAACAGCACACAGCCATGAAAGGGAGAAGACGGGTATGACATACTCTATAAAATACGACCTATTCTAAATTTTGTTCAGGACTCGTACATGCAAATTTACACCCCAAACGGGGTATTATCTATTGATGAAACAATGCTGAAATTTAAGGGGCTCTAGTCTTTCAAGCAATATCTGCCATCTAAACCCTCTACCAAATGGGGTATAAAAATATGGTCTCTCTGTGATTCCAATACAGGTTTTCTTTTGAAGTTTGAAGTATATGATTTACCGATCCCTGAAGGAGGCCTAGCATACAGAATAGTGAAATCACTGCTCACTAGTTTTGAGAATAAAAACCACATAATATATATGGACAATTTTTATTCCAGTGTGCACTTGTATGATGACCTGAGGCAAATAGGAACTGGGGTGTGTGGCACAGTTCGTGCAAATAGAAAAGAGCTTCCATCAGCAATGAAGACAGACAAATCCAAGAAAGGGGATCTAGCTAAAGTCTGGTTGCACAAAGAAAAACAAATGCTATCTTCCACATGGGAACTGTGGGAAATGCTGGGGTATCTGAAGTTGAAGTTAATTCCAAGTCAGGGAAGAAAAACGTAATGAAACCAAATATGCAAATCTCATATAATCAGGGGGGTGTTAACAAATTTAATCAACTTTGCTCAATTTACCCCTTTGATCAAAGGTTAAAAAGTGGTACCAAGTACTTTGGCACTTTGCATTTGAGGCTGCTTTAGTGAATGGGTGCATTGCCTACAATATGGCAAATTCAGCTCTAAAACTGTCACACAGAAAGTGCAGACAGAAAGTTGTTGATGGTTTGGCGGAAGGATATGAAAGGCGTAAATCAACAAAACGTGGTAGGCATTTTTAGACGACACTGAATGCTAGATTGACTGAGAGGCATTTTCCTGCCCAGTTTCAAGACAAGAAACAACAGTAAAACTGTTTCGTGTGCAGCATTCTACTGAGCAAATGTTCCAGAAAGGGAAAAGGGGAGTGTAAGCGTAAACAAACAACTTTCTATTGTCCTGATTGTCCAGAAAAACCAGCTTTGTGTGTGATTGGTTGCTTTCAAACATACCATACAAATAAAGTGTACAGGAAGACCTGTCACTGTTCAGAGTGAAGCATGAAGACCACTATGGTGACATTTGTGAAAAATGAGTATAATATAAGCGTAAAGACACAGTATGTGGCCTAATAAGAAAACACGTTTTTAGTCTCAAACAAAAGCTAAAATCTAAGATATCATGTTTAGTAAAAAGTAATGAGTATGATTGAACTTTGTGCAAGATTTGTGTGGCTCTGTCTACTGGTTGGTTGGTATGGCAATTGGAAAATTCTATACTTTAGTGAGTTTTAAAATTTTATTTATTCTAATTGCAATTTTATTTTTGTTCTTGACCTATTTCCTATTTTGAAATCATGCCTAACACAAACAAATGATTTTATAGACTACACTACACTGAGAAAAGCACCAATGTAGCACAAAATTGTTCAAGTTGTGTTGATGTAACTTAATTTTCAAACATTCTCTTTTTATTACATTTGCCCCATATTAGGCTAATATTAGGCCTGTCAAATCCTTATTTAGAAATTAGTTTGGCACTTTGGGTTGCAAGTAAAATAAACGATTGTTCTTATAGCAAAATAACATTACATTTGGGTAAAATGTCAAATAAATAATATGTGACATAAATCCTTATCAATATAAAATATAATTATTATGTGATTTATAAACAATGTGGTGCTAAATTTCATATTTAAAATGCATTACTAGTTGAAAATCACATTATTTGATTATACTCATGATCATACAAATTTTCAGTTTTTATTTATCAATATTTTGAATGCGCTTGATGGCATTGTCTGCCCGAGACTATGAATGTCAAGCACATTCGAAAATACATATTTTCATGTGGATGACAGTGACATGTTTATACTCACAGCATTTGTTTAGATTTGTCCATCTACTGACCCCCTCAGGTGCTTTTAGTTGGACAACAACCGTCAGTCAAAGTGGACTTAATTTTTAAGTATAGTTGTTTTTGAGTATAATTTAAATTCCTACTGGTCTAGGGGTAAGGTGTCAGACTTCTGTATTGGCGGCCGGGGTTCAATCCTCGGTCCCGGCACAGATTTTATCTGATTTCCAAACCCTTCCTACACCTCTGACAAGACATCTTGTGAATGTGTGGAATGCCAGGCCGCCACCGTGGTTCGGATTCCACGTTAAACTGTAGGTCCTTCATTTCATCTCACAATCACCCTACCATTACACATTAGCGTAAGTGCGTATAACCGAACGGGTAGTAAGACGCAGTGCTTAATAATAATAATAATAATAATAATAATAATAATAATAATAAAATTCCTACTGCACATTATTTTACATAGGCCGTGAGTAATCACTTGTGTTTGTACAAAAACAAAAATGTCTTCAAAAAAGAGGAAACTTGTTCAATACTTGCATATAAAAAGCGACATCCATAAAAAATAGTGGAAGAGTCTCAAAAAGATGTTGTAGTAAAATGGAAGAAAGCAAAAGTACAGAATTTATCTCAAGGCAAGTTTGAAGAGTCTATCACTATTGTATTTTCTTTGTACCAGCAGCATGTTATGAAAATTAAAGCTTCAAATATCATTAATTATTCACAAAAGGTAGGTGTATTTAAAAGCCTATACCTTTTCCCTTCTGATAAGTTATTGTATATGTAAATAAATGCAACTATTATACATATACTATGTTGACTACATTGTCTAAATTGTCATTCTCTTAGTAGACTAGAGGGCCGATGTTGGGAAGATGGGGTTCGAATACCAGTCAGGTCTACTGAGGGTTGCTTTTCCTAAATGGTTTCCCCTTGCCCTCTATACAAATGCTGGTAAATTTTCTTTAAAATCCTACCTTTTGATCATACATTTTTGTAGGGTGGTATAGCTAAATTGTAGTTATTCTAATTATTTTTTATTATATTCATCTAATGAAGTAGAAATGAGGAAGGTAGAATTCTAGAGGTAGTCTACCCTCATTAACGTGGAGAGAAATTCTATAATCTCTTTACACTCTGAGTACACCCGCAGGTATTCAAACCCCGATATCTGCTTCATTGGCCATCTAGTCTTTTTCAAGAGTAAAGCCAGGATCCAGGATCATGTTGGAACGAAACATGAATCTAGGTATTGATAAGTTAACTAAAGTAAAGTTGTAGATTAATTCAATGATAATTTAGATAAGTTATATACCTAGAATTCTTTAAATAGCTCTCTATTTGATAATAATATGACTATCATCCATAACATAAATATAGCAGAGGCTTTGAACTCAACGTCTTTATGTCTGTACATGTCTGTCTTATCTGTGTGTATGTGTAACTATCCATAAATAATAATACTCTCTGAAATCATTTATGTTCAGGATTTAAAATTGATTTTAAGAAGTATTAATTCTGAATCCCTCCTTTAGTATCACAAAACTTCCTTATGAAATAATGACATTCATTCTTGGTGATCTAACCAGTCGAACTTCTCTAGTCTCCTCCTCTCCATCTTCTTCTCTAGATACTGTCCGCGGCAGCCATTGGGTTCACTAGAGTTTCTCGGGTTAATTAATTAATGGTGAGGGTGGCGAACATAGCCAATTAAATAAGTAGAAATTTATGATGTTGATTTTGAAGTTTTATTTTAGAGAAAAGTTAATAGACATTTGGTTACATTTTAAACCACTAGTTACATGATGGAAAAAAAAAAAGTACTGGAAGATAGATTTAATATGGTTTTATTTGTGGTAAATTAGCCATGTGGGGGTCTTCCTTTTTCTCCACTCATCTCTCAACACCCTAAAGACAACACGTGAAGAACGACCATTCATATCACATAGTATACATCTTTATAGCTCGCGAGCTAACCAGCAAGTGTCTCGCTGCTAACGCTTCCCTTCCCCATAGTATCAAACACAGATGCTAAAATCTGATGTGCTAATTGGCTAGCTGTTCGCGCCAAACTTCCCCTTTCCACTGTGAAGCCACACATACATCTCACAGCTTCCGGGTACAGATAAAATAAAATGGCACGAGGTTTAAAATGAAAAGTAAAAGTAATAAATTTAGAAGACACTAAGATTCCAACAAAGACTTTACAAAAAATTAAAACTATTAGATTTAAAAGTTAGAGGTCGAAAAATGAAGTTAATGAATTAAAATTTAAAACATATATTGCCTACAACTTTGGTTATGATTTGGACAACTTATAAGTAACATTAAACCCCACACTTTCTTATAATTAAACATTTGATTGTAATAAAGAGATTAAATTAGGTCTAGAAAAGAATAATACATTGAAGATGCTGAAGGCTATTTATTAAAATAGGCCTAAACGATTGGAAAACAATGTACTATAAGTTTAGTACTCTCAATTTCTTGATAGTGTTAACATGATTTCTAATAAACTTAAGGGGAATTTTGTAAAACAATATATAAAATGTTGTTAAATGTCTTTGAATATTATAAATATTGGACACTTGCAAGCCTATTACATTCATAGTGAATTTAGTGGTTTTAAGAATAGTATTAAATTAACAAAATAAACAATGGTAAACTAATATAAGCCTATTACATTCATAGTGAATTTAGTGGTTTTAAGAATAGTATTAAATTAACAAAATAAACAATAGTAAACTAATATAATTATATAAATGAAATGGTCAATAGCTAAGGGCCTAAAACCCCGACTACTTTACAGTGAGAAGAGTGAGGGTGGGGGGCTAGGCTAAATGTCTACATGGTGTTACATGGGGGGAGGGGAGGCTAAAAATGTAAGAAAAAGTGTTATGTGGTTTATGTATGACCCCTTATGATTCCCAATCATTCCTTCTTAGTTGTGGGGTTTCCCTATTTGAATTGTAGCAAAATGTTATCTCAAGTTCATCATCATTTAATTTTTATTTGTTCTTTCCTAAGTTTTAAACTTAAAAACTAATTTTTAATGTAAAATATATTTTAATAACTAACTTTCCCCCCTCTGTTGCAGGCCTGGAAAACATTAGTGCCTCCATCAATCCAAAATGAAATGGAATATAAAAAACTGACATTCTATCTACATGTGCATTTTGCTGTTCTTCCATTGAGAAACATATGTGATGGAATGTCAGTAGTGAGTCCCACACATCACGATCATTTGTCAAAGAATCAAGATGATAATTCAAACAGTCCTGTGTGTAGTAACAAGGATAAACACTTGATATCTGAAACTGGTGGATCTTCTCTGCTCGATTCGGGGTCGGCCAGTATAAATGGAATGGATGTCCTCAAGAATTTCCTGGACACAAAAGGGACGGAGTTTTCCACGGAACCAGAATTCCTGCCATTTTATGCTTTACCGTTCATCAGCGATCCGACATCGCACCCATCTTTCAAGAATATATTTACGGTAACTTATTAGAAGTTCCAGAGATTTAAAAAGTTTTAGGGTCTGAGATTGATTGAGATTACCAAAACAAAAACCCCCCACTAGTGATTGTTTGTAAATAAACATCAATCTCATCCGGCTACAGTAAGGTGTGGATTTTAATCCTGGTGTACTGAGGTGTTTTTCCCTAAATGGTTTCATGCTCCTCATTCACCCAAATTGAGGTACAATTTCTCTAAATTTTACCTTCCTCACCCCTCCTTCAGTAGTTAAACTTGGAGAAGCAGAAGATGGGAGTTTACTGAAGGTTAGGTTAAAGGGAATGCAAGTTGAGATCAATACTTGTTTTTTAATAAATAAAGTTACTGGCACAGTAGTCAGTAGATAAATTAATTTTTAAATTCTACATTATAGTAATCTCACTTGATTATTTGTCAATTTGAAAAAGACTTTTTCTCTTCTATTAAAATATTCTTTTCAGTTGCTGCTATGTCCATGATAAATACCAAGAACTGTTGAGAGTACTTTACTTTACATCTATTCCTTTTTCCAGCCTGTATTTATTCAAACCATATATTTTCCACCAACGACTTGCTAGGCCAGTCGTAGCTTCATTTGACATATAATCTAACCTAAAACTAGGACAGGCACAACCTCCAGTCCTTCGCTGTTAATTCATTAATTCATCACTGTGAAAGGGGAAACCCACATTTCACCATTGATAAATTTTCGACCATAACAAGAATCGAACCTGGGAGCCTTAGCTCAGTAGACAGACACGCTATCAACTGAGTTGTGTCAGATTATTGAGAATAATGTATGTAGAAAAATAAACTATACATATTTTCTGAATTAATATTTTATTTTGACCAAAAGTGTGTTTTGTAATAAAAAGTAAAAACTGAAAAAATATTGACCTTAGCTCACATTTCCTTTTATTCCACCTTTAACATTATCTATCTATAATTTTTATTCCTAATGTTCTTAAAGGGAATGGACCACTGTAAAAAATGTCAATTTGCTCAAATGGCTTAAATTTTGGAGATATGTTAGATGTAGGTTTATACTCTTCCCCAATACAGTTTTCCAAGCTGAAATAAGCCCATGCGAGGGAGCAGACCAATCAGTTGAGTAAAGAAAATCGAACGGAGAGGTCTATGTCGCTTTCTCTTCCATCATAGTTTCGTGATCCCGTGTATGGTTATTTGTAGACGAAGGGAAAGGAGAGGGAACGGTTCTTTTACTTATCTTTCGTCTCCTTTATGATAGTTTCCTTGGGTGCACCAAGCTGAGTATAATACATCATGGTTTCCGCGATCAAATATTAGAACACCCTAAAACTTAACTCACCGTTTCTCCTGAACTATTTTGACTATCCTTGTAATTTTTTCAGAATTATTTACAAAAGCCTTATAAGCCATTATGATTTTATTAATATTATATTCTAACGGGGTCGTTTTGAAAAAATGTTTTCTTTGAAAAAAATTATAATACAATTTTGTTAGCAAACATATTTTCCCTCTGTTAAAAAGTTGTTTACTAATTGACATAGCTGGGTACTGTAAGTGTACAAAATAATCATAATGAATTATTTTGAAATAATATTCATTCCTCTAACACCATTATTATTATTATTATTATTATTATTATCATCATCATCATCGTCACTGTGTCCTACTACCCTTTCAGGCTGTACACACTTACACTAATGTGTAATGGTAAGGTGCTTGTGAGATAAATAGAGGATCTACAGTTTAATGTGGTATCCGAACCACGGTGGAAGCCTGGTATTCTACACATTCCCAAGTTGTGATTAATACACGTCTTGTCAGAGGTGAAGGAAGGGTTTGGTAATCAGATAGATTCATGCTCTAACATCAATAGTTTTCACAGTAGGATGTGTTTAGTTACGAGTTATTTGTACTGCTAGGTTTTAGATACACCGCTGGCTGTCAGAAAGATGGTTACTAAGCATTATTTTATTTTTTATGATTTACTATCACTAGCTTTATAATTTACTGTCTATGAATATATTTGCGAACACATCCAAGCTCTATTATCTGTATATTATAACATTCTTAAACATTGTCTACAATGGTGAACATTGTTTTGTTTTTCTACTTTGTTCATTAAATAGTTAAAAAATATTCTTTATCTTTTTAAAGACAATTAGATAAAATTTCTCAACTAAATCAGTTTTTAATCAATTTTCAAAATACTTTAAATGTAGTGTAAAAGCCTATTATGTCAATTTAAGCCACCTTAATACCCTCCTATCTGTTATGTCATATACTTTAAATCGCTTTTGATTGCACACCCTATTTGTTATTTTATCTTTCTTGTAAAATGGTGAATTGATATACAAAATGTTTAATATCTAATCTTATTCATTTGCGGGAGAATATACTGGGCAAGAATCAGTCAATAATAATTTATTGAAACACTAACATATTTTCTTGTGTACCATACCCGATTAAAAAAGCTAACATTTTTGTAATGAATTATAAGTATTTTTCACTTACTGTATTTCACTGCTTTTCATAGCTTTTTTTTTTAAATAGCATCACTGATTTTATTGATTTTAAGATTATTTTTTAAGCTCAGCATATCCATAATTATTTATTTAAATTTAGATTACAAGTACTTTGTATACTAAATCAATACGTCTTGTATTATTATACATTTTTAAAATAAAGCTAACATAATCACAATATTTGATACAATTCTTTAATAAAAGTTTTGTTGCTCCATCTTCTTTCACAAATTCTAATATATTATTGTAAATTAATTTAATTTTTGTCATAATTGTACATGTTGTATATGAACACTTTTTTTGTATCGGCTTGATGTTGTCACTGTCCCTAACAATTGCACAAATATTTGCCGATGGAACTCTTTCAGTACAAAAAAGGGCCAGTTTTAGGCCTAAATGGAGCCACTTCATGTATATTATAAATTATAATGTATTTGGACCCACCGCTGGCTAGGTACCCCAAATTATCTTCCTCTTTTTACCACGGATATTTTTTAAAAGATAAAAATAAACTTGATCTTATTTATTCAGTGTGTGTTTTACATAACATGTAGAGTGTAAAGTTATCTTGTGAATATTAGTTATTATCTGAGTCTAGAACTCGTAAGATAGCTGGACAACAACACTTCAGAGGGGGTTCTCAATGTGCCCACCAACAAGTAACACATTACAAAAACTTATATTTATTATTTTCTTAGTCACACACAATAATACCAATACAAACTTTTATTGTTTACAATCATAAATAAATATATTAATAAGACATATTGATAAAAAAACAAATAAATTTGGTCAATGGAATAACAAAAGATTATATTTAGCTCTGCTAACTATGCGCCACTTTGTATTGTAATTTTATCTTTTAATTCACAAAGCATTAGAATGGCTATTATATGGTGCCAATAATGGCATAAATTATTAAAACATTGTTACTTGACTTTGTCACTAGCGGGAGAGGGGGGGGGGGGGTCCTTACCTGTCCTTCCGCTAGAAAGATGTGAATAAGAAGCTTACAAGTCCGTGAGGGTTTGTCTTTTATATTTAATAATTTCATTCCTAATTAAATTTATGTTTCATCATTTCTATTCTTTGCCCTTACCAAGAATAAACTTCTATTTCCAATATATTTTTTTCAGGACTCTAGTGCATGTCATTGAGCTAGCTGTAAAAGTAGGTTTGTATTCACAACTTTGCAACATTTAAAAATCATATGTTGCACAACAACATTAATATATTAACAATATAAATAAATATAGTTAATATTATGCTAACAAGATTATTTGAAATCTACTTGCAAAGACAACAGTTTTAGAAAGAAAAGGGAAGGCGCTCAGAAATCACAAGGAATCAATTGTTTTTTATATTTGGCATTTCTTAATATAGTTTTTTCTTATTTTATTGATAAGTTATTGTATTATGTTTTACAGCGTTCAAGGTTGACCTTGCGGTCTAGGGGTAAGGTGTTGGACTTCTGGGCTGGGGGTCCAGGGCAGGGGTGCAGAATATATCTGAACGGGCGAATAAGGTTTAGAGGAAATTAAAGCAGTCCTGGGGAAATGTGGGGAAGGGAAATATCCAACATTTTTTTTGACGTTTTTAGTACAGTCTGGTTCTGATATGATATGGTAGTTTAATTTGTATGAAAAACTAAGGATGATGACACTCAACAGCCACACTATCAGTATGTACCATAGTGAGGCAGTGTCAGTGTAAGCACAAAGAGTTGCGGTGTCCTGGGGCTAAGGCAATGTGTCAAGAGTTCTAAATAAGAAGTCAGAGGTTGATATAAGGGGCAGAGGAAAAATCTAATAATTCAACCTGGCTAATGGCGGGATTGAGGGATGAGTCACCAGTCACCTACTCTACCGCGGGTGTTTGTTAGCTATGGCGAGCATGCGCATGCACAGGGGCTATCTGTTACTACACATTCCTTCCAACTAAACTTTCCCCCCTCTACAGTTTCTTGTGACTGTCGAATGAGATGAAATGGAAAAAGAAAACCACTCGAAGGTTGGAAGAAAGATAACGAGGTGGAGGTTCCACCAAGTTGCTGTGACTGACACCGAGATCGTTACACTCCAGCTATATTTGGCTACTCCGCAATATGACCTGAAGGCCAGTCTGGGTCGCGTTGAACATGGGTCAATCAAAATAACACCACTCCTGTAGTTTAACTTTGAATATTAAAATTAAAACTGATTAATAAACTACAATCCTTGTTCATTTGGTTAACGTATTAAACAAAATAACCAATCCAACCCCTAAAATATATTCCCCCATCAAAACTATATGTATTATTTTATAAAATAAAACTTGAGATTGTAATTAAAAATAAAATAAAAACTGTTGGCTATTTGGTAAACTTAATTATGTAATTATCATGCACAATATGTTAACCTATTTTATACTAAGTTACAAGAGATTCTGCTGAAAAATTTATGTGTGGGGTATCCTTGTCTTAAACCTTGATCAAATGCTTATAACTTCCATTAAAAAAATATGTATATTTTAAAAAATTCTTAATACATTTTAAAATTAATATTGCTAACCAAAATTACAATTTAGAAATACAAATTTCCATACTCCATTCCTCTTAAGTTGAGCTTAAACTATAGACTTAATTGGACAGAACCAAGATATAAATACTTTTAATATACCAAGACAAGTCTTCATGTGTTCAAGGGTTCATTGTATGTCACAGGAAGGTTGGGCTAACAGCCTGAGGGTCAGTGTGGAACAGTTTGTGGTGGACCATTGTTGGGGCGAGGGTGTGTCCCCTCGGTTAGTGGCCTTGTGTTCCACAAGCCAAAGAGTGCCCCCGTCTCAACGTCGCTTGCACTGCACAGAGGTCCACAGGAGTTACCATGAGCTCAAGAGGAGATTCCATCGACTCAACAAGGACCATCACAACCTCATAGGTAAGATTACATCTCTTTGACCCTGCAGTTGTCAGAAATTCTGGGTGTATACTCGCCTGGAAAACATGGAATACTAAGGAATCTTTTTTTTTTTAATTTCCAACACTTTCTTAAAAACCATAATAAAATGGCCTAGCTACTGTCATTGCAGATAAATATTATATGAGATAAAACAAAATCTTTCTAATTTTGTTTTTATTTAAATAAACACGCTAACTAGAGGCAGTATGTATGATCCAACACATGCACAATTAAAAATATACAAAGATTCAAAACATGCAGAGATAGGCTTGTAAGGTGCTTATTGTTTACTGATGCATGAATGTGTGGCAACCAAATGTGTTTCATATGAAGAATATTATTGTTTTAAAATATTAATTATGCTCACACTTCACATTGCTGCCATTGTACAAGGAGTTAATGACTGCCTCTTGAAGAAAATCGATCACTATCACCCAATTGCTGATCTAGGTTTCATTCTATAGGAACTCATCAGAGGGGTGTGAAAAACACAATGCAACTTACTAAAAGAGAAACCAAAATGCAAAAGACATCTCTATTTTAAAAGGTGACCTGGCGGTCTAGGGGTAAGGTGTCGGACTTCTGTGCTGGGGTCCGGGGTTCAATTCTCGGTCCCGGCACAAATTTATCTGATTATCAATTCCTTCCTTCACCTCTGACAAGACATCTTGTGAATGTGGGGAATGCCTGGCCTCCACCGTGGTTCGGATCCAATGTTAAACTGTAGGTCCTCCATTTCATCTCACAATCACCCTACCATTACACATTAGCGTAAGTGCGTACAACCCGAACGGGTAGTAAGAAGCGGTGCTAATTATAATAATAATAATCTATTTTAAATTTTATTATAAACTAATTGAAACATTTAATCTTGACAACAGAAATGATCAAGCACATTAGTAGTAAAGGTCTGATTTTATATTTCAAATTATTATTTTATTTTTATTATTATTTAGCACCGCGTCTTACTACCCGTTCGGGTTATACGCTTTAAGTACTAATTACTTTAATGGATTAGGAATTGGGAAGGTTGAATTAGAGGAAGTGAACCCGCATTTGCGTGGAGGGAGAGTGTAAAACCATTTAGGAAAAACCACCCCTAGTTCACCAGACCGAGATTCAAACCTCGATCTCCCTGTCCTCAGCAGTCGAGCTCAACACGACTAGCGCGTTAGCCAACTACGCCACTGAGGCGGCGGGTTTAAAATTATTCAATGTAATTTTGAATTTGGTACTACCAGCACCATAAATGTGGGAAAAATAGAGTTTACAGTACAAATATTGAAACCCAAACAATTTTCTGGATCACTATAGATCACTTTCTTTGATGAGAATGCTGGGTGAAACCACGGAGAGAATGGTATCTGACAAACTAAATTCCTTTTTATAAAACCCGAATCTGCTATCTCCAACACAAGCCGGTTTCAGATTCCACCAGTTCACCTTTCAACGGAAAACCCCGATAGGTCAAGATATTGAAGAAAACCTAGCCCACTCAAGCAGTCCTTGTTGACTTTAAAAGCTCCCACATTCTTTATGGGCTTATAACTAAATCAATCACCGATATTGTGCAATGTAATAGGGAGAAGCTATTTATTCATTTAATCAAAAAAGGCTTACGACAATGAGCTCTGTCCAGTGCCACGTTATTTAACACTAGCTGGTGTACCGGTTCTTGGTACAGGGAATCAATGAAGTAACTATGTTCTTTTATAGTACATAAAATTAACCACAGGGAAAAGAAAGAAAATCTTAAATTAGGTTTGAATATTAATCCCTTATTGGTTTAGATTCTTTTACAAAAAGTAAAAAGTAAGCTAACTAATACACACTGTCAAAATAAAGAGATATAACCTAAACATGTGCTAAAAGCAGACATTTGTTTTGATAAGATTATATTTGGAAGAAGGTACAGGTTTTTCTATCCAACTTTCCTATCCCTTCCAAATATAATACAATTACCTCATAAAGCGAAAAGAAGTTTTCTTTATAAATCTTACATTCAGAAAAGAAATAATTAATTTACAGCATTAATGGCCTAATTCAATTCGCTCTTTTGAATATACCATATTCAATTTTCGTGTTTTGAACTTTTCAAGATATATTATCAAAACTATATAGAATTAGGATGTTCACCATCTGGTTGAACACCTTATATAATTTATTCTTTTACAATATCATGATAACCACGACAAACCCAAACCAAATATGTCAAACAATACATTTTAAAAACAATCTTTGAAACAAAACATGAATCACCTATAAACTGAGTGCACAAATGAGTGCAATTCATATAAAATGCAATATTTGCTTAAGAGCAATCGATTGTAAGTTATGTGAAAATTAATTAGGGCCTGTTTACAGTGTTACATGAACATAATATATAAAAAAAAGAACATCACGTTTCACCAAAGTGCATAAATGAAATAATAGGTTGTTAGAGAGACAGATTGGTCCCAACAATTAGGTACCTACCAAAATTCAATTTTCTACCACAATAAATATTTTTTTTTTTCTAATTGTTTGTTAAATTTTGAACCCCTTTTCTCTTTGATTCAATTTTCAAATTAAATATTTTCACTATTTTATGATTATCTTGGGTAGTCTTTGAACATGATTGCAAATATTTTAATTTTCTACTCCTCCTAAAAGTTTTTTTTTGTATAAGTTTGTAGCGTCTGATGAGCTACAACGTTGTATTTCAAAAAACTGGACACTAAACCATCAATAGTCATATTCCACCACAACCAAAATAGTATAATGTCCTAAACTCACCGAGGCCTATTCCACTGTTTATGTCCTGGGTTGGCTATCTACCAGGTTACGAGACCGACAATCGCGGACGTGTTGTTATGACTGACAGTGCGAGGCCAAGAGGCTCATCAACACCGCCTGGTCGCAAGTACGATGTTCCGGCGCTAGAGGGTTGCCGAAGCTACTAGACAATTTAGGATGGATCCTCTCTCATTGCATGTTCTCCGTCCACTACTACCCCTTCCCTTTATTTTATCTCTTTCTATGTTTTGTGTGTGTATCCCCTACTCCCCCCCCCCCCCCCTCTCTGAGCAATTGGTATCGGATAAATACTGCCAAGAGGTCAGAGACCAGATCACTCTTGGCAGGATATACTAGGGCACATCCACGTGTAAAATGTAAGCTCTAAATTGATTTTTGGTATTTATAATTCAAAA
Source organism: Timema cristinae (assembly GCA_039000515.1). NCBI lineage: Eukaryota > Metazoa > Arthropoda > Insecta > Phasmatodea > Timematidae > Timema > Timema cristinae. The sequence goes on from JBCFYV010000001.1 coordinate 53,765,212, forward strand.
TTCCTTTTTGGCTAATAGTACAATTTAAATATTCAGAGTTCTTTATGAGGAATATTATGTTATGTATCCAAAGTATTTTGCTAAGAAGGATCGTTAAATGTTAAGAGTCCTTTTTAAGGAATATTGTGTTAACTATGTATAGTATTTTGCTAAAAACGATATTTGAATGTTCTGAGTGCTTTTTATAAGGAATATTATGTTAATTATGCATATTCTTTGGCTAGGAAAGATAGTTGAATGTTCAGAGTCCTTTATAAGGAATATTATGTTAATAATCCAAAGTCTTTGGCTAGAAAAGATAGTTAAAGGTTCATAGTCCTTTATAAGGTGTATTATGTTAACAATGCAAAATATTTTACAAGGAAATGTTTGTTAAACATTCAGAGTCCTTCCGACTTTTATTAAATATTTTGTCCTTGTTTAGTCATTCTGACTTGTATATTAAATATATATAATCCTTGTTTATACATTAAAACTTAATTTATCCATTTCTTAAATAAAATGTACATTTAAATACTTATCTTCTGATTTGGTGATTTCAACTGTCCCATATCTATCTATTTTTACTCTTTCCTGGGAATATTCTGTATTATTATCTGGTCATTTCTTTATTTTGTTTAGCGCTAAAATGCTGAATGGGTTGCAGGGAAATAGGAGCAAATATATTATGTAATAATATATTTGATTTTGTTGTCCTATTGTCTTACTCTGCATTTCACCCCCCCCACCCCTCCCCTACCTTTTTATGTTGTTTAGTTTTGTATGCCTGCCTTGGTCTTTGAAATTAATTAATTAATTAATTTACTGCTTTTCCCATTTGATTGTGGATTCAGGTTCACAATTTGTCCAAACATTGCTTGTATGAATTGTGAATTGTGTTGCAGGAATCGCAACAGAGTTGACAAGTGCTCTAGAGAATTCAGTTCAAGGACAGGCTGTGGACTTAAAAACTACACTAAACAACTGCACCCGAATATTCCCTGAGCTCTTTAGACAGGCTCAGGCCAGGCCAGAGGTAGGCTAACACACAAACTACACTAAACAACTGCACCCGAATATTCCCCGAGCTCTTTAGACAGACTCACAAAAATAAGTTTCATTCAAAAATATTGCTCTCCCTCTAGCATACACACAAAACCGACAAAAAATTGACAAACTCACTCAAAGATTAATTGAATAATTACAGTTTGAAAATATTTATCTCATAAAAGCTTGTGTGAATCCAACACTTTCAATTTTTTCTTTCGAATCTTTGCTTACAAACTCAAGTCAATTCCAAATTGAATATTATGTGTTGGAAAATGTTCAAATTTTAATTCTATCCATACATTTTATAATAATATGTTTTTTTGAAACAATTTTTTTTTACATCTATTACTGTCTCCAGCCTGCGGTCAGTTATTTATTCAAGTCATCATATATTTAATGAGAGTTAATCAATTAAAAATGATACTGGTATTTCTTCTTGATCAATAACTTGAATATTTTTTTGATCAAATCAGTGAATATATTTTAATAACTGATTAATTTATCTATAAAAAAGTTAAATAATTTTAAAATTTTACTTCTATCTTCAAATTTTAATTATATTACACCATCTTCCAAAACCAAGATTGATTTCGATCTGAAATTTAAAATCTTTCAAATTTCAAGGCTCAGAATGTCAATATGAATATAACAAAGATTTGTATTCAGATTCAAAATTTCAAATCTTTGCATGGTCTTTATAATACATTTTTGGAGTAAGTTTTAACTTTTAATACAATTTGTCTGTTAAATCTCTATTTTATTTATCGGTTAGCTATATGAGTATTTTAAGGTTATATAATTCCTTTTAGGTGTGTAGAGTTGTAACTCTAATCTACACTTCTAATGTAAATTATTGGCTGTACTATTTTGAATATTAGTACACCCATATAGAATCCAACACCTTAGCTCAGTTGGTAGCGTGTCTGTGTTGGTAGCGTGTGTGTTCAGGGTTTGATTCCAGGCATGGCCAAAAAAGTATTATTGATGAAATGTGGGTTTCCCCTTTCACAGTGATGAGTTAATGGCCGGGGACTGGATTAGTTATATTATAAGTCATATGAAGCTAGGACAAGCCTAGCAAGCCGGTAGTGAAAATTATATCGCTTGAATAAAAAACTGGCCTGGTCACAGGATGGAACAGTAATGATGAAGCTAGGACAGGCCTAGCAAGCCGGTAGTGGAAAATATATCTCTTGAATAAAAAACTATCCTGGTCACAGGATGGAACAGTAATGGATATAAAAAGTATACCCATAGACGATAGGAGCTAGCAGAAGGTTATTTATTGTAAACATTGCATGAAAGTAATTAATATCAACCTATTCAGAAATAATTATTGATAATATAGTATTACTTATCAAATAGTTACTATTCCCGAAAAAGTTGACAAGTGACTTTCAGCCATTGTTTGCCACAAAGAACCATCTGCTCGCTCTCACTACTCGCCTACCATATATGCACTCAGTTATGCAAAACCTTTGTGTTCCTGACTTAAATAATTATCTTTTCCAGATGTCTGAAGAGACAGTGTCTTTGCTGACTGGTATTGATCACTCCCCGGTGACAAACCTCTGCATGAGCTATGATCTGGACTTTAGAAAGTTGAAGCATCACCTGGCCACAGCTAGCATCAAGACAAGACTACTTCTCCTGCAGGCGCTGAGATGGGTCAGTTGCGTTGATAGCTTACTGTACACTGCACTCTGTTAGTTACTGTGGCAAGGGATATAAACAAACATAAGAAGTTAACACAGTTCACACTTTTAATTACTGCCACTGAACATGGCTGAGACAGAAATTTGATTGCTATTGCCCAATCTCTCGACTTAATTATCAATTTATCAAAACTCATCAGGAGGGAGTGTGAAACGTGCCATGCAACTTCCTAAAAGAGGAAACTAATACACATAAATGGGAGAAAAGGTAAATAATAATAGACAATATACATTTATTATTATTATTGTCATCATCATCATCATCATCATCATTATTAGGTGTTCTGTTTTATGACACGTCCATTACCCCTATTATTGAACTTAGACCGCTAATGCACCCTACAATCAGCTTCCAGAATTTTCTTCTTTCCTTCATGTCATCCACTATTTTAATACTCCTTCTTTATAAGCTCCTCTTTCCCTCAACCTTTCCTCATTGTACAGAAGACAGTTCTTCCTACGGATGTGTCCTATCAAGTTTGCTTTGTGGCAGAGAATCACTTCCAAAATGGTTCTCTTTTTACTTAATCTTCTTAAGACTTTTTCATTTGTCACCCTGTCTGCCCACCTGATTTTCTCAAATCTTCTCCAGCACTACATTTCAAAACTCTCCAAGTATTTCTTTCCCATCTTACTTAGAGTCCAAGTTTCTGCTCCATACAGCATGTTACATTCAAGACAATCAGGTGACCATCTCGGAAAAACTAACCCTCTGAGCTACCTCCTCCGACAACTCTCTCTTCCCTCCCCCTCTAATCGGTTCCCGGTGTCCTCGACACGAGTACGCTCGCGACGTGCAGCCCAGCGAACAACAGCAGGCACCGGAGTCTAAGCGCCCCCCGCCCGCTTCCATCAACTGGGACGCCCTGCAGTGGGATTTCGCATAGATCCTCTGACAATAAGTGTGTTACTAGAACTAAAATGTAACAAGCGCAGTGCTCCAAATGTAGCATTTCATCAGTTTCTTCCTCAGTCCCAAACTCAACTTGCTGGTCAGCAGTAACCTCTTCTTGTTGAAAGCTTCCTCGGCCATGCTGATCCTCAGCCTAATTTCCTTGGTGCACTAGGCATCCTTTGTCAGAAGATTTCCCCAAATACTTGAACTGCTCTATGTTTTCAAACTCCTACACTCCAATTTTGATTTTCAGCAGCTCTTCATGTTTTGAAATCACCATTACTTTTGACTTCTCAATGTTTATCTCCATGCTATATCTTCTCACTATCTCCACTAGCCGTTCCATCATTTCCTGCAACTCTTTATTAATTTTGGCCAGCATGGCTAGATCATCTGGGTATTCTACTGTGTTGATGATGCGTCATCCTATCCTGAAATTGTCACGTTGTTGTTTCTCACTGTTCAGTCAGCCCTTGTATCTTTCCTCCACACTTGAACAGGCCACGCCAACCAACCTCTCTACTGTCTGGACCGCTCCACAGTTCACGTTTTATGAGCCGTCCGTGACGATTTTCCAACTGTACTCAGTGCCAAAGAGAACTCCTTTCTCTATTGGCTCGCTTGGCAGCCACTGTCTCTCACATTCTCACGCACCAATGAGGATTCCCATTTTCTCCCATTGGACAAGGCCAGGCAGCAGTGAAGGGTATTTAACATGGTGGTTCCTCGCTCGCAGGGCAGTGGAGAGTGGCCACCACCCCCTGGTGTGCCACATAATCAAAAGAGCTAATAAATTGTCTTATGTTATAAAGAAGCATTATTGTCTTAACCCTCTTTCTTGCCACCTCCCACGTGACAACTTACATTGCTGGGACAATCACCCTACTTCCCCACCGCAATTCATGTTGCACCCTACTGCCCCACCTTGGGACATCCTCATGTTCCACCGTGACTCACGCTGCCTGGACTCCCTCATGTTCCACCATGACTCACACTGCCTGGACTCCCTCATGTTCCACCACGACTCATGCTGCCTGGATTCCCTCATGTTCCACCACGACTCACGCTGCCTGGACACCCTTATGTTCCACCACAACTCACGCTGCCTGGACTCCCTCATGTTCCACCACGACTCACGCTGCCTGGACTCCCTCATGTTCCACCACGACTCACGCTGCCTGGATTCCCTCATGTTCCACCACAAATCACATTGCTGGAACCTCCTCATGTTCCACCACGACTCACGCTGCCTGGACGCCCTTATGTTCCACCACGACTCACGCTGCCTGGACTCCCTCATGTTCCACCACAACTCACGCTGCCTGGACTCCCTCATGTTCCACCACGACTCACATTGCTGGAACTCCCTCATGTTCCACCGCGACTCACATTGCTGGAACTTCCTTATGTTCCACCGCGACTCACATTGCTGGAACTTCCTAATGTTCCACCGCGACTCACGCTGCCTGGACTCCCTCATGTTCCACCACGACTCATGCTGCCTGGACTCCCACATGTTCCACCGCGACTCACATTGCTGGAACTTCCTTATGTTCCACCGCGACTCACGCTGCCTGGACTCCCTCATGTTCCACCACGACTCACGCTGCCTGGACTCCCTCATGTTCCACCGCGACTCACATTGCTGGAACTTCCTAATGTTCCACCGCGGCTCACGCTGCCTGGACTACCTCATGTTTCACCACGACTCACGCTGCCTGGACTCCCTCATGTTCCACCGCGACTCACATTGCTGGAACTTCCTTATGTTCCATCGCGACTCACATTGCTGGAACTTCCTAATGTTCCACCGCGACTCACGCTGCCTGGACTCCCTCATGTTCCACCGCGACTCACATTGCTGGAACTTCCTAATGTTCCACCGCGACTCACGCTGCCTGGACTCCCTCATGTTCCACCACGACTCACGCTGCCTGGACTCCCTCATGTTCCACCGCGACTCATGCTGCCTGGATTCCCTCATGTTCCACCGCGACTCACGCTGCCTGAACTCCCTCATGTTCCACCACGACTCACGCTGCCTGGACTCCCTCATGTTCCACCACGACTCACACTGCCTGGACATTCTTATATCCCACCGCGACTAATGTTGCTGGGACACTTTCTCTGACCTTTTTCCTAACCCTACCACAACGTGTCTAAACACATCGCTCCAAGATGACACTTCGTCACAATATCAACCAGTTACCCCCTAAGCCACAAGCTAAGGATAACAACGTCCCTCCAGGACTTCCCTGACCAGTTACTCTTTGTACAACTGGAACAGACTGGGTGATAAACAGCATCCTTGCCTCACTCTTCCTATTTCTCCATCTCCATCATCCAGCCTCAGCTTCACTCGCATAAATAGGAACTTGTAAAAGGAATTATTAACATGAGGAACAAATACAAGTTTGACTGTTATCCTCTTTTGAAAGTTGTGTTGTATATTTCCCACTCCCTCCTAATAAATTCTGATATAGGGAAACTTTTGGAATTGGGCGATAACAATTGGTTTCTCCAACTACAGGGGTAAAGTGGGACTTTATTCCTCTTTTCATTGTAAAATACATAGTCTATTTGTTCTTTTTATTTGTTTGTAGTCTTCTTTCGTTTACTTTCTAACGTATATAGTAAAAATAATAAAATATATAAATATTTTGTTGTGTTTATGATTTGTTTGGATATTTTGTTTAAACTTAATGAAAAATCATATCATTTGTTTTTATTTATTTGTTCTTGTATACACCATAGTGTTTTGATGAAATGGTACGAGAATGCAAGAATGAAGGACAATGAGAATGGCTGCCATGATAATAAATAGGTTAGTGATCTGTGTTTGGTGTAAATTAGAATGTAAATGCTTTAATTTTAAAGTAATAAGTGCTTATTCTATTTATATAACTAAGTCAACCTCAACAAATAGAACAGGAATTGAGGATATAGGTAAGTACTCTTGTCCGTAGACAAAGCTGTCTTAGTTTTTTATCCACTGAAAGGCTAGAGGTGGATTTAGTACACTTTTATAAGAACATGATCTCTTATTTTGCCTTTGAATTCCAAATCCAAATTTGAATAATAAACACGAGAGATTAACTTTGCCAGATTGGTATTGTTTTTATCAAGTCTGATATTATTTGTGTAATTCATAGAAAATAGTAGGGCTCTACGAGTACTTGTATTTCGAACTCGAACTCGAGTTTGTTATTTAAGCTCAAGATCGAGTGAAAGTTTTGTGGGCTCGTCATTTTCGAGCTTCTACTTGATGTATTTAATAATCAGTTTTTAAAACGCAATAGTAAGCATAGTCTGTTTAATTGAGTTAATATCAGCATTTCCACTTATAAATCATTTGATTACTTAACAAATTGTTAAAGATTAATTTCAATTTTCACATTAATAACATAATAGAGCTTTAAAACCACTTTTGACCAGTAAATTTATTCAAAATTGTCGTCCATTTTGAATTATACTTGATTGAAGTTGTTCACTTGTATTACCATGACAATGTAATGAAAATAAAAATAGCTAAGAAGATTACTAAATAATTGAATGATTATTTTTACTATTTTGACCGGGTCCCTTTCTAAAATAATAATTTATGTTAAATTAAAAATATAATATCAAAAATGTCTTGAATTAAACGTTTTCAAACTTAAGATATTTAAAACTTGTAATAATTAATAGGTTTAGCTATAAAACTAGATCTAGTTTAGTTACTATTTAGTTATGAAATTATGTTGGTTAACCTGTTTAAAATCAAAGTTAATCTTATTTATTGAAATACACATTTTACCAAACTTACCACATTTATATTATAAAAAGCACTTACTATTTCATATTGTATGCTAGAAATATTATTTTTAATTTTAAAGTATGAGCATCAACTTTTATGGACATTAAAAATTAAATTGAAGTCAATTTCTCAATAAACTAATGTATAACGAGAGCCCGTACAATGCGCATGTCCATCTATGCATAGAAGAATGGAAATGGAACAGAAGACATGATAATACACGATCACACTAAGGAATAATAAACGAAATATGAAACACTTCAAATTATTAATTGTTTATGATCTTTACGTTTTCTTATACAGTAAATTAAATTACTGAAGCTTTGGGGAAATATTAGTTTAATAAAACGGCAATTGTATTAACTTTTAATCAATCCAGCATAGAAACACTCTACAATAATGTAAAGTGATAGTTGAGGAAGCAAACCTGAAAGGATAGTTAGGTTAGGGCTAGATATAAACAAACACACTTTTCTATTTCTTCCTACACTTACACTTCCCACTTTTTTAAATTTCCACAGTTGTACATTGTTTTGAATTTTTTTAAATATTTATTTTTCATATGAAAAGACATCAATGAAAAAATAATATTCCCAAAAATTCAAACAAATCTGCAACTGTGGAAGTTTTAAAGAGGTAGAAAGTGTAAAAGTTTAAGAAGACATGAAGAGAAGTGTGTTTGTTATTATCTAGGCCTAACCTAACTATCCTTTCCCTAGTGTTTCTACACTGTATTGTTATACATTTCCAAGCCATCATGCAGTTATTCATTTTATTAACTTTGTTTTATAATTGTTTGTGTAATTTTAATGTCCTTAAACTATTATTATTATTATCACTGTCTTACTACCCATTAGCGCTATACACACACTTATGTGTAATGGTAGGGTGATTGTGAGATGAAATAGAAGATTTACAGTTTAATGTGGAATCCAAACCAGGGTGGAGGCCTGGCATTAAATGTCCTTAAAGACATAAGTATTGAAACCCTTTTAATTATTTGTTTTTTATTAGATTTTTGAGTGGTCTTGTTTTTTAAATTATGTTTTATAAGTGTTAGTTCTAATTAAAAAAGCGATATTTCCATTATTTAACTTTTTTTTTTCAAGACGTATTTACTGTTTATAAAAATGAGTGTCATTCATATTTTAAGAACATGTGTTTTAATGTACTTTTTAACATTTTAAAATTATGAATAGGCCTATAATCAAACTCGGGAGCTTTTAGAAATACTCGACTCAAGTTCGACTCGAATGAAAAAACCCAAGCTCGCAGACCCCTAGAAAATAGATATAGTAACTAATTGTAGAACATTTTTGTTTATGGCTAATGCATTAATACATTCAGTTAGATGGTAATCATGCTTTGGATTCTGGTTAAGTTTGTTCTGTAATTAATTTGGACAAAACCACCAATAAACAGCCTAATAGCTTTAAAACGAATTTTAAGAAGAAAAAAATTCAAATTTTCAATCCAATATTTTGTAAAGCTCGCAAATATCCTTCAGCATTAAAGGGATTTGAAAATTGGTAATACCCATCCTATTCTATTTCATCTCTAAAAGTTACGAGATGTTTTACTCCATTAAGTCATGTGACCTGCAGCTGTTACTTTTGATAGATATTAAAATTATTTAGCCATTGGGACCCTTCATTTTTAAACATTTTGATAACTATTAAAATCTTACTCTCACTTATTTTATGAAAACCTTTTAAAATAAACATTTTTGCATGTTCAAATACATTTTATAAATAATATATTCTGAATGGTAAATTGTTCATTGTTATCAAAAACGCCACCAGGCTTGAAGTTGTCATTTAAATTATTTATAACAATTTATTATAAGGGGTAAGGATTAGAACGGTAATGTAGAATAACTGCCAATATGAATGGGGAAAATGACCTCTTAGTGCAGCCAACCAATATTCATGTTTGATTTTTATAAACAAGATTATATTTAGACGATACTAATTTTGATCACAAACACATTATCCTTTTTCCAAACGGGCACGACAGTATCATATCAAAGTAGTGTGTTTTCTGAATTTAACATAAAAAGTTACCCCTTCACTTTTGGTAATGTACCACTAGAGGTAACAGCTAAACTTTGTTGTTCAAGTTGGTCCAATCTCGGTAAGAAAGATCAAAATATCTAATAACCTGGATATGATCAAAGCACCTGCATTTCTTCAAAGCCAAAAATACTAAAGCTTATCTAGTCTTTAAGACAAGTTTTAAATAATTTATAAATATTATATCAATATAAATTAACTAGCACCTGGATACTTGTGAGACAATCATTATATTTGTTGCTTAGCGCATCACCCGCATTGCCGCGGAGGAGCGTGACATCTTAATGTCAACATATGCTCGACATGATTTGCTGAGCCTACACCCACACTCAGAGCCTACGCTCATGAGTGGGTACTTCTCCCCTGCATACTCAGCCACCCCTCACCCCCTTCAGCAGGCGGCCGCGAGACTCGTCAATACCCTGGCCTCCTTACATTGTGGCCGCGACTACCTGTGCAGTGCTGGTTGTGGACTGGTAAAGGTGCTGGTGGCTTGTCTGAGAGGAGACAAAGGCATCAAAAGGGACAAAATCACCTCTGACATGATCATTGCCACACTTCAGAAGCTGAGTCTCAGGTGGAAAGACTTCTCAATTGGGGTTTAGGTTTTATAACTCATTCTGTTCTCTTCTAATTCATCCTCTTTTTTTTTTCCCCCCTTTTCTAATTAATCTGTTATTTTCTGACAGCCTTTCTATCTCATTCTTATGGTATTATTTAATGTTTATATAATTTATTTATACTTCTTATAAGATGCTAAAACCAATTATACTTCTTTCTTGTATTTAAAAAGTAATATTATAAACATTAATAAATAATCTTAAGAAATGTATAAGTGTTCTACAGCTATTCAAAGCTGGCATAAAGTGCAAACATTTTGAGGGGTTTTCAACACTAGTCTTGAAATCTATTAATCCATTCGTTGGCGCAGACGTTGAACAATGCCTATGGTTGCTTGAGCGCTCCCTGGCATGAGCACAATTCAATGTTTATTTCAATAAGTTATTGTAATGCCATCTATGAATGAACGACTGAGCTTTTAGCCAGTCTGTATAGTTCATATTGAATATGATAGATAGAGCTACCTGTTCAATGTTTTACAATAAATTAACTGCATGAGAAAGTGCAGGAAGTGTAGGAATATATCAAAATGGCTGCTGGGATGATGCAAAAAATCGGTTATCAAACCAATGCAGCGATATCTAGAAACGCGCGCCAGGAAATGGGTTAAGTGTCCTTTAATCAACCAGGTTACCCAAGCATTTGATACTTAAAATTAAATAACTTTTCACAAATAGTTAAAATTAACTTCCAAAACAAATTAAATTCTGCCTCATATGTTCTTCATTAAGACCAATTATTATTGGAAGGTGCTTTTGCTTAATTTTTTTTTCTTTTTCCTCAGACACAGTCAGCGTGTCACAATGATTGAGCTAGGTGTAGTGGAATGGTTGGTGCAGAGTTTAAGTGCGGAGTACACGGACATGAGGACTTACACTCTCGAGTACAGCACGGCACTCCTCATGAACTTGTGTCTCCACAGGCAGGCCAAGGAACGTTGCGTACCTCTATCTAAATTAGTATTAAAAGTACTTTCGGCCCTATTAGGCACTGAACTCACACATGTAAGTTAAAAAATGGTATAGTATATAGAGAATATAATATAACTTTTAATTATTGAGGCTCAAACTAACAATCTTTAAATTAAATACAAACATATTTGCACATACACCCAAAGATTCAACATTGGAGATTAGCCAAAAGTAATTGTCCTAACTAACACTCACCCAGAATTATGAATAGGCCTATAATCAAACTCGGGAGCTTTTAGAAATACTCGACTCAAGTTCGACTCGAATGAAAAAACCCAAGCTCGCAGACCCCTAGAAAATAGATATAGTAACTAATTGTAGAACATTTTTGTTTATGGCTAATGCATTAATACATTCAGTTAGATGGTAATCATGCTTTGGATTCTGGTTAAGTTTGTTCTATAATTAATTTGGACAAAACCACCAATAAACAGCCTAATAGCTTTAAAACGAATTTTAAGAAAAAAAAAATTCAAATTTTCAATCCAATATTTTGTAAAGCTCGCAAATATCCTTCAGCATTAAAGGGATTTGAAAATTGGTAATACCCATCCTATTCTATTTCATCTCTAAAAGTTACGAGATGTTTTACTCCATTAAGTCATGTGACCTGCAGCTGTTACTTTTGATAGATATTAAAATTATTTAGCCATTGGGACCCTTCATTTTTAAACATTTTGATAACTATTAAAATCTTACTCTCACTTATTTTATGAAAACCTTTTAAAATAAACATTTTTGCATGTTCAAATACATTTTATAAATAATATATTGGGAATAAAACTTCTTAGTAAAGATGAGCAGTATTTAAACGTAACTTTTTCTATCACTCTGACATTATAGTTATATTGTACTGATAATTAATGAACAGTCCAGTTTTCATAGAAATAGCCTTATTTTTCAGCTAGAAAAGTTATTAGATCACTTAGTCATACTTCTTGTCATGTGATCTGCAGCTTTCACTTTTGATATATATTCTCATAACTTATAAAATAACACTAATAAAATAGTAAAATGTTATTGTTGTTAACCTTACTTATTCTATGGCATTAGGAACTCGAAAGTTCATTGCCACTCTTACAAAAGTTTGTCACCCATCCATCCAACATTGTTAGCCACAAAAAAAAACTTTCTAAAAGCCCTTTCCTATGAAAATTGTACTGTAGAAGGCTTACTAGTATTTTCCCAAGAACCAGGTGGTTAACTTATTCTTTTGATACTCTTGTCTATGAATGTAGGCAGTCCCGTATGTGAACGGCACGCTGTACAGCCTCCTAGCCAACCCTCTCATCAACCTGGAGGCCAAAAAGATGGGCTATGCAAAGTACTGGATCATTACTTACAGGTGGGACAACTACTGCATTTTACTAGATTTACCTTACTGTTTATCAGGCCTTCAAATGCTCCTGAACTTTTATCTTGGACTACTGGTACTTCAACCAACTGTCCACATGAGGCGTTTGTACCAAATGAACTACTACTGGACAAAAGAAAGAATCCCCATCAAGTTCTTACAGTCGTAACTACAATAAGCCTAATCAACTACCTAAGACTAGCTCATACTGGAAACTACTTCTCATCATGGCCTGGACTTTTTGCTTCACGAAGACTGTCCGAAGAAGAGATAACTTCATCAGAGAACTTCCAGCATCAATGATCCACATACTGATTGGATCCAGTGAGTTCAGAAGAAATCTTTCTCTGCATAAATGGAAGTGTTACACAGTAACTGAGGCAAACATTTTACACCTAACCCATTTCTTCATGACTTGGAGGTCACCTACAGTTTTTCGAACTAACTAGAGAGCAACAATGCCCTTTCTAATCAACAGATCTTGCATTTCATGCAGTTGCTTATTCTCCAGATGCACACATGACCTCATCACTTGAAAGTTTGTATTGTACTCTCTGATTTCCACTTTGAATTTTGAATACTTTAAGATCTTCAAACTATAAAGAACGTATGTAACAGTGCTTACTATTTAAAATAATGAAGAACCCCTGAGGTCAGGTAATAGTGGCCCCTATGTCTACACACAGAGTAAAACACTCAAAAACATTCACAGTCACTGGAATAAACTTTGATGGCCTTCTCTCTGTCATGGTAGGGGTAGCCATCCAAAGTTCTTACATCATACTCTTTACATGTGTTACTATATAAGCTGTATCCACTTGGAATTGTGTATAAACATGTTCATGGACATATCTCTCATGGCACTTCAGGGGTTTTCAGGGAGAAAAGCTGTACGCCACACAACACTACAGACAAGGCCCAAGCCTATCATGCAGCATGTAACAAATTTAACAAACTATGCCAGATCTCCACCAACTCCAAGACACATCAATGAACTGCTAAGCACAACATCTCCTGGAAGTTTATTTTACCACGAGGGGCTTGGTGGGGAGGTAAGTGGGAAAGGAAGGGTTATCACTCTTAAATGCTGTCCCTGGAAAGTACGAGGAAGAGCCTAAATGGATGAGGAAGGACTCAACATGGTCTTAAGGAAGGTAGAAGCTGGCCCTAACTCCAGACCAATTTTCCAAGACAAAGAAGACCTTGAGACTTTTGACACCAGCACATTTCTTAGTAGAGGGAAAACTAACATTAATAATGACTTTAAAGGAGCCCACTAGAAGTAAAGATCCAATCAAAGAATTTAAGTAGAGACAAAAATTATCCAATGACTTCTGTTAATGATGGACTGGATCTAAGGAGTTTCCATGTTATCTACATGGAAGAAGGCATTAATTGAGGACATCATACCTGGGTGAGACAATGAGATTTTTAAAAATATACCTCTGCACTCCTCTGATGGTCTTAAAATCAGCCGTTCGATCCAACTGGTCATCATGTTTGAGGCCGACCAGGGTAGGGAGGATTTTGGGGATCACCTGCTTTGTATTTATGATATCTATTTCGTGACATTAGTGAAAAAAAAAGTGTTACTTTTATTTTATCAACATAATTACCTATTTATTTCTCGACAATTCTAGCTTTAGCCTAAAGTGGAATTTAGATGTATGAGTATTATTATTATTATTATTATTATTATTATTATTATTATTATTATTATTATTATTATTATTCATCAAAGCATCTTACTGACCGTTCGGGTTATACACACTTAAACTAATGTGTAATGGTAGGGTGATTGTGAGATGAACTGGAGGACCTACAGTTTAACGTGGGATCCGAACCATTGTGGAGGCCTGGCACTCCACACATTCACAAGTTGTGATTAATACACGTCTTGTCAGAGGTGAAGGAAGGGTTTGGTAATCAGATAAATCTGTGCCAGGACCAAGGATTGAACCCAGGACCTCCAGCACAAAAGTCCAACACCTTACCCCTAGACCTCCAGGTCACTAAGTATTAGTAAATAGCATTTAAATTAGAGTATCAAAATACAACTTTCTTGAAAAAAAAAATGTTACAAACATAGACTTGCAAATTTGTATATTGAATACTTTTTCAAAATAATATTTTCAAAACTATTCTAAACAACTTGGTGTTTCAATTACATTAATGGGCTACATAATATGCAAAACAATTTTTCCATTGGGGCATTTTCTTTATTTTATCTAATTATATAAACACATATTTTTAAGCTTTATTTGACAAACCATATTGTTTTATTTGCAAATGTGCCATGCCAATTTATGAAATCTGTCTCAGATTATTTTAAAATTAAAATAATTTACTGTAAACAAAAACTTATCTACCATAATATAGTAATTCTGTATATTAAATTAGCTAAAATAGCAACAATGACATTTAATCTTTTGCCAAAGTGATTTATCTGTACATTATTAATAATATTTTATTAGTAATAAGTGAGAATAAATTTAGAGATGTCTATCAACTTAATTCATCACAAAAATGTTTGCTTCACATTAAGGGGTCAAAAAGATATTTACATGTTCTTTAAAAAATAGTGAAATCTAGCCAAATAAATTTTTTTTTTCGCATCCATTACTGTTTCCAGTGCCTGGCTTTGATCAATTTTTTTTATTCAAGCCATATATTTACCACTACTGGCTTGTTAGGCATGTTGTGGCTTCATATGTCATGTTATAATATAACTTAAAGACGAGGACAGAAACAACATCCATTCCCCGGCCATTAATTCATCGCTGTGAAAGGGTAAACCCACATTTCACCATTGATAAATTTTTTGTTCATGCCAAGAATCGAACCTGGAACCCATAGCTCAGTAGACAGACACGTTACCAACTAAGCTAAGGTGTCAGACAGCCAAATACATGATTTTAAAATTGGTATTTTCTGACACTAATAATTATTATTATTAGTTGATAATTATTATTTTAGAGATGTGTAGGTCTTTAAAAACCTTTTACTCTATGACTGATGGGTGAAAGTTTGTAAAATTCAATCCCCACATACTCACAAATGATATATTCTCCATTTAAAATGTGATGGCCCAAGAACACCAATCTATTTGATTTTGTAACTGTGCAGAGGAGTGGTGGTGAAATGCACAAGCAGCTCGAGTATATCTTGAGACTACACAGGGGGGATTGCCAACCCGACCAGAGCTCAGTGCTTAGCGAGGAGGAGAATGAAGGAGATGACACAGTGAGTTGGGACTCTTCAAAGTTTCTATGCACTTTTATTCAACTTTTAGTTTTAATTAAATCACTACACCAATTTAGTAATATAAATTCATATTCCTTTTTGGCTGGTTAAGTTATCTTTTCTAGTTACACTCTTCTAGCTCAGTTCTTGTTGCCAAATTTTAACTACTTTTATCAACTTACTTAAGTTCTCTGAGGCCTGTTTTTAAAAAACAAAATTCACAAAATTCTTTGTACTTTTGAATTTAAATGTGAGGTAATTTTAAATGTTGATTTACTAACTTTGAGGAATAATTGAATGTGTTTGGCCACATTCGATAATATTATGTTTTAGTTTAATCATTCATTACTGTTTCATTAATTTGAATTGAAAGCGGCAAAGATGGCAGTATATAAAAGTAAAAAGTGTGTTAGTGCCAACATGGATGTGAAGTGTGGGTTTGTCAAGAGAAATACAAGAGGAAGGTGAATGCAGTTGGAATAAGATATCTAAGAAATGTATGTGGAAAAACTCGTATAGACAGAGTCAATAACGGATGGGTGCTGAAGATGTGTGGTTAAAGGGAATCCAATAGTTCACTCTGAAAGAAACATCGTACGTTGGTTTTGGTGTGTTGAGAGGATGAGTGTGGATTGAGTGATGAAGCAAATATTTGAGATAGAGTGTGTGGATCAAAAGGAAGGGGTAAGCAATGTAAGATGTGTAGTAAATGAATGTGTAAAAAAGAGAAACATTAACTATTTTAAGAATAAAAAAAGCATTTATGATTTGGTGTATGAGGTTGTTGCTTTGAAGGAAGTATGTAAGGATAGGGAAGTCTTTAAAAGTAAGTGAAGATGGATTAATTACAGAGTTTTTTTTTTTCAATGTTGTGGCGAATGCAGGCAAACCTCACTTAGGGAAGGGGGGGGGGGGGGGAATCATACCCCCTAAATAAAGTGAATAGCATTATAGCAATGTCAAGCTTCCTGGAATTTATTCCTGATTTTAAATACCTGAAGATTGGCCTATAGGGGTTGTATGATAATTATTTGATGATCCTGTTTGTACTATGAAGGCCACCACAGGTTTAATGTTTGCTTCAGGAAGTTGTTGATCTACTGGAAGAGGAGCTAGATGCTGAAGATCCTGTGAGAACAGGTCACGGAGAACTACACGGAGAACAACTGTTGTACCAGCAGTACAGGCTTCTTTTCCCCTACCATGGTTAGTTCTGATATTATTGCACTAGGTACAACTGTTGTACCAGCAGTACAGGCTTCTTTTCCCCTACCATGGTTAGTTCTGGTATTATTGCACTGGGTACAAATGTTGTACCAGCAATACAGGCTTCTTTTCCCCTACCATGGTTAGTTCTGATATTATTGCACTGGGTACAACTGTTGTACCAGCAATACAGGCTTCTTTTCCCCTACCATGGTTAGTTCTGATATTATTGCACTGGGTACAACTGTTGTACCAGCAATACAGGCTTCTTTTCCCCTACCATGGTTAGTTCTGTATTATTGCACTGGTACAACTGTTGTACCAGCAATACAGGCTTCTTTTCCCTACCATGGTTAGTTCTGGTATTATTGCACTGGGTACAATGTTGTACAGCAATACAGGTTCTTTTCCCCTACCATGGTTAGTTCTGGTATTATTGCACTGGTACAACTGTTTGTACCAGCAATACAGGCTTCTTTTCCCCTACATGGTTGTTTGAGTTTTTGCGGTTGTTTACCAGCAATAGGTGTTTGTAGATGGTTATAGTGTGAGTATTATTACTGGTAATGTTGTACAGAAACAGGCTACTCACTAATGGTTGTTGGTAATATTGCAACAGGATACAACTGTTGTTACAGCAATACAGGTCTTTTCCTATGGTTATGTTCTGTATTTTGAGGGTAAATGTTTATGTAAGCATAAGGCTTCTTTTTAGGTTGTTTGTAATTATTGCATGGGTACAACTTGTTGTACCTAAGCAAGTACAGGCTTCTTTTCCGCTTCCATGGTTAGTTCTGATTATTAATCAACTTGTAGTAAGGCTCTTAGTTCCTCATGTGTATAGTTATGATATATACTGGGTACAAACTGTTGTACCAGCATACAGGCTTCTTTTCCCTACCATGGTTAGTTCTGATATTATTGACTAGGTACAACTGTGTTGTACCAGCAGTACAGGCTTCTTTTCCCCTACCATGGTTAGTTCTGTATTATTGCACTGGGTACAACTGTTGTACCAGCAGTACAGGCTTCTTTTCCCTACCATGGTTAGTTCTGGTATTATTGCACTGGGTACAATGTTGTACCAGCAATACAGGCTTCTTTTCCCTACCATGGTTAGTTCTGATATTATTGCACTGGGTACAACTGTTGTACCAGCAATACAGGCTTCTTTTCCCCTACCATGGTTAGTTCTGATATTATTGCACTGGGTACAACTGTTGTACCAGCAATACAGGCTTCTTTTCCCCTACCATGGTTAGTTCTGTATTATTGCACTGGGTACAACTGTTTACCAGCAATACAGGCTTCTTTTCCCCTACCATGGTTAGTTCTGTATTATTGCACTGGGTACAACTGTTTACCAGCAATACAGGCTTCTTTTCCCCTACCATGGTTAGTTCTGATATTATTGCACTGGGTACAACTGTTGTACCAGCAATACAGGCTTCTTTTCCCCTACCATGGTTAGTTCTGATATTATTGCACTAGGTACAACTGTTGTACCAGCAATACAGGCTTCTTTTCCCTACCATGGTTAGTTCTGATATTATTGCACTGGTACAACTGTTGTACCAGCAATACAGGCTTCTTTTCCCTACCATGGTTAGTTCTGTATTATTGCACTGGGTACAACTGTTGTACCAGCAATACAGGCTTCTTTTCCCCTACCATGGTTAGTTCTGGTATTATTGCACTGGGTACAACTGTTGTACCAGCAATACAGGCTTCTTTTCCCCTACCATGGTTAGTTCTGTATTATTGCAGGTACAACTGTTGTACCAGCAATACAGGCTTCTTTTCCCCTACCATGGTTAGTTCTGGTATTATTGCATGGGTACAACTGTTGTACAGTATACAGGCTTCTTTTCCCCTACCATGGTTTTCTGGTATTATTGCACTGGGTACAACTGTTGTACCAGCATACAGGCTTCTTTTCCCCTACCATGGTTAGTTCTGGTATTATTGCACTGGGTACAACTGTTGTACCAGCAATACAGGCTTCTTTTCCCTACCATGGTTAGTTCTGGTATTATTGCACTGGGTACAATGTTGTACCAGCAATACAGGCTTCTTTTCCCCTACCATGGTTAGTTCTGGTATTATTGCACTGGTACAACTGTTGTACCAGCATACAGGCTTCTTTTCCCCTACCATGGTTAGTTCTGATATTATTGCACTGGGTACAACTGTTACCAGCAATACAGGCTTCTTTTCCCCTACCATGGTTAGTTCTGATATTATTGCACTGGGTACAACTGTTGTACCAGCATACAGGCTTCTTTTCCCCTACCATGGTTAGTTCTGTATTATTGCACGGTACAACTGTTGTACCAGCAATACAGGCTTCTTTTCCCCTACCATGGTTAGTTCTGGTATTATTGCACTGGTACAACTGTTGTACCAGCAATACAGGCTTCTTTTCCCCTACCATGGTTAGTTCTGATATTATTGCACTGGGTACAACTGTTGTACCAGCAATACAGGCTTCTTTTCCCCTACCATGGTTAGTTCTGATATTATTGCACTGGGTACAACTGTTGTACCAGCAATACAGGCTTTCCTTTTTCTTTTTCACTCTTCCCCTACCATGGGTAGTTTTGGTATTATTGCACTGGGTACAATGTTGTACCAGCAATACAGGCTTCTTTTCCCTACCATGGTTAGTTCTGGTATTATTGCACTGGGTACAACTGTTGTACCAGCAATACAGGCTTCTTTTCTCCTACGATGGTTAGTTCTGGTATTATTGTACTGGGTACAATTGTTGTACCAGCAATACAGGCTTCTTTTCCCTACCATGGTTAGTTCTGGTATTATTGCATGGGTACAACTGTTGTACCAGCAATACAGGCTTCTTGTTCCCTACCATGGTTAGTTCTGGTATTATTGCACTGGGTACAACTGTTGTACCAGCAATACAGGCTTCTTTCCCCTACCATGGTTAGTTCTGGTATTATTGCACTGGGTACAACTGTTGTACCAGCAATACAGGCTTCTTTTCCCCTACCATGGTTAGTTCTGGTATTGTTGTACCAGCAATACAGGCTAGTTTTCCCCTACCATGGTTAGTTCTGATATTATTGTACTGGGTACAACTTTTGGACCAGCTATACAGGCTTCTTTTCCCCTACCATGGTTAGTTCTGGTATTATTGCACAGGATACAACTGTTGTACCAGCAATACAGGCTTCTTTTCCCCTACCATGGTTAGTTCTGGTATTATTGCACTGGGTACAACTGTTGTACCAGCAATACAGGCTTCTTGTTCCCTACCATGGTTAGTTCTGGTATTATTGCACTGGGTACAACTGTTGTAACAGCAATACAGGCTTCTTTTCCCCTACCATGGTTAGTTCTGGTATTATTGCACTGGGTACAACTGTTGTACCAGCAATACAGGCTTCTTTTCCCCTACCATGGTTAGTTCTGGTATTGTTGTACCAGCAATACAGGCTAGTTTTTCCCTACCATGGTTAGTTCTGATATTATTGTACTGGGTTACAACTTTTGGACCAGCTATACAGGCTTCTTTTCCCCTACCATGGTTAGTTCTGGTATTATTGCACAGGATACAACTGTTGTACCAGCAATACAGGCTTCTTTTCCCCTACCATGTTTAGTTCTGATATTATTGCACTGGGTACAACTGTTGTACCAGCAATACAGGCTTCTTTTCCCCTACCATGGTTAGTTCTGGTATTATTGCACAGGGTACAACTGTTGTACCAGCAATACAGGCTTCTTTTCCCCTACCATGGTTAGTTCTGGTATTATTGTACTGGGTACAACTGTTGTACCAGCAATACTGGCTTCTTTTCCCCTACCATGGTTAGTTCTGGTATTATTGCACTGGGTACAACTGTTGTACCAGCAATACAGGCTTCTTTTCCCCTACCATTGTTAGTTCTGGTATTATTGCACAGGGTACAACTGTTGTACCAGCAATACAGGCTTCTTTTCCCCTACCATGGTTAGTTCTGGTATTATTGCACTGGGTACAACTGTTGTACCAGCAATACATGCTTATTCTCTCGTACCACAGATAGTGCTAACATTTTTAAATACCCAATTCTTCAACTCTATCTATGCGTTCTTGGTAAATATTGGAAAGACAGTAACAGGTCAACTGTTGTAATGTTGTCAACGATATTAATTTACTTGATGTCTGGACCTTCTAATTACTTATATTGAGACATTAACAGTCTGTAACCCCATAGCATTATTACTACTGAAAATGAACGGTTTCCATCAGGTGTTGTCCACCCCTCCTCATCCCTGGCCCCCTCGGGAGAAGTACTGGTGAGGCCCACCACTCCGCGCCTGCATTCTTCAAGTACCCGAGACACGCCGGCTCCCCAGGAGAATTCCCCGCCACCCACTGCTGCCACAAGTATTGACCTGAGCGAGGAGTCTGTTACACTACCCACCACACATGACAGCGACAAGTATGTTCAACTGGAAACCTTGTTTTTTGTAGTTTGGAAACTATACGCTCATTTTTGGGCATAAAGCTCTTTGTTAGAATGGATTATTATGGAGGTGGGGGTCAGGGTTTGATTCTCGTTGGAGTGTGCCAAAGGTAGAATTTTCTGGGGCTGAATGAGACTGACTTTTTAATTTCAGGACAGGAACGGGATGGGAAATTAATCAAAATATCGAGATTTGGGACTGGAATGGGAAACTTTAAAATTAACCTTTAGAATAATCTTAGGTTTAAAATTAATGACACGTATACAGTCTCAGGAAATCCTTTAGTTTAATATTGCTCACTATCCACAGAGGAATGTTCGCATATACCAGAACATCACACAAATCTTTATAAAATGTTCAGTATTTGTCTTGATTCGTGAATGAATTTTGTGCAAGTAATAACTGAGAGGTTTTCTTTTTATCAATATTCTGGATACCACGGACATGTTTGTTGAGACGGTTATGCTTTTGAATAGTTAAATTTTTTATCTGATACCAGCCACTTTCACTTCACATATCTTATAAAAGTATTTAACTCTGTAGAAAAAAATATCCTCTCCGAATTCAGTAATAATTTACCTCAAATGACTCACTTTAGATAGTTTGTTTTAAAGCATTCTAAATACACATAAAATGATTGCAAACGAATAAATATAACGTGCACTTTGTAAATAAAAACGAAGCATTTAAAATCTTTTGACAGCTAAAATCATGTATTCTACTTAACATTGGAATATAAATACTTGCTTTAAAAGCAATAGCTCCCCATCCTCCTTCAGCCCTTTCCAGACATGATATAGTGAGTGAGTGACTCACCAGGAATGTAGACTGTACAAAGTTAATTTGAACTCTAAAAATTGCTCTCCCCTCCCCCTGCAACCCTTTCTAACTTAGGTTTAGTGAAGGTCTCACCAGGAATATTGATTTTATTATAAGCTCATCATTTTCAAGGTTCTACTTGATGAACTTAATAACCAATTTTTAAAATGAAATAGTAAGCATAGGCTATTTAATTGAGATAATATCAGCATTCCCACTTATAAATCATTCGACTAGTTAATAAATAGTTTGAATTAATATAAATTTTTACATTAATAACGTAATAGAGTTTTAAAACTACTTTTGACCAGTAAATTTATTCAATATTGTCGTCCATTTTGAAATATCCTTGTTTGAAGTTATTTACTTGTATTTCCATGGTAAAGCAATTACAATAAAACTATACGGCATTCACGACCTAAGTTTACTTGGATGACAGCTCAAAAAGTTAATAGAAATAGTCCCTAATTTATCCCTACGCCCACAGCTGATATCTGTCACTGTCACTTGGACAGCTGTAATTAAAACATATGGTAATATAGAGTATGAATGTGATAGTTAACCACAGTAATTTAGGCCAATATTATGCCTCAAAGACATTTTGGAATTGAAATTTTTTAGTCACTAAGCTAACAGAAAACACTAGAAACCAATTATTATATATTAATATATATATTATAATTTGAAAGAAAACTTTTTAAACTGATTTGTATATAATCTAAAAGACAAACACTTTAAACCGATTTGTATAGTCTGAAAGAAAAATACTTTAAACTTATTAGTACAGCTGAAATAAAAACATTTTAAACTGGTTAGTACAGCTGAAATAAAAACACTTTAAACTGATTATTATTATTATTATTATTATTATTAGCACCGCGTCTTACTACCCATTCGGGTTATACGCACTTACGCTAATGTGCAATGGTAGGGTGATTGTGAGATGAAATGAAGGACCTACAGTTTAACGTGGAATCCGAACCACGGTGGAGGCCTGGCATTCCCCACATTCAACTGATTAGTATAGCTGAAAGAAAAACACTTTAAACTGATTAGTATAGTTGGAAGAAAAACACTTTAAACTGCTTTGTATAAGATGAAAGAAGTGTTATTACAAAGTTATTTTATAGTCACTGCACAAATAACTTTTTATGGTTTTGGAATGTTATTTATTATGTAATATGTTGCTTGTAAAAGATGTTTAGTAAAACTGTTATTTTTAAGATGCTTAACACTGTAGGTTATCAGCACCTTGTACCTTAATCTGACAATAGTGGTACTGCCAGCACTTCTTCTTTTTCTTCTTCATCTTCACTGTCACTTTTGTTGTTGCCTAATTTGTATGATGAAAGGTTGGGTTTTGCTCGCATCCATCTTCATTTATCTTGCCCAATCATCATTGATAATCTTCTCAGTGTGGTCGACATTTTTACTCCAACTGAAATGGAACACATTTTTAAAAATATATCTGATTATAATTACAAACAAATGATAGTGAAGATACAACCACTTCTTTGTGTTTTTTATTGTTATATTTTTGATATTTAGAAAATATAGCTCTAGTACCTTTCAGGTGTGACTCTAGCAAGGGCTTATTGCCAAAGGGCTCAGACAGCATCATCATCAAACTTGTTGTTTCTTCCGGTATGTTTCTTGTAGTACCCTTTGCAGTTTGCCCACACCAGCTGTATAGGATTATATCGACAATGGTACGGAGGCAACCTCAAAACCTGGTGTCCGCACTCACGTACCATTTCATTGATCTTGTACCTGCAGCAACCAAAAACATATACAAATTACTAAGATTATTTAAAAATTGATAATATTTTATTAAGTAAATAGGGGATCAACAAAAATGTTTTCCTTAAATTGAATTAAATATTTAATATCATGTGGGAAATGCCAGGCCTCCACTGTGGTTTGGATTCCACGTTAAATTGTAGGTCCTCCATTTCATCTCACAATCACCCTACCATCACACATTAGCGTAAGTGCGTATAACCCGAATGGGTAGTAAGACGCGGTGCTATTAATAATAATTTAATAAAACAAGAGAAGGAAGCAGTTGTTCTTTCAGTTCTTTCATCCACATCTCGAAGTTGTCGCCGTTCATCTCCCCACGGTAATCTCCAGTTGACTTCCCTGATGCAAACAAAAGGCTTGCACCTTCCACGAAACCCTCCCTGCTGCCGGCATGTAGAGCGATGAACCTCTTCCCATCACCCGGTGAACGTCTCTTGCTGGTTTCTTCTTAGTACCATCTTGCCAACTCTTCGGGACTGTGTCTATAATTTATATAGATATTAAACGATTTGTATTTGACAATATATTTATATCAAACATAAAATGAAGGTGTATTTTATTTAAATATTGTATCTTTTTTGAAGCAAAGCTTACAATTTGTTTGCTAAATACCAATATCAGTGTTTATTTATATGCTGGGAATGGTGTTATACCTCATTAAAATTAAATGTCCTTCCCAGTAAAATGATAAACCATCTAACAAATTTTAAATCAAACTCAATCAAAGTTTTAAAGATGGTCAGGTGGTGGCATTTCGCAAAAGAGAACCATAGTCAGATTGGAAACATTGTTTGATGAGAGAGATGATTTAAACTTATACTCATTTATTAGTTTTTTGCGCAAGCAATCTTCCTTTAACCAGGCCTGTGCTTATATTTTATTTCACTAATGCTATACTGGCAATATATTTATTAAAAAAACACTCACCCTTGGAAAAAGTCCATGTTTCATCAAGGAATGCGACATTATTGTTTTCTGCCGCAAGCTTCCTGTATTCCCTCAAAAGGACTATTCTCTTGGCCGCAACGTTGACATCTTCCATCAGCACTTTTCTTCCGTTTGTCTTCTGCCAAGAGAATCCAATGTCATGAAGTAGCTTGTAGAGCGTTGTTCTTCCTCCTTCGAATATACTTGCAGTGTTTGGGACTGGATTCGCACGAAGAACATCCAAAAGGGAATCCAATGTCACATGTTCATCTGCAAACAAGCACCAATAAATTACAAGATTGATTTTATGCATTTGCACATAGGATAGATAATTTATTTTTATAAGTTTATGAAGGAACATCGACCTTTCCCCCAATGGGAGCAAGTTATTGTGAGAAATAAACTCAGGCCACTCATACTTTTATTTTTTTAATTTAAATACCCCAGGAAAAAAATTAGGCGTATTTCGCTTGACTTCATTACAACCATATTACATGTTGTATTTATCACAACAAGAACAATAGTGAGGTTTTTACTGTTGTTGATTTGACAATGTTTAAAGTGTTTATGTATATAGGCCTATAAAACGTGTAATATCATTTTTTCAAAAAATACATAAATTATAAGTATCAAAATTCATTCTGTGACATATTGACGAGTCTCATTACATACTTTAAAATTTAATTGGCTGTTGGTGACCTGGTGGTCTAGGGGTAAGGTGTCAGACTTCTGTGCTGGCGGCCGGGGTTCAATCATCGGTCCTGGCACAGATTTATCTGATTTCCAAACCCTTCCTACACCTCTGACAAGATATCTTGTGAATGTGTGGAATGCCAGGCCTCCACCGTGGTTCGGATTCCACGTTAAACTGTAGGTCCTTCATTTCATCTCACAATCACCCTACCATTACACATTAGCGTAAGTGCGTATAACCCGAACGGGTAGTAAGACGCGGTGCTAATAATAATAATTGGCTGTATTATGATTAAAATAGTGTTTGTGTATAGGTTTAGAATGATTGGTTTGGTGGTGTGCAAACTTTGTTGTGAACAGGTTTAAAAAATATAACCTATAGATAAATTAAACTTACTTCTATCATACATCCCATATATTGCTCTACCAACTACACGTCGTTTGAAGTTGTTGATTGCTTCAACTGAAACTCTTGGAGTAGGTCTCTTCTTTCTCTTCTTTTGAGGAGTCTCCACTTACTCTGGATTGTTCTTCCAATATCTACAACAAAATTATATACATTGGAATGTGTTACTTATAGAAATACTTCTAGATAAACTTACATTATAACAACATGTGGAAGTAAATTAATTTCAAAGCTACCCACCTTACGTTATTATTGGGGTTTCACGATATCACCAATAATGAAATTAAAAAAAAAAAATGTTTCACCAAAAAATGCAAATAAAAATCATATGGCCCAATTTAAAAACCCGTTTTCAAGAATATATGTAAACCTCACCTAATCAAACAATTCCAAACAAGCTATGCTACACTTTTATTATTATATGGGCTTTGATATACAGCAATGCAAATTCACTTCAAACACACGTTTCATGAAAATACTATTGCCTATTAAAATGTATACCTATATCCGAATAGTCAAGTACACTTGACTTGATGCAAACTTGATGAATGTACATTTATCACGCACATGAAATCAAATACTGCAACAAACTATTTGGATGGCAAACTTTCCTTTCCACAGCCTAGAGTCTGCAGTGCTGCTTCTTACCAATGAGCTTTGAAACTATTTTAAACACCATCTATTAGCCAGTTATCACAGATCACATTACCCTGTGAACTCTAGCTCTTGCAGACGAAAAAATAAACAATTTCCAGTTAAACACCGCATAAAGGGTGTGTGACTTGCTATCGCCCTTGGACTCAAGGGTGTGTGAGGGGTGCAGCAGCACACTTCGTGACTATTTGGGTGGATCTACACTTGATCACGTGATTGCCAATGCATTTATCATGTGAACTTCAAGGGTCGACGGTGCGTGAAGTAGACAATTTGGATACAGTCCTAGTTTATTTAGGTTATGATGTGAAATTAATGAAAAAAGATCACTGCCTATTATCGTCTTCCACTAATTCAGTCAAAACATTTGTTTGATTCAAGATTTAAATTTACAGAAAACTATATCTATTGAAGAAAATAGGAACTAATAGCAATTCCATGGAATGTGGAACCCTTTATGTGATTAAATAAACCAATTGGGATGTTAGTAAAAAATATGCATTATTAATTCTAATATTTAATATTAGTTCTCTACTCCAATACAGTGGGTTTCAAGAGTCCTAGAAGATTTGCAATTAACTGTCCTATATCCCCCCCCCCCCCCCCCTTCTTCGATCAGGCCAAGGTCATTCATTGATTTAAGTCTTCTTCCACAGTTGATGATATCATTTGTCTTTGTTGATCTATAACTTCTCTTTTTTTATTCCCCCTGGGAACTCATTTTCAGAAAAACACACAAAAAACTATGCACAAATAAAAAATCCCCTTACAAGATTTTGTGATATTAAAGTTATATTAAAGTTAGCCAAATTAATATGTATTTGAACTAAAGAGAAAATATCTGCATACACAAAGCTATTCTTAAAATAATTAGTAAAATGAATTAGGATTAAGTTTTTTTTATGTTAATAGAGAAGCCCAATAATTAAAATAAAAGATAATTGAAATTAAACTTATAAATTACTAGATAGCTGTTGCCCGCGGCTTTTCTCGCGTGGAAGTTGATTATATACAAATACGAAAATATACATATGTATTTACAGATTAATTTAAAATATTACGTTACGTTGATGACCATAACTTGACCTCAGATCAAAAATAATGCAAGTCCGATACAAACTTTCACCCCCTTTTTCATCCCTTATTAAATAAAATTTCCAAAATTCCTGAAACACATATTTATTTGTTTTACGTCAATAACCGAAATACAAAATTTTGTTTATGTAACTTTCAAAATGACGGACTTTCATACATATTATCATACATATTATCATCCCCTATTTTGACCCCTTTGGGGTGGAATTTTCTAAAATCCTTTCTTAGTGGGTGCCTACATAACAAAATGAATATACAGTTCGAATTTCATGCTTGTAGCCTTGATAGTTTGCGCTCGGCGATGATGAATCAGTCAGTCAGTCAGGACATGTTATTTTATAAGTATAGATTATATAAGTTAGAGTAAGGCTAGGCCCTAACAAACTAAAGAGTGAATTTAAAGTTAAAAATAGAATAAACTCGCACAGTAATAAATTCTATGAAATATATTTAAGTTAAACAAAGTTTTAATATTTATTTGAAGTCGTCCACAAAGCTTATTTATCCTTTTATTACAGTTAAAATAATTATTATTCAGAGCACTTTCACAAAAGATCTAACAAATATGGCTTCAAAATGGCAACCAACGAATATTAACCATGTGGTTGCTGATGACGCTAACAAGTTGATAAAAATGGTGCACCCCCGCAGTGGATGATTATATTTTATTCAGTTAAATATATATAAAAACAATAAAATAATTATATATAAAATAAATTACACGTATTTTATCTTTACCAAGTAAATACGATTCCTGTATTAAAAGTTAATAATAAATGCACTATATTACACAGAGTATATAACATTCCAAAATGAAGAATAAGTACTTTTAATATATGTTTAAAATATTGTTTTGGATTGGGTAAAATGAAATTATTAAATGTAATGAAATAATGTGAGAAAACTTAAGTTTAGGTTATTTTAAATGTAAAATATAACATGTTATTAAAAATCTTAACATTTATAATAAAACAGTAATATTTTACCAATGTTGGCAACCCAAAACCTAAACATATGATTTTTGAACTGTCATCCAAGTAAAGACCTATCATGAACGGATTATAGCTAAATAGATTATTAAATAATTGAATGCTTCTTTTTACTATTTTCTGTAAAATTAAAAATTTAATGTCAAGAGTATATTATTATACTGAATGTTTTCAAACTTAAGATATTTAAAACTCATATCAATTAACTACATCATTATTATTATTTTTATTATTTTTATTATTTTTATTATATTACTCATATCATTTATTATTAATTTTATTATTATTATATTTTTATTATGTCTATTATTCATATCAATTATTCTTATTTATTTATTTATTATTATATTAATTTATATTATTATTTTTATATTATTATTATTATTATTATTATTACTATTATTATTATTATTAATTTTATTATATTATCATCATCATCACCTTGTCTTACTACCCATTCAAGTTATATGAACCTACGCTAATGTGTAATGGTAGGTTGATGTTAGATGAAATGGAGGACCTACAGTTTAACGTGGGATCCGATCCACGTTTGAGGCCTGGCATTCCACACATTCACAAGTTGTGATTAATACACGTCTTGTCAGAGATGAAGGAAGGGTTTGGCAATCAGATAAATCTGTGCTGGGAATTAATTACAAAACTAGTATTGGTTTAGTTACAATTTAGTTAGAGAATTATATTGATTAACCAGTCTAAAATCAATGTTGATTCTTCTTATTTCAATAAATATTTTACCAAACTTACCACATTTTATATTAAAATACATTTAATACTTCATATTGTTTTCTAGAAATATTATTTTTAATTTTAAGTATGAACATCAATTTTTAAAAGCATTAAAAATTGAAGTGATTTAAATATCTCAATAAGATAAACATGTCTAGCGATAGCCAATACAACGTGCATTTGCAACTAATCACAGAGAATTGGAATTGGAACAGAAGACATGATCACGCAAGATTACACTAAGCAATAATAAAAAAATCAAATATGAAACATTTCAAAGTTCTAACTGTTTATGATACTTACGTTTTCATATAGGATAAATTAATTTACTAATGCATATTTTAGGGAAATATTAGCTTATTAAAATGTCAATTTTATTAACTTTTTTCTATCAAGACAGTGTAGAAATACTGTACACTAATGTAAAATAAGTGATAGTGAAGGAAGTCAACATGAAAGGATAGTTAGGTTAGGCCTAGATATAAACACACTTCTCTATTTTTCCTACACTTTCACACTTCCTACTTTTTCAAATTTCCACAGTTGCACATTGTTTTTAATTTTCTGAAATATTTATTTTTTATATGAAGAGACATTAATGAAAAAGTAATATTCCCGAAAATTAAAATGAATGTGCAAGTGTGGAAGTTTGAAGAAGTGGGAAGTGTAAAAGTTTAAGAAGACATGAAGAAAGAAGTGTGTTTCTTCTTATCCAGGCCTAACCTAATTATCCTTTCAGGTTGACTTCCTTCACTATCACTTACTTTACATCATTGTACAGTGTTTCTACACTGTCTTATTATAGGCCTACATTTTCAACCCATCACACAATTATTTGTTTATCAATATATTTAAAAATTGGTTAATGCAGTTATATTTTTATTTGAGTGTTGTTCATATTTTCAAATCATATTTTTTAAGTGTTATTTTTAATTTAAAAATTAATATTTCCAATTCATTTTTTTTTTCAAAAGTAGGCTATTTACTATTTATAAAGATGGATATCATTCATATTTTAAGAAGATGTTTTATAATATATTTTTAAAATTTTAAATTTTAAAATAATCAAATATATACTCTTAACATTTTAAACTTATGAATATAGTACTCGAACTCTGGAGCTTTTAGAAATACTTGACTCGAATGAAAAAACCCAAGTTTGCAGACCCCTATTCTTCCAGTAATTGTAAAGAGTCTCATGAGCAGGATGGAATTTTTTTTTAAAAGTGGGTATGATATGTTTACATGTTTCGTAATTTTTTTTATATCCATGACTGTTTCCAGCCTCTATCCTAGGTCACTTTTTTATTCAAGCCATATATTTTCCACTGCTGGCTTACTAGGCCTGTCATAGCTTCATATGGCTTGTAATCTAACTTAAGACTAGGACAGGCACAACATCCAATCCTCAGCCGTTAATTTATCACTTTGAAAGGGTAAACCCACATTTCACCATGATAAATTTTTCGCCCGTGCCAGGAATTGAACCTGGGATCCTTAGCTCAGTAGACAGACACACTACCTACTGAGCTAAGGTGTTGGATACCTGCAAAAACTACTACAAACTAATGCTCCAGTGCAGACAGTTGAATTGACATTTCCCATATGTTCAAACTGTCATAGTCTTGTGGTGGAGAGTTTCGAGTCCGAGCAGGAGAAAGAAGAAGAAGAAGACCAGTCTGAGTCCTGCAAGAGTCCAGTTACAGCTCAAACCAGTAGCGGAGACACTGAAGGAGGGACTATTGGGTATAAATTAGGTCAGGGTCTTGCTATATGCCCTTAATAAATCAAATTATTTAACGTTTTAGAAAGGAGAAGAGGGCTTAGTAGCTCATTTCATCCGTGGACAAGGTGTAACTTAGGTAGGTAATACAACTTTAAACAAGGATCACATCATATTGAGATGACCTGTGGCCTCCGTTATAATAGGGTGGAATTAAGACCAGTGAAACCATTTTACTCTAGATTTTAAAAATTGACAAAATTAAGATATAAATATTTTTAAATGGAAAAAATAAATCTTCGAATAAAACTACCCTTTTATGATATTTCTCGCTCGATCATAATTTGTGTTTGTATCTACTATTCCAGTTAATAGGCCTTGAGATTGTCTTGCATACGTTGACAAACTTGACACATTAAACCAGATCTTGATGTCATGTCTTAGGTGTACAAATAATCTTATTTGAATTATAATAGCTTAAATAATCAATATGTGAAACTATTTAATCAAATATGTTTGTCTTTGTAAATTACAATACAAAATAAATCTAGCAAACAAATTTATATATATAAACCTACTTTTTTATGTACATTTAAAAGAAAAACCTTCATTAATAATTGATGACACATTGTTTTAACTTTTTTTCACAAAATAAAAAATAAATTTAGGAAGAAAATTAATTTGAAAATAGCCTAAACTTTCTAAGCTAGATACCCTTTCATGTGCATAACCCAAAATTTCTGTTTTCTGCGCTCCTATTGGCTATAACTATTTTGTAATGTGGGTTTTAATATAATACAATTGGAGGGGAAGTTAAGGGTTTAGGATACATTATTTCTGTGCTGTTAATATTAACTAAGTGTACAAGTAAATTAATAATTTGCAAAAGAATAGATATTATAAAATATAAAACTGTAGTCACTTTCAAAAGATCAGGTTTTAAATATAACATTAAAAAGAAATGGGAATCTGAATGTTATGTTAGATGTAAGACTCCATTTATATTTAAAAATTTTAGGGATAAGAATAAGATATTGAGACAAGTTCATCGATTACACTCCTGGTTTTTCAAAGAAAATCATTCTTCACCCTCCACTCACTTTTTACTACCCACAAACCATTCTGATACCTCTCTAACAATGTGTCTAGTAACAATCAATCTCATTGTTACAGAAAGTGAAATTGGAAAGATTGAGGACTCGTTTGAGCAGAGTAAGGAACCGAACAGTTCTCCTGTCTCGGAGGACGGGTGAGTCCAGGTAGAAACAATCTTCTCAACATCCACATGATGCATGTTCGTATGTGTGTTATACTTGCACCTTCCCTAAATAAAAACAAAATAAGGGGGCAACCTCTTGGCTCTCTTTATAAACATATCTTTATAAGGAAAACCTCTTTTCGCTCTATGAGGTAATTATATTATATTTGAGAGAAGGTATAGGAAAGGTGGATAGAAACATATAACTGGGACGAACACAATATTTTATTTACAATGAAAAAAGAATACAGTTTACACTTTACATTGCTGCCATTGAACAAAGAGGTAGTGGTTGCCTCTTGAAGAACATCAATCTTTACCTCACAATTCCCAGACCTAGGTTTCATTCTATTGAAACTAATCAGAGAGGAGTGTGTAAAGCACAACATAACTTCCTAAAAGAGAAAATAATAAAAGGAAAGAAATGAAAAATTGTAAATAATGAATTTTCCATTTTCTCCCTTTTGGGTTTTTTGATTTCCTCTTTTAGGAAGTTGCGGTCACATTTCACACTCCTCCCTGATGAGTTCTATTAAAATGAAACCTAGATCGGGGGGATTGTGCAGTGACGATTGATTATCTTCAAGAGTCAACCATTACCTCTTTGTCCAGTGGCAGCAGTATAAAGTGTGAACTGTGTTATTTTCATTGTAAAAGCCATATTGTGTTTGTTCCCTTTTATATGTTTCTATCAACCTTTAACCTTTCCTGTGCCTTCTACCAAATATAATACAAAGAAAACAAAATTGAAACTCTGCTCTTAAAGGCTCAGATGAATTGTTTGAATCCTGGAAAATAGTTGGTATATTGAATGTGTGTGAACATTTTTCTTTATAAAATCACTTGCATGAGCCATAGTACCATATAAAAATAAAATTGGGAATCCTATAATTGAAATCAAGTATAATAGTGCCCAAAGTTTCTGTTGCGACTTTGAGTTCTTTGACGTCCGTATCAAACCATTGAATGTATCAGGGGAGGAGCTGTCATCTTATCATTTCCAAAATACATTGTACGAGGCAGCTGCCAGTGTCCACTTTTTTGGCAGGAGTAGGATGACGTTAGTGATAAC
The DNA here is from genome assembly GCA_039000515.1 of Timema cristinae. Classification (NCBI taxonomy): domain Eukaryota; kingdom Metazoa; phylum Arthropoda; class Insecta; order Phasmatodea; family Timematidae; genus Timema; species Timema cristinae. The sequence continues at coordinate 53,798,773 of JBCFYV010000001.1, forward strand.
ATCCAACCAATTCTTCCTCACTTTCGCCCCTTTTTGCAATGGTGTTCACCAACGGTCAAGTTTGGTAATATTTATCCGCTGGTTGTGCCCCCGAAATATGCTGGGGCTAGCCTACTCAGCTCCACCCTTACTTGGGGCTCTCGTTCAGAGGATATTTCGTCTGCCGAGAATGAAGCTAGCCGAGGACAATTTGAAGGTAAATCATAGAACAATGACAAAGTGTTTTAGGTGCCAACAATAACTTTATTTAGATGGGGAAAAATCCTAAGAGGGGAAGTGAAAAAACTTGTAATACAGCCCTTGTTTAAGGAGTTGGTCTCCTCTCAGTGAAAATTCAGAATAGCAAGGGGGTTCAAGCGTATCTGGACCATTGTTGATCTCAGGTAGGCTTTCAGTCTTCTGTCTTGAAAATGATCTTTCTGCTTTGGAATTTGACATAAGTATTGTCAGTAGGAGTCGAACAAACTTCATCAGCTCTGGAATCATGTCCATTAACGTCGTCTTTAAAATGTTCACTGAACACCTGAAACTCATCTCTCATGGTAGTGAGAAAGTGTTCGACGTTTACCATAAAGTCAATCATCTTGGGCTTGAATTGGGCGAATCTGATGCACTATACAATCTTATCGATGATTTCATTAAAAACTTGATGGTAGAGTTCCTTTGGAGTGGGGATTGGAAGAGAATCTTCCTTCTTCTTGGTAACTTCGGTTGAGGCTTGCTGACAGTGAAATGATTTCACTTGAAAGTCACTGTTTGACTGTATCCACATGGCTGAAAACTTGGAAAAGCAATAAAGATGGAAGAGAGGGTGGAAAGTTTACATTTGTATGATAAAACTAGAGATGTCACAATACCTTTTTTCTTGATTCCAATTCTTAAGTTCAACCTCGATTCTTCGATTCTTGAACATTTCTGTTTACATTATTTTTCCAAGCATTATTACATAGAAATCTGACATGCCTGACACCCTACTCCCCCCTTAATGTTAAACTTGAACTCCTTAATTACAACCCATGTTGTTTGAAACTTGAATCTCACAATCTTATAGATATTTATTAAACACACTAAAATTCTTCAAAACTGAAAATCAAAACCAAGAATTCAAATAAACTTAAAATTAATACAATAAATTGCGGATTTCATAACGGAAAGAAGAACACATTTCATACATTACAAACATTTTAAATTGTCTACTATAACTGATCCTATGCACGTTAGCTCATCAGAAATTTGTGATGAAGTTTTGACAACGATATATCGATAATATAGTGAATTAAAATAAATATAATGGATTTTTGCTTCAATTTTATTAACTACCTCGACTGTTTTTATTTATTAAACTTGTCTTATTCAAAGAGCTAAATAAAACATTCAAAATTGAAAAGCTACAAAGAATATAATTACAGGAGAGCTTCCATTTTAATTTGATAGGAATATCGTAGCTTCCGATATAAACATTGTGACATATCAATTATTGATAGATATATTGTTAAATTACAGAAAATTGGCATCCCTAATTTACATATTATATATCGATTGTTTGTTTAGAATCAATTCATATATTCTAACAATCTCACTTAATTATTACTTTTAGTTAAAAATATGTCAACGTTGTTAAGTTTTTACCTCTTGTTACTGTCATAATGTCAGGTCGTATCATATTCAAGACCATTTATGTTTCATATAGATCACCTCAAAATGTTTGGGTTGTATTATATTCGGGCCATTACATATATTTACAATTTGCTGGCATTTAAGTGAAACGGCAACTAAACTAATATGAGTGATAATTGATTATCACTTATTTTGAATGTTGCTGTTTTGTTTAGTTGCCAGTTTTATTGAGTAAGAATCGAAGTTGCAAGAATCATAATATTAAGATCAATTCTCGATTCTTTCAATATTAGTAAGAATCGAGGAATCGAGTTTGACGACCCTAGATAACGATTGATTTTGGCACCAGCATCTGATTTTTCTGGTTTTCTCGAAACAATCTATTTTATGTATTTGTTTCTTTATACCAAGCTTTTTTTTTATCACGGCATCCTACCACCCATTTGGGTTATGTGCTTGCTCTTAGATTAAGTCTGTATTTCTTGTACTTTTAATTCTTCACTTTTGGGGGGAATGGGCTTCCTAATTTATTTTTTATTTTTTACGGGGCTCATAGGGCTCTTTGAATTGTTGCCTATGTGTGTGAAATAATTTTTAATTTTTTTTTTTAATTAGTTCATGCTAACTATTTAAAACTATCTAAGTAACTTGACTTTTAATTTTGTAAATAATTTGAAAATATAACATAGGTATATTTGTACAGTATTAAAATTATCGAGCTAGATAATAATAATATAATAATAATAATAATAATAATAATAAAATACTTAGCACCGCGTCTTACTACCCGTTCGAGTTATATGCTTTAAGTACTAATTACGCTAATGGATTAGGAATTGGGAAGGTTGAATTAAAGGAAGTGAACCGCTTTTGCGTGAAGGGAGAGTGGAAAACCATTTAGGAAACCCCCCTCCCCCAGTTCACCCGACCGAGATTCGAACCTCGATCTCCCGTCCTCGGCGGTAGAGCTCGACACGACTAGCAAGTTAGCCAACTATGCCACCGAGGCAGGTTAGATAATATTGAATCATATAAACTTAATTAATGTTTTTGCATATTAATGAGGTTAATCTAATAATGTCTCATATTATTTGCCTGTTGAACACAGTGCTGTAAACATTATGATGTCTTTGTAATGGAAAATACATTTAATATGACATTTCTATGATAAGTATTATAAATTTATGCTTTTTGACTAAAGTTCATAAAGGTTTATTTCATTTTTTTGTGTTGTTATGCCAATTAATACCATATTTTGATAAATCTGTTTTTTCAGAGATGATGAATGTAAGAAAGCTTTTAGATCTCGTCCACGCATTCCACGTACACCCACATTTACACGCCAAACTAATGCCTGGAAGTAATACTGTCCAACTTTTTCAGATAAATTATTGAATAATTCTTTCATCTCTTTAATATTTGTTTTTCAACTTCATCAAAAACAAATAAACAAAATATATTTGATCTTGCTAAACCTTATTTAATAATAGAATTTACTTTATGGTATTAAAAGTTAAAAATAAAAATGTGGTAGAAAGTTCATCTGGAGCATTAAAGGACAAGATTAATTTTAAAAAAACTTCATGAAAACTCTGCAATGGTCCTCAGATTTTAAGGTTCTTTCAGTCTAATCTCGATCGAAAATTTCTACTACGGTTGAACTTGAAACTCCTTAGTATGGTACCTTTGTGAGCTGATAAGTACCGGAACACAGAATTTGATTTCTAATAACCCTTTACACACACCTTTTGCTTAGGCCCTAGACCAGCCCTTTCACTCTACATACTTATTGCTACAAGGTCGAATAAATACACACCACTTTCACAACTCTTGATCTATTGGAAGATATCATCAAGAGCTAAAATACAATCAAAACAAGAATGTATAAACAACTTTGACGCCTTTGTACTGTAAATAAATCCTGGTAGACACCCCTCAAACTAATTGTGGCATGTTCAAAACATACCAGTCCTCAATAGTTGCCGGACCACAGATTGCCGGACTAAATAGTTTTAACTGTATAATCAACTGCCTCATATAAGCGTCATTATATTGGGTGTACAAGTGCCTGAAAAAAACATCTGTACAACATGTTTAAAAGACTAAATTTCTAACTAATGTCCTTCTTTGTGAAAGTGATTACTTTTCTTTAAAGCCTTCCTACCTTGTTTTCAGTTTAGACTTTTAACTTTGTCTCGTTTTGAGTTGACTTAAAAGATATTTCTTGAAGTTGGATTGGTTCAAAGTTATCTTATAATGTTCACTATGACCTCAGTACAAATTCGACTTAACTCTGGCCCAGGCCTTGTCAGGAGCAATGAGGGTGATGTTAATTGTGAGTTTTATTATCCTTTCTCCAATTTATTCAAATTCACTTACATCTTCCTATATTCATAAATTAGTACAAGAAATGGATATCATAATCATAATCATCAATTGTTTCCAGCCTGTGGCCGGGTCTGTTTGTTAAAATGCCTCCATCTTCCTCTGACCTTCCTCCATTCTTCCTCCATTAATTTCTTCCATTATTCTCCTCTAACTTGAACACATTCTGTTATCTGTTCCTCCCATCTCTTCTACTATCTCGTGTACGCCCTATACCCCTACTTGTTCCCCATATACTTTTCCAGTTCTAGACCTAGACCTTGGATAGCCTGAATGGAAAATAAATTGTATAGCATTAAAAAAACTACTGTGCAGTGGGGCTAGGTTATAAAGTTGAGTCGCAACAAACAGTAACTTGTCTCAATTTCTTCTGATGTGCAGATATATGGATTAGTGTTAACCAAACCTTTAGTTATATACTTCCACTATCAAGAAAGAGACACACTTTTAAAATAATGTGCTTTGCTGAATTAATTGTTAATTTTTATAAAAAATTATGTTTTGCACAATTTAGAAACGTGTGTTTTGTGTGTGTCCACATTTATAATAGTTAGTAAATCAATTTATTATTTTGATATCTACAGCAATATATACGTTTTTTATGAGTGGACTGCAATTTGTGATGCAATTTAGACTATCACACCCAAAACATTTCTAATTAAATAATATGTTTTATCATGCTTCTTAAATTTGTCTAAACTATGGATGATTTCAATAAATCTATTAATGAAGAAAAGTTACATGCTATTAAAGGTGTGCCTATTTAAAAACCAAAGTGATAATGTGATATATCAATCAGTTATAAATAAAACACGACAGATAATTTTTTTTTATGTGATTTTATTATCAAAATAGAAAATATAACAACATTGTTATTTTATATACAAAACATAAAAAAAAATTGTTGAAATGTTAAATGTTTTGTTGTGCTATAAATGTAAGATGAAAATAAATAACAAATAAAAATAATACTGAAGAAGTGAGATGATTAAAACATTGGGTTCACATTGCACATTTGACTCTCACAGACATTCACTTGAAGCATTTTGTGTTCTCAGTCACCAATACTCAATAGTAGCCACCTGGAACAAGATAAGTCAAGAAGGGAATTGTTAACAGTTAGTACTCACCAAAAATTGTCATACATATAAGAGAGTTTGTGAAAACATTATGACTAAATATTTAATTTATGATAAGCATAGGAAGTAGAATGGAAGGGCAAGGCCTATATACTTTGTAGGAAAATAAATACCTTAAGTTTCATCATTAAAACACAACAAAACACATCACAGTAATTTTTTATGCACATCACTTGTTTTGTTGTGTTTTAATTGTGAGCTTTTAAGGCGCACATTTTTCTGATAGTCATGTAGTCCTTTCCCTATTATCCTTTATTGTTCTTTATTTTATATATAAAATTGAGTTGTGACTATCATATTCTCTAATTCACTTGCACACAGGTTTCAAACCTTTTTCAGTTTTTGAATCCAATTGTCTCTGAGACCATCGTGACCCCTTGATGCCTTCCATGCATTCAAATTCTAGGTTCTTTTTAAATTTGTTATAAAATGATTCAATAATGATTATATGATTCATTTGTAAGATCACATAATAGAATCAACAAAGCTCTGCAAATATTTTTAATGTGAGCAAAGCGAAACATGAGACTGCTACAGTAAAAAGTCAGCAAGCAGAGCTTCCAGCACTAAATAACAAAACAAAAATTAAACACCATATTTTCTTGGCCCCACACTCTCCATAATCCCCCCTCCCACAGCCCTTCCACCCCGTCAGAATGGTTCTGAATGGTTTAAAGTCATTGGTTATGAAATTAATTAAAAAGATGCACAAATCAAGTTTAACCACCACATATTTAATTGATATACCACGTGGTCATTGCCATTCATGTTGATGCACCAGATTTTAGATTCAAAGAAAACCTACAAGGAAGTATCCTTGTAGGTTTTCTTTGAATCTAAAATCTGTCAAACAAAAATCTTAAATATTCTACTACAGAAAGTTTGAGGTATATTTGCTCATCCTGGTGTATTTCTCCTCTCTGATATATAAATACAAAGTCAAGAATATTAATTTTGATCAGTTTTATGCATGTATTATTGTACTGGCATTTCACTAGCATAGAGCAGTGTCTGTGCACAGGGGCCACATACAAATCAGAACGGGTACAAGATCAGGTTATGATAAGTGAAAGCTTGGGTAAGATAAGGAGACGCTCTGGCAGATATATGTGAGATGTTTCACTTGAAACAATACCTTGAGCCGCTATGAAGCTCACGTAGGGCTGTGATGCAACTCACATAAGCTCGTTGGTATTATTTATTGCACGAACAAGAAGAGGTTAACGCTTGCAGTTCAAATTAGTAAGAAAAAAGAAAGATAAAATTGTGAGTGTACCTTAAATAATTTTAAGGATGAAAAATCCCTGTTTTTGTAAACTCTTTCTTGAATAAGTGTTCGCTCCAGAAGAGAGACACTAACCTTTAAATAATCCTAAATTTTATTTCGTCTAATTACTATTATTATTCTAACCAGTGTTCACACACAGTGTTGGCCATACCCTAATTTTCTTCAAATAATTGTTTAACACAAAGACTCCTACATTTTTCTTCATCAGGTGTAAATTATAACCCAGCTATTTCCATACTGAGCTTCAGCTCATGTGCCCTTGTGTGAAAGCCTACATGAGCCTCAATACCCCAGGGAGAGACGACAGCCGGCTGGGAGAGCCAGCAACTGGCTCACTAGAACCAACACCTCGTTCATGTGAAAGGTTACAAAAGACACACTGCCCTACTGATAGCTTCAGCTCTCATGAACTGACTCATACGTATTTGTCTAAAATGGGGCTAAAGGTCCCAACAATATTACAAATTGCAATAAGTTTTTCCTTTTTTTCTTTAGTGAGTAGAGACTATCTGCAGTAGGGAGGTGATAAAGGGGTGAATTTATAGGGAAATTCTGTGGCATATGATTGAATACAGCCATAACTTAAGTTTACCTCCACTGCCACTGGAGTGACTGCTTCCTCCATGGCCACCTGAACTTCCAAGACTATAACTGCTCCCTCCGTGGCTACCTCCTAGGCCACCACTGCTGTAACTGCTTCCTCCAAGGTCACCACTGCTGTAACTGCTCCCTCCGTGGCTACCTCCTAGGCCACCACTGATGTAACTGCTTCCTCCAAGGTCACCACTGCTGTAACTGCTTCCTCCGTGGCCACCACTGCTGTAACTGCTTCCTCCAAGGCCACCACTGCTGTAACTGCTTCCTCCGTGGCCGCCTCCTAGGCCACCACTGCTGTAACTGCTTCCTCCAAGGCCACCACTGCTGTAACTGCTTCCTCCAAGGCCACCACTGCTGTAACTGCTTCCTCCAAGCCACCACTGCTGTAACTGCTTCCTCCGTGGCCACCTCCTAGGCCACCACTGCTGTAACTGCCTCCTCCAAGGTCACCTCCGTCACTATAACTGCTTCCTCCATGGCCACCTGAACTTCCAAGACTATAACTGCTGCCTCCTAAACTACCACTGCTGAAACCCTTCAAGCTGCCCCCACTACTGTATCCTCCTCCATGACCACCTGAACTTCCAAGACTACTGTAACTACTTCCTCCATGGCCGCCCCCAAAGCCACTGAATGCCTTCAAGCTGCCCCCACTACATGTATCCTACCATGACTCCCTGACCTATCCGAGACTGCTGTAACTAACTTCCTCCATGCCCACCTCCAATCCTCCACTGCTATAACTACTCCCGCCATGCCCACCTCCAAAGTCCTCCATGCTGTAACTACCACCTCCAAGTCCACCGCTGCTGTAACTACTTCCTCCATGGCCACCCCCAAAGCCACTGAATGCCTTCAAGCTACCACCACTACTGTAACCTCCTCCTCCATGACCACCTAAACTTCCTAGACTACTGTAACTACTTCCTCCATGCCCACCTCCAAATCCTCCACTGCTGTAACTGCCGCCTCCAAGTCCACCACTGCTGTAACTACTACCTCCATGACCACCCCCAAAGCCACTGAATGCCTTCAAGCTGCCCCCACTACTGTATCCTCCATGCCCACCTGAACTTCCGAGACTACTGTAACTACTTCCTCCATGGCCACCTCCAAATACTCCACTGCTATAACTGCTTCCTCCATGCCCACCTCCAAGACCTCCACTGCTGTATCCTTTCAAACTGCTACTACCCAGACTATAACCACCCCCTCCATGCCCACCTCCAAAACCTCCACTACTATATCCACCCCCCAAGCTACTACCATGGCCTCCTAATCCTCCAGAGCTACCGAAGCTGATTCCCTTGAACCCACTGCTGTAACCGCCTCCACCACCGCCGCTGTAGCCTCCACCTCCCCCACTGTAACCACCACTGCTGCTGTAGCCTCCACCTCCCAGGTCCAGCCCACCTCCGTGACTGCTGTGTCCACCTCCACCAACACTGGAGAAGTCTAGTCCACCTCCACCGCTACTGTAACTGTCGTAGCCGCCTCCGCCCAGACCTGAAACAAGAACAGATAACTGCAAATATTCTGTTGTTTTCTTTCATTTGTTTTGTTTGTAAGAGTTTATTATTTATTTTTGTAACACATATATATGTAAAAACATTAATAAAACATGAGAAACATAAAGGACGGACAGTTAACACCAGCCCCGGGGCTCTCGAAAACGGACACGACATGGACGTAAAATACAAAACTCACAAAGAAAGACAATGGCGCCCTGGCGGGCTGAAGGCTGCTGTCCATAGGTTGGGGGTGGGAAAATTAGCATAAAAACCCACCCCATAGCACATATTGGGTCGCCAGGACCGTAAAAAAATACACAAAGTACAAAGGAGAGAGAGGGAGCAGAAGCAGAAACAAAGGAGTGAGAAAAAGAAACATGGGAGTGGGAAAAGAAGTAGCGGAGGAGTGGCCCTGGTGGTCGGCTGAGCCTCCGGGGTCGGTCGGAGAAAAACATCAGTACTCCACCAGGGCTACGCAGATATTTCATACGTAGCCCCGGTGGGAAAATAAAATAAACTTACCCTGTGGGCGATTTTTGCCGCACAGGGTGTGGAAAACAAAAGAGGGGGACATATAAAAATTATTGACCCGGTGGGGATGAAGGTTCCCCCCGCGAGATTAAAAAACAGTGCTTATGTGTACCGCGACAGCAGTTATAATATTCTGGTGGCTAGTGACTGCCTTTGGGAAACCAGCACAGTTAGTGAGTAATACTCTAATGTTTTGACCTTGTTTTATTTTCCATATGCAGATCACTCTTAAAATGCCAGTAAAAACAGCTGTGAGTTGTTATCTACAAATTTAAAGTAGCCATTTTATTATAGTAATTTTAAATAAATAGGGGTGAGCCTCAAAGGGATTCAAACTTTAGTAGGTACCATTATTTTTTTCTATTCATATGTTGTTGTGCTATCATTGTCTTTTTCAATAATCAGAAACAATTGTGTTATTTTATTTGAGTGATTCAGGAAGGATGATTATTTGATGATTGATTATGTTTGACTGCGTCAGTGAGTCTCTGGTTCAGACAACTGATCACCTGGTAACCTTGCTTATGAGACCATTGTGATCCAAGCACTGTGACTATCTGATGGGGGGGGATCATGTGACCCACATCCAACAACCTCAACGCTCACTGACTCATCAGGCCTAGAAAGTGCAGCTCATCTCTCCAGTGAGAGTTATTGTTATATCGACTGGTTTTCCCACCCGTTAACTCGCTTACAATTATCGGACTGATACTGAACCAACTAGGTTTCTTTCACTCCTCTGGGAACTTTAAATGTTCCTAAGTGCCCTTCTTACAGCCATTAATTAGTCGGGATATTCGATTCAAGATTACACTTGAACCAGAAAACGTATAAAATTTGGGCTTTCTGCATTTTTCATTTGATAACAGCGAAATTAGAACCAGTTTATTAGTGTTTTCATTTTAAGATAACTATTTAAATTTTGTTTTATGATTATTTTTAATGTAAGACAATTTCACTGGTATTATTTCGCTTGTTTTTTTAAAGCAAAGTACTTATAACCGCACCACGATGTGACCCTTGGTTTGAGATTGATTACTTACCTAAGTGAGGTGCTATCTGTTGGAGGGAGACAGGCTGTTAAGAACCCAGCGTATTATTGGTCTGCTAAGTTTTTAGCAATTATTCGACAAGTCGGTGGGATGGTGAATTGGCGTGTTCAACACCATATCAATCATTTCTTGCATCTTAGTAAATATATTTTTTATCTTTCTTTCAAACCAGACGTTTTATTTCTTGATTCCCCGCCCCGCACCCCCTTATCATACTACCCAGGCATGCTATCTGAATATTTACATGAAAGTAGAAGAGTAGATTTTAGAGGGAATGTATCCACATTTAGGGAAAGACTGCAAAACCATTTAAGGAAAACTATCATAAGTACACTCTGCCAGGATTTTAGCCTTGACTCCCCTGTCACCGTCAACTTATTGCAAGAGGGGTGCATAGACCGTGCAACCTCTGTTGAAGGGAAGTATAATACTCGTATTATCAATGTGTAATAAGAGATGATATTTAAACAAATAAATAAATACACATTATGAGAAAATCAAATAATAATATTTTGTATTTAAAAAGATAGATTTTTAAATCCAATACCTCTTCTTATATGCTGAAAAAAGGTCACACAAAAAAATAACATCCTTTATTATATAAACTTAAATAGTTCTCATGTTAAAAATGACTCAACAATACTCGCCTAATTGATAGTTTTCTAAACTACGCTTTCAATTATAAACCAACACTATGAAGTCTAGACAATGTCGAGTGAACGTATAATGTATACAACCATTTCGCTGACCCCAATTATCACTGCTTCAACAGGATGTGTATTAGATTATCGTAAAAACTTTCACTTTTACTGAAGTGGTTCGTCAATCATAGTTTTCGGGCGAAAGGTAATTGAGTGAGACGAGTGAATTTTAATGATATCACATTTGAAGAAGAGCCAAGCATTTCTATCATGTGAAGAATACGTCTTTGAAAGTGTGTCAAATGTAAAATGACTTCTAGTCATTGGATGGTTAATTTATAGATTTCTAATATTAAGTAGTCTTCCCATAACAATGTTGGAGCATTGAATTTTAATGATATGATTGTGGGCAATTTATTACCGTAATATATTACCCTACTTATTTAAAACATGGAGCAATTCTTCTCAACAATGTTTCCTGGAGTTCTAACCAACATTTTTCATCATGAAAACAAAAGCTTATACACCGAGAATGTACTTTTTTATTTTGTAGCACAGCATATTACTACCCATTCAGGTTATACACATATATTTTAACAATGAAAATGTGTCAAGGACGAAGAAGGTGGAATTTAAAGTGTACCCGCATTTATGTTTGGGAAGAGTGGAAAAAGCATGTTCATTACACCCAATCAAACCCCAATCCAATCTCCCCATCACTAGCAGTCCAGTCTATTGTGAGAGTGATGTCTTAGACAATGCGGCCACTGAATCAGGTTCAAAAATTGTTTAGTCTCAAGTTTACTCAAAAGAGGGGAATTTTTCTACTTTTGAATAAAATTAGATATAGAATAGGTATTATACCTAGATCAATTGAATTTCAAATATCTAAAAGCTACAGCTGAGAGATGTAATTTCAAAATTGACGTATTATGCTAGTAATATTTTGAATTGTGTCAGTGAAAATAAATTTAAGACCAAAATAAAAATGCTCTAACAATTCATACCATAAAATTAAGTTTGTGTAAACACCCAGCATGCAGTTAAAGCTGTCAATTTTGTTTTGTCTGGTTTGCCGGACAAAAAACATGGAGAATAAAAAATAGACTGAAAGAAATACTTGGAGAGTTTTGAAATATGATGCTGGAGAAGACTTGAGAAGAAAACCATTTGGATGTGATTATTTGGCGCAAAGCAAACTGGATCGGACACATCTTAGGAGGAACTGTCTTCTGTACGAACGTCATAGAGGGTAAGTTTGAGGGAAAGAGGAGTTTAGGAAGGAGGAGGATTAAAATATTGGATGACTTGAAGGAAAGAATAAAATTCTATGAGCTGAAGGAGGAGGCAGAGGACAGGGGCATTGGCGGTCTAAGTTCACTGACAGAAGGAATGGATCTGTCGTAAGACAGAACACCTAATAATAATCTATTAAGATTGGACTGTAATCTTACAAAAGAACCGACCCAGTTGACCGAACAATGTCTACCATGAGAGGAGTTAAAGCGTGAATAGTGAGGTCACTGAACTCTACTACCGTGTGTCCTTGACCCAGATACAACAGGATAATGAGATGATGCTCAACAACAACACTTTCACTGCACGTGATGCCCGGTTTATCTGGAGGCAGTCCAAACAACACTCCATTGAAAGTGTGTACTGAAGAGAGAGAATACACATGAGCTTAGTATCCTCAACTCGAGCAATAAAATACGTCAGTAAAGTAACCAAGGGGTTCTTGGGCCTAGCCCAACAAATGTAAACCAATACTACATTTAAATGTTGATGGATTATTTCAGAACAATACTTGATAAAATTTATGTGGTATTATTTAGTATTTAGTAAATTTTAATAATATTATTTATTAATTAGTATAATCACAGCTACATGCAACTAACTGGTTTTGAGTTTTTGTCACCACGCCCTACCTGTTCAGGTTACACGCACATTTAACTACTATAATAGGATAGAGGTGAGGAAGGAGGCATTTTAGAGGTAATCTACCCGCATTTGATGGTAGTAGACTGGAAACCACTTAAGAAAAACCACCCTCAATAGAACCGACCAGTATTTGAGCCCTTATCTATACGTTATCAGTAGGCCAGTTTAACACGAAAGTGACGCCTTAGACCATTCGACCACTGGAGCGGGTGTCAAACTCAAGGCAACAATGAAACATCACACCGAATAATTGTGCTAATAATCTTGGACCCATAATTAAACATCATGTGAAAAAAACTACAAGCAACAATAAAACATCGGGCCAGCAATCTACAAGCAACAATGAAATATTGCGCCATTAAACTACAAGCAACAATGAAACATTGTGCCATGAAACTATAAACAATAATGACACATCGTGCCAGCAAACTACAAGCAACAATGAAACATTGTGCCAGCAAACTACAAGCAACAAAATGGATATGACCCAAAATTGTGCCATGAAATTATAAACATAATGACACATCGTGCCAGCAAACTACAAGCAACATGAAACATTGTGCCAGCAAACTACAAGCAACAATGAAACATTGTGCCATGAAATATAAACAATAATGACACATGTGCCAGCAAACTACAACAAATTGCTAAACAAGCACATGAAACATTGTGCCATGAAATTATAAACAGTAATGACACATCGTGCCAGCAAACTACAAGCAACAGTGAAACATCGTGCCAGAGTATAAAGCACTAATGAACAACGTGCCAGCAAACTAAGGCAGCCACAAAGTATATTCCCCGTAACCTCTACGCTCCCGTCACCAGGTAATGGAGAGAAAATGTAACCCTGACAATTTCCCGCCGTCCACATCCTCTCACCCAAGTCACTGATCTTAACGATGTCTCACACGCACGCGCAGTCTGTTACCAATGAAACTCTCCGGCGATTCAACTTGACCTACATCCTCATTCATGAGGGAATGAGAATCAAGGTCTGTATTTTTAAGTTTTTATGTCCAAAATAAATAAACAATTGCTTCAAATCAGTGGATATATTTAGTTTAATCTTCTACACCGAGTAATCTCAACATTTTTATAATATCTTATGGGCATTGCATAAGTTGACAAGGAATGTTTTATCTTGATTCTAACAAGGTTTTGGGTCAAATGCTACGATCCCTTTGGTAAATATTCAACAACTGTTAAGATTACAATAAGTAAAATATAAAAAAATAACGTTCCTACTGTTTCAATATTTTATTTATTGTGTTAAAAAAATATTTTTTGGTAAAAAAAACTTCAAAATCTAAGGACCTCGACTCACGTTCTCTTGAAACCCACCCCTCAACAAGCTATAATTTGATCGATGTTTCAATTATGTTGTAAGTTGATTGTTGATAGCACAATAGAATAATCGAGTTCCATTCTATATGCCTCCATTTCATTCTTTGTTCCATCGTTTTAGTATCTAGGGTATTTTAAAGTGTTACTTCGAAACAATATTTTCCATTTTAAATATGAAAAGAAGCAACACAGATAATGTTGCATAAAATCCAGAAAGATCAAATTGCAACACCTCTAACAGTACGCTATAGAGTAGTTCAAGGGGAGCGTGCTCTATTCCCAGCAAGTCCACTTTTACCGATGTGAGTCAATAAAATTAGTCCAACCTCAAAAACCCACATAAAAGTTTATGATTTCCCGAAAGAGAAGACTGAGCTCTACGTTAATAAGAAATTTGGCATAGCTTGACCCTAAACCGTCAATTCATAAAGCGTGAAATAAGTTTGCCCTGTCCGTGGGTCTGTTTGGAACTATTCTACAGGTAGGTCTAAAACGTAGTTCTAGAGGGGTTGGGGGGTGGGAGCGGTGTGTGCTCGTTTGGTTTTGTCAAGTATTCATAAATTATTAACGTTTTCCTTCCTTCCCCCCAATAGCAAAACTTTTGAACAACACACACGGGCGAGTGAATATTTTTTGCCAGGTGGAAGCATAGGGAACCTTAGAAAAAGAGCGGTCTTTTTGTAGTTTTCATATCAAAACTGTTTTTTTTTGTTTGTTTTTTCAAAAGAAATCAAATAATTCTCCAGACTCCAGTTGGGTTTAATTTTCTTCACACGGTAATATCAACAGTTGTTGAATATCTGTCAAGGATGCTCTGGAATTTAATGACAACTTTTTCCTTCATTTAAAATTTTTCCGTCTAACGCCGCTATGCTCATGACAGATATTCAACAACTGTTGATACAATGTGAAGATAATCAAACTCTTATGTTTCTACTGGAGCAACCCGCCTCAGTGGCGTAGTTGGCTAACGCGCTTGTCGTGTTGAAACTCTACTGCTGAGGACGAGGTGATCGAGGTTCAAATCTCGGTCGGGTGAACTGGGGCTGGTTTTTCCTAAATGGTTTTCCTCTCTCCCTCCACGCAAATGCAGGTTCACTTCCTCTAATTCAACCTTCACAATTCCTACTCCATTAGCGTAATTAGTACTTAAAGCGTATAACCCGAACGGGTAGTAAGATGCGGTGCTAGAAATCTACTGGAGCAATATTTTATTCAATTTTTGTTATAAAATTTTCAAAAACACTAAACTTTTCTCGCGCCAACCTTGAAATTTCAAACAGGATACGAACACGAAATGGTCATAGGGGAGAAAGGCTAGAGCGGAAGCAGAACCAGGTTTTCTTTCTTTGACACAAGTCCTCACGGATGTAATCTCTCTCTCAAGTTGAAGAAAGACGTTATCTGACATTGTGTGACTGGTAGTTAGTTGAATCATGTAGGTGAGTTGTTTCTGTTCCGCCACGTTGGCCGGTTGACAAGACCAGAAAGTTCTCTCTTTATATCTATAAAACATGTCGGCCACTTTCGGGCAACCACTTTCCCCGGTCCTAGAGGTTTATTCAAGAAGTTAGTTGAATAATCTACGCAAACATCAATGACATCAAACTTTTTCTTTCTACTTACACCGCGTATTACCTACCATCCATCGGAATACGGGGCTATCTACATATTTTCCCCCTAATAGGTTAGGGATGAACAAAGTATAATTTAGAGGACGCGTACCCGCATTTGCTATGAGGTGGAGAGTGGGAAACAATTAGGGTTAAACAACCTCAGTACCCCGAACTTCCAGTCACCGGAAAACCAGATTAGCCAAGATCAGCGCTTGGGATTCTGGGGCGAGGCCGAGTCCTCCTGTTCATCCGTGATACACGCTCCTGTTCATCCGTGATACACGCTCATTTATTTAAAATTAATCTTTTAACATAGGTCTCGGTCGGGTGAACTGGGGGTGGTTTTTCCTAAATGGTTTTCCACTCTCCCTCCACGCAAATGCAGGTTCACTTCCTCTAATTTAACCTTCCCAGTTCATAATCCATTAGAGTAATTAGTACTTAAAGCGTATAACCCGAACGGGTAGTAAGACGTGGTGCTAAGTATTATTATTATTTTAAAATAGGGTTATTTTAACGGTTTAATTAAGTAGGAAAATATTATTTTTTAAATGCACCCGTATTAGCGAGTGAAAACCACCGTTATAAACCGCATGGGGAAAACCACTTCACTGCCACACACACATATTATATTGATAGCTTGACGCCTTAGACTATATGACCACCAGTGTGGGTCTCCGTACATTTTCATTAATATGGTAGATATAATTTAAACTAAATGTGCCCGCAATAAATATTGAGGAAGAGTGGGAAACGATTTAGGGGAGTAAAACCATCTCATTGGACCCGACCGGGATTTGATCCTCGGCCTCTCACTCACTAGCAAACAAGATATGATGAGACTGTCTTTTTATCCGCACACCCACCGATGCTTGTGGATAAACCGACTTATCAGCTCCTGAAATCGCACCTATATAATTATAGTGAAGTTGGAATTGCTTGTAGTTAGTCCACTCTCGCACCTAACAAAGGTGAAGACACTTCCGTCCCTACCAAGACTAAAAAAAAAAAGTTCAAGAAAGTTGTTGGGCAACGCTCGGTCCAATAGAGTTTACGATTTTTCGTCGAGGACTGTTTGTCCGTTTGTGTGCACTCTGTTAACAGCGTTAGTATTGTCTCATTGTCTCGCTGCGGACAGAGAATTACCAGTTCCAACACCGGAACTGTACAACCAGATTCAAATACGAGTACACTCTTTTAACAATTGCTGTCACAAGACTTGACGTATGGATATTTTTTAGTAAATAATATTAAAAACTATGAGATCATTACATTAAGATAGTAAAATGTTACCAATGTTCACAGCCCCCAAAAAATATGTTTGTATTTTTAAAAGTTTCCCGCCTACCTTAATTCTACTCAATGGCGCAGAAGGGTGTTGGGATGGGGATTCTGGGCCCCCCCTCCCCCTGGAAATTAATGGATCCCCACTAGGTGGGGTCCATATATACATATAAAGACTTTTATTGGCTAAGGGTATGGTAAAAATTTAAACAGACACCTCCTAGATAATTACCTTTCTAAGCCCTTGATCCTACTATAGTTGAATCTTCACATAAAATAGAAGTAATTCTTACACGACAGCTCAATCATTCAATAAAAGATAATTTAACGTATCCATAAATTCCAATTAATGTGTCGCACAGCTCTCACTTGGAAGAGATTAACTCTATCCATGCAGCTGTGAATTTTTTATTTTAATGTTTGATACTATCAGTGGCGTCCTCGTAAATTTATTTTGGGGGTCTTAAAATGTATTGCTGCTGTTATTTATTTATTTGTTTATAATTGCACATTTTTTTGTTTACTTTCAATGCGGGTAGTGGTTTGTTTACCTTTTGAATATAAATTTGAAATTTTGGTTTTAAAACTTAGCTGATGGCTCTAGCTTAGGGTTTTCTCAAAATGTGGGGCGCGCCTACTCGATGATGCATGAGAGGGTTTCAGACGAGGTGCATCATGGTTTTATATTTGGAACAAATTAACTGTTCATTTCCTCCTCGTTATTGGAAGTGGAAGTTCTGGTCAAAGGAAGGAATGTTTTGTTTTGATAAATTAATCAATAAAAACAATTATACTGTTTGTGTCTACATATCTTTGTGAAAGTAGTTCCTTAGCAATGGCGGCAATCTGGTAGCTACAAATGACCTTCACTCGTGTTTTATATAATATAACCGCCTCTGAGATACGAAACAAACTCAACCATCCCCCGGACAGGTAAATGGTTTAATATACATTTTAATATATTATGTATTATTCCGTTTAATTTATTGTATATAGAAATAATACTCATATCTTCAATTGTAAAACCATAGTTTTATAACATAATTATTTTATGATTACTTTATACAACTTTTATTATATTCAATACTTAACGTCTACTACTACTTCAAGATTAAAATCCCTCCAATCCCAACTACAGTGCGACTTGCTACTTACCGGCATGTGAGGGTGGCTCTGACGTCACGACTCCTAAGAGGCTCACCACACAGGCGAGGACCAGCGACATCTGCAGAACAAAGACACAACCATGAACCACTGAGCTACTTACTCTCGTTACAGTATCGAGAATTCGTTCATCAACTTTGATATGCTGTTTAAGAAACTACACTTTTTGATCACAGCTTTTTCTTTCTCGTGTAGAGAAAGTATTGTGATCGGGAAAATTGTATCCCTCGAGGATTATGATGATGTTTTCTGTGCCACCAAGCTAAAAAAAAAGGTGGGGCTTACGATTAGGTCTCTCCACATGTCTGTCTGTCTGCAGCCGGAGCTACAGTCAAAATGGTTTAATTAGTTTCGTTCAAACTTGATAATTAGATTTTATATGGTCATACCTTGAGGCCAAATGGTAGTTTTGATTCTTGCACCATAAATTATAGGTAGTTTACTAATGAAGGCTTTTTGAAAAATTGAAATAGTTCTAAAATGGTTTAAATTATTTGGTTCAATATGGTTATCTGGGGACGTTTTTACATTATAAATAATTTTTTTCTATTTTCCAAACAAAATTAATTTTATATTAGTTTATTGATTAGGTAGACCTAGTTATTTTTGAAATTTTGACTATTATTTTTTTTAAATACTGGGTAGCTATAACAATATTTTTTCAAAATTTATATCTGAATAGGGTTTCATATGGATATTTAAAAAAACAGAGAAAAATTATTTAGGAGTTTTTTTTACTGATAGCCGATTTTAAATTATTCTGTTCCTTATTACAAAATTCTATATGGCAAAATGTAAACGGTTATAGCGCATTATTTATTATATTTATCATGCGAGAACATTTATTGTGCACTTGATACTTTTTATTTCTGTACTAAAGCTAACTCATAATAAAACATATTGATTGGCACAATATGGAATCGAACACTAACCCAAAAATATTGAAGGAAACATTCAGTACAAACTCACACTTTTAGCGCAAGTTTGTTAGCTACTAGTAAAATGAACAAATCTTTTACTAAGAGACAGTAGAAAGGAAATTATGAGTGACCCTCCTCGTCACATCAACCCGGAGATCAAACCCTGACCTCTTGAGTCACAGTCACGCACGTTAGAGCACATATACAGTACCTTTTTTTATATATAGGGAGAGCCTTAACTGACAAATAGAGAAGTTATTAGATCTACTTTCTTGTATTGGTGTGAGCTGTAGCTATCAAAACCTTTAAAATAACACTTTCAGAATGACAAAATATCATCAATGTTGACAACAACAAAAAAATTCTAAAAATGTCTTCCCACCACAATCCTAGTATACCTTGTCTGTTTCCAATCCTCTTATAAATAACACAACTGCAGCTTGGCTCGTTTTGGTTGTTTTTTATCGCCACATTGCCTGTTAAGATAATACGCATTTAGATGATAATTACTATAATGGGGTAAGGATGAGAAAGGAAGCATTTTAGAGGTAACGTACCCACACTTGCATGGCAGGAGAGTGGGAAACCATTTAGGAAATAACCCTATCAGTAATCCCGACCTCTCCGTTTTCAGAAAGTTAGTTTAACACGAGAGTGACGGCTCAGGTTATTGGAGCGGGTTTGGGGTTTGGTCATTGATAGAAAAGTATCTTGCATCTCTAATACCGTAGTATAAACTAATAGTCTACTTTCTCTCTAAAGGGCCGTCCGGCTTCAAACTACGCAAGGCTTTTTTTTCACGATTTTTGACAACCCCCACCTTCTACTCGTAAGAAAACGTAAGAAAATACTGAAAATCCCTCCCCCCCCCCAAAAAAAAAACCTTACGTAAATTAAGGCCCGCCCTAAGAGAAAGAGTATGTTATTATTAGCACCGCGTCTTACTACCCGTTCGGGTTATACGCACTTACGCTAATGTGTAATGGTAGGGTGATTGTGAGATGAAATGAAGGACCTACAGTTTAGCGTGGAATCCGAACCACGGTGGCGGCCTGGCATTCCTACATTCACAAGTTGTCTTGTCAGAGGTGTAGGAAGGGTTTGGTAATCAGATAAATCTGTGCCGGGACCGAGGATTGAACCCCGGCCGCCAGTACAGAAGTCT
The DNA here is from genome assembly GCA_039000515.1 of Timema cristinae. Lineage (NCBI taxonomy): Eukaryota > Metazoa > Arthropoda > Insecta > Phasmatodea > Timematidae > Timema > Timema cristinae. Next base: position 53,818,971 of record JBCFYV010000001.1, read on the forward strand.
GACACCTTACCCCTAGACCACCAGGTCACCTAAGAGAATGTTAATTGTAATCATTACTATGAGGTTATCTAATTAAGTGTTGAGTGAACTTTAAATATTTTCCATGAATCAAGGTTACATTAAAGTATAGCTATAGTCAATTTTTCATAGGATGACCCTTTTATAAAATACAAACATATTTTATTGCCATCAACATTAATAACATTTTACAATATGATTAATGTTATTTTATAAGAATTGATAATATCTATCAATTCTGACTGCTGCAAATCTCATGAGTTGTGCTATAAATACTTGAAAATAGATATAATAACTTTTCTAGCTGTCAGATAAGGTTCTTTGTATTGTACTGTGTAACAATCATTCTGTCCTTGGCAGGTCTGAACGTAAGGATAGTGTCACTGACTGATGTCACATACCTTAGCTTAGTCGGTAGTGCATACGTAGCCCTATCCTGATCTGTGGGTCCCAGGCTCGATTCTTGAGGAGGTTAAAAAATGTATCAATGGAACATTGGGATTTCCAGATAACCCAAACAGGCAGTAAGACATGGCGGAAAAATAAATTGGTGAAATTTAGTTTGTGTTTGTTCTGGAATTTACTTAATTTGTAAGTCGTGGCGTTGTTTTAAATCATTCTACTTTTAAAGTATTACATGTTGAATACTTCAAATAAAACAAACCATTCCCTTACTTTGGAAATTGAATTGATCCTAGAACAGACACAACAGCCAGTCTCCCGTATGTCAATCCATCGTTGTGAAAGTTGAGGCCTCAATTTTTACTAATAACACATTTTTCTGCAGTAGTTATATCCAGTCCACCTAATTGCACCCTATCCCTATCTTGAGCTAGTTATATCCAGTCCACCTAATTGCACCCTATCCTTATCTTGAGCTAGTTATATCCAGTCCACCTCATTACACCCTATCTCTATCTTGAGCTAGTTATATCCAGTCCACCTAATTGCACCCTATCCTTATCTTGAGCTAGTTATATACAGTCCACCTCATTACACCCTATCCTTATCTTGAGCTAGTTATATCCAGTCCACCTCATTACACCCTATCCTTATCTTGAGCTAGTTATATCCAGTCCACCTAATTGCACTCTATCCTTATCTTGAGCTAGTTATATACAGTCCACCTCATTACACCCTATCCTTATCTTGAGCTAGTTATATCCAGTCCACCTCATTACACCCTATCCTTATCTTGAGCTAGTTATATCCAGTCCACCTAATTGCACTCTATCCTTATCTTGAGCTAGTTATATACAGTCCACCTCATTACACCCTATCCTTATCTTGAGCTAGTTATATCCAGTCCACCTCATTACACCCTATCCTTATCTTGAGCTAGTTATATCCAGTCCACCTAATTGCACTCTATCCTTATCTTGAGCTAGTTATATACAGTCCACCTCATTACACCCTATCCTTATCTTGAGCTAGTTATATCCAGTCCACCTCATTACACCCTATCCTTATCTTGAGCTAGTTATATCCAGTCCACCTCATTACACCCTATCCTTATCTTGAGCTAGTTATATCCAGTCCACCTAATTGCACTCTATCCTTATCTTGAGCTAGTTATATCCAGTCCACCTCATTACACCCTATCCTTATCTTGAGCTAGTTATATCCAGTCCACCTCATTACACCCTATCCTTATCTTGAGCTAGTTATATCCAGTCCACCTAATTGCACTCTATCCTTATCTTGAGCTAGTTATATACAGTCCACCTCATTACACTCTATCCTTATCTTGAGCTAGTTATATCCAGTCCACCTCATTACACCCTATCCTTATCTTGAGCTAGTTATATCCAGTCCACCTAATTGCACTCTATCCTTATCTTGAGCTAGTTATATACAGTCCACCTCATTACACCCTATCCCTATCTTGAGATAGTTATATACAGTCCACCTCATTACACCCTATCCCTATCTTGAGATAGTTATATACAGTCCACCTCATTACACCCTATCCTTATCTTGAGCTAGTTATATACAGTCCACCTCATTACACCCTATCCCTATCTTGAGATAGTTATATACAGTCCACCTCATTACACCCTATCCCTATCTTGAGATAGTTATATACAGTCCACCTCATTACACCCTATCCCTATCTTGAGCTAGTTATATACAGTCCACCTAATTGCACCCTATCCTTATCTTGAGCTAGTTATATACAGTCCACCTCATTACACCCTATCCCTATCTTGAGATAGTTATATACAGTCCACCCCATTACACCCTATCCCTATCTTGAGCTAGTTATATACAGTCCACCTAATTGCACCCTATCCTTATCTTGAGCTAGTTATATCCAGTCCACCTAATTGCACTCTATCCTTATCTTGAGCTAGTTATATCCAGTCCACCTCATTACACCCTATCCTTATCTTGAGCTAGTTATATCCAGTCCACCTAATTGCACTCTATCCTTATCTTGAGCTAGTTATATACAGTCCACCTCATTACACCCTATCCCTATCTTGAGATAGTTATATACAGTCCACCTCATTACACCCTATCCCTATCTTGAGATAGTTATATACAGTCCACCTAATTACACCCTATCCTTATCTTGAGCTAGTTATATACAGTCCACCTCATTACACCCTATCCCTATCTTGAGATAGTTATATACAGTCCACCTCATTTACACCCTATCCCTATCTTGAGATAGTTATATACAGTCCACCTCATTACACCCTATCCCTATCTTGAGCTAGTTATATACAGTCCACCTAATTGCACCCTATCCTTATCTTGAGCTAGTTATATACAGTCCACCTCATTACACCCTATCCCTATCTTGAGATAGTTATATACAGTCCACCTCATTACACCCTATCCCTATCTTGAGCTAGTTATATACAGTCCACCTAATTGCACCCTATCCTTATCTTGAGCTAGTTATATACAGTCCACCTCATTACACCCTATCCCTATCTTGAGATAGTTATATACAGTCCACCTAATTACACCCTATTCTTATCTTGAGATAGTTATATACAGTCCACCTCATTTCACCCTATACCTATCTTGAGATAGTTATATCCAGTTCACCTCATTATATCCTTCCTCTTTTAAGTCCATTATTATATTATCCTCCCATCAGCGTCTAGGTCTTCCCATTGAGTTTACCAGTTTAGGTTATAAAAAATATATAATTCTTTTCATAAACGGTCTCTGTACGTTTATATTAAAAGCTTAAAGGATATTTTTAAACAAACCTTTTTTTTCCAAAAAAGGTAACGTCAATTAAAACAATTTCCATTAAACTTTTTTTTTTTTCAAAACAAAGCTATTTCATTTTACTTCTGTTCGAAAGACCGGTAAATCAATATTCAATTTGCTGTCATAAGACAACTCAGCGCATGTGCTTGTATTGAAACATCTCCGAAAACGAGGACCTACCCTTCCACCCTAATTACGCACATGCTCCCATTATTGTTTTTTTGTTTTTTCTAATAGTCGGAATGATAGTTGATTATTCACTTGGTAATGATTGACTCTTGCTGAGGTAAGTAAAAAAAAAAAAGATCGCTGAAAACAGGATCTGCGCTTCTACGTAATTCCACACAAGTTTTCATTATTGCTTCTCTTTTTTTTTTCAACAGTCTCCATGATTTTGGATTGTTGGTCATCCACTCGTAATAGTTTAAGTACTAAATTAAGTAAACTATGTATTAAAGTACTGAACTAAGAACTAAAACATCACCGAAAACAAGGAATTGCGTTTCTACTGTAACTAATTACACATACATTTCCATGATTGTTACACCGTTTTACCCAATAGTCTTTCACACTCTAATATTTGACTTTTATTTACTTACATACTTATTAAAGCATCGTTTGAAACATGACCTGCACCTCTACGTAATTCCACACAAGTTTTCATTATTGCAGTTTCCATGATTTTGGATTGTTGGTCGTCCACTCGTAATAGTTTAAGTACTAAATTAAGTAAACAAAATACTAAAGTACTGAACTAAGAACTAAAACATCACCGAAAACAAGTAATTGCGCTTCTACTGTAACTAATTACACACAAGTTTCCCTGATTGTTGCAAGAGGTGTCGGTCAGTATCGAGAAGCCGACTCACCTGTGTCATTGTTGTGAAGTTGGCAGCTCGCAATCAGTCCAAGTATTAGGGTAGCAGGTCGTGCACTGGTATCGGAGCACACTCGTCTGACGGGCTCTATGGTCCAGACCCCGCTTTATAGCGACCTTGATCACAGGATGGTTTACACTTCTCCTAGAGAGGGGGAGAAGAGGGGGTTGGACCAGAGCCGGGGAAAGTCACGCCAGGGTTCAACCAGGTGGGGTCAACTGTCTATCATACTCGGAGGGGGAAAGGAAGATCCAGTTACTCCTCCCCTTCTTATTCGTCATTGGTGCCAACCACTGGATAAAGGATCTCTATACAATTTTAAAAACTTAAGAGATTTAATATTTTCACTAAAGGAAATATGGCGAGCAATGTAGTTAAACCCAAATCAAAACACCAAATTTGGTATAAATCAGTAAATATGTATTAATGGTTTTCCACTCTTCCTCCACGCAAATTTGGGTACACTTTCTCTAAATATAACTTTCCTAATCCTAAAGACCATTAGCGTAATTAGTACATAGGCTTATAACCCGAACATGTAGTAAGACGTGGTGGTAAAAAAAATTTATATAATATATTATTTAGCATTACATCTCACTACCCGTTTAGGTTATATGCTTAAGTAATAATTACGTTAATGGATTAGGAATTGGGAGGGTTGAATTTAGAGGAAGTGAACCCACATTTACGTGGAAGGTGAGGGGAAAACCGTTTAAGAAAAACCACCCCAGGTTCACCCGAGCGAGATTTGAACCTCGATCTCCCTATCCTAGTCAGTATAGCTCAACACTAAACCAGCGCGTTAGCTAACTACGCCACCAATGCGGGATGTACAACATATATATGGAAATATATATATATATCCATAATTTGAACTTATAGGTCTATCTAATCTGATTTTCAAAAATATATTTTGACTAAAACTTTTTTTATATTGTCACGATTATTTTATAAGTGCGACAATATATTTTAAAAGGAGCTAAAATATTTCCTGTTAATTTCGAGAAGCAGGACTTTTTTTCCTTTTGGTTGTTCATGCTATTCTGAGCTTACAATTATTTAAGGAAACATAATTTTTTTTAAATATACATTTTAAAGACATCAATGTTTATTTGCTTAGAGAGAAAGGATTAGAAAATCAGAGTATAGAAAACTAATCCTAGGAGGAGTCAAGAGTAAGAAAATCAGAATGTGGAAAACTAATCCTTGGAGGAGTCAAGAGTGAGAAAATCAGAATGTGGAAAACGAATGCTTGGAGGGAGTCAAGAGTGAGAAAATCAAAATGTGGAAAACTAATCTTTGGAGGAGTCAAGAGTAAGAAAATCAGACTGTGGAAAACTAATCCTTGGAGGAGTCAAGCGTGAGAAAATCAGACTGTGGAAAACTAATATTTGGAGGAGTCAAGAGTGAGATAATCAGAATGTGGAAAACTAATCCTTGGAGGAGTCAAGAGTAAGAAAATCAGAATGTGGAGAACTAATCTTTGGAGGGAGTCAAGAGTGAGATAATCAGAATGTGGAGAACTAATCTTTGGAGGGAGTCAAGAGTGAGATAATCAGAATGTGGAGAACTAATCCTTGGAGGGAGTCAAGAGTGAGAAAATCAGAATGTGGAAAACTAATCCTTGGAGGAGTCAAGAGTAAGAAAATAAGAATGTGGAGAACTAATCCTTGGAGGAGTCAAGAGTAAGAAAATCAGAATGTTGAAAACTAATCTTGAAGGGAGTCAAGAGTGAGAAAATCAGAATGTGGAAAACTAATCCTTGGAGGGAGTAAAGAGTAAGAAAATCAGGATATGAAAAACTAAATCTTGGAGGAGTCAAGAGTGAGAAAATCAGAATGTGGAAAACTAATCCTTGGAGGGAATCAAGAGTGAGAAAATCAGAATGTGGAAAACTAATCCTTGGAGGAGTCAAGAGTAAGAAAATAAGAATGTGGAGAACTAATCCTTGGAGGAGTCAAGAGTAGAAAATCAGAATGTGGAAAACTAATCCTTGGAGGAGTCAAGAGTAAGAAATAAGAATGTGGAGAACTAATCCTTGGAAGAGTCAAGAGTGAGAAAATCAGACTGTGGAAAACTAATCCTTTGAGGAGTCAAGCGTGAGAAAATCAGACTGTGGAAAACTAATACTTGGAGGAGTCAAGAGTGAGAAAATCACGGGCCAATGTTGAGCTTGCCATTTGATTCATTTATCTAGTTAACTGATAAGAGGAGAGTGGAAGGGAGTGTAGGAGGAAGAATGGAGGAAGGATAGAGTAAGATGGAGGCATTTTACTAAACTGACCTGGCCACAGGCTGGAAACAGTTCATGATGATCTAGTTTTACTGCCGTTAAATTTGTCAATAATGAAATCAATATGCTTAAAGTATAAAGTGCTAGTATGTGCTGACTATTAGGGCGCTAGTCTCGTCATGTGGGGCCGTCCTTGAATTACTTAAGGGTTTATTTGGTATGAAGGGAGAGTTTAGTATTTTCTTAAGTTTTATTACAAGAAGGAGGAGTATATGGGAGGTGGATTCAGAATCAATCATGCATAAGGTTTTATTATCAATGTTTATGGTGAGACAGAATCTAAAAACAATTAAAAATGAATTTATTGAATTATAAATTTTCACTTAGGTTCCATTCACTTATAATGTCTTGCACCTAATTTTAGTGTAGTTTAAAGTTCAAATTGTAAAAAATAAGTAGTGGTGGGGGGGACAGATAATCATGAATAAAAAGCCTCACCTAATTTAAGGACGGCTTCTATCTGGTTTGCCAGTGACGGGAAGGTGTTCGAATTCCTATTAGGTGTTACTGAGATACTATTTCCCAAATTAATTAGTGCTGCTATTTGTTAGACAATCATGGTATCTTTTTAATGCACTTCATTCTATAGTTTAAAGAAACCTCGGTCATATTTAAAATATCTTAAAAAAAAGGTTGTTTACTGGGGTCCTTATCGGGTTTGCGATATAAAAGTTGATGTTCTTGAAAACGTGTGTATTGTGGCTTTCCCCCTATTTCCCCTGTATTCTTCACATTATAACTAGAGCCTCCCAGCCAGAGTCAAATACAAACGTATTTATTTTATGTTTTCCCTACATCTCACTGTCCGTCCGCACTATAAACAGATATATTAATAATCTACTCTATTAGTTTGTAATGAAGAAGGTGAGACTTAAGAGTCCATGCACCCTTATTTGCGTAAAGGAAGAATGGTAAACCATTTAATTAATGCCCGTCTCCATTCACCAGGCTGTGATACGAGTCCCTTCTAATTCATCAGAAGACCAGACTAAATGAACTTGACATTTAGACTATGTGCTCACCGGTGTAGGTAATATGTTTGTCCTAGCCAACCCTACCCCCCTTTTTTAATCTTAGGTTTGGTCTCCATACCAATTCATGTTAAAGGATAGGCCTTTGTTTATCAAATGATGCTATAAGTCCGGCCTTTGTTTGACAATTTTTTTTTATCACCGCGTCTTACTATCTGTTCAGGTTATACGCATATATGATAGCTACTCCAGTGGGTTAGGGATGAGTAAGGAAGTATTTGCATGGAAGGAGAATGGTAAACTATTTAGGGAAATACCACTCTCAATAGACCCGACTGGGACTTTATTTCCGATCTTCCAGGCTTCAGCAGGCCAGCCCAACACAAAAGTGACACCGTAGACGATTCGGCCACTGAAGTTGGTGTTTACCAATTGATTATTTACGTTTGACCTTTGTTTGCTAATTAGTATAAGTATGATATTTGTTTACTGCTGTTAATTATGGCCATTGTTTGCCAATTTAGGCCATAATTAGGGCTTATGTTTACCAATTTGTCATACCTTTTACTGATGTTTACTAATTATATATGCCATACTTTTTGCTTATTTTACCAAATAATGTATCAAGTTTGGTCCTTATTTACCATTTCAGTTTGGACTTAGTTTGCCACTGTTAGTCTTAGTCTTTTTTACCCCCCCATCAGAATGCTGGGGGTAAAATAATCTTTAGAACAATAACTATTAATTTATCGTTAGGTTTTCCTCAGTGCCAGAAAGATCGTCTGCATGCTTAAGTTCTGACTCAGGAGTTCATGATTAGGGCTACGTACATTCTAGAAGTGATTTCCCTCACTAGTATTTTCCCTTTGATTTTCACATCCTCTCTCTAAGTAAATGTTAGAGAATTTCTTTAAGACTCTCCTTGACTATCTTGGGGCCTTAAGTTGATAGACCGAACGGGAAGTAAAGACACAGCTATAAAAAAATTGAGACACACGGTATTTGTTTACCACACTCAGGTTGACGTGTTTAAAATAAACGTATAAGTAGCCATTTAGACTCTCTTCAGTGGCCACATGGTCTAAGGTGTCACTCTCACAATAGACAAGACTGCCGGGTAAATCGGGGTTTGAATCTCGGTCGGGTGTACTGAGGGTGGCTTTTCTTTAATGGTTTTCCACTCTCCCTCCACATAAATGCGGGTACACTCCCTCTTAACTCAACCTATCTACTCTCTAACCCATTAGTGTAATTAGTACATATGCGTATAAACTAAACGGTTGGTAAAAAAGTGGTGATAAAAAAAAAAAAAATAAACCGATAAACTGGTAGTTAGTACATTCTTTCGCCACACTTTAACAATGTTGGAGAAATCTCAGCTAACGATGAAGTAACAAAAACGGGAAAAAAAAGGTGTGGTACTTAACGTGTACTTTCTTAACACACTGATAATTCCAGTACACGACTTACAAACTAACCCTAGGAAAGTTAAACCTATCCATAGCACCTAGATATTTACTTGTGGTAAAGCAAGACTATACCTGTATTCAAATTAAACCTGAGTGAATCTTTTGACATTTAGAATCTGATTATACCTAGGATTGAGAGTGAGAATTTTGGAGTCTGTTTTTTATGTAAATAATGGTTTAAAAAAAATTGGTAGACCGCTTCCCTTCCAAGTGGATGACTAATTACTTAATTAATATCATATGCAAATCGAGTAAGGTCTAAATTGGTTGAAATTAGAGATGAGTCGAATCCACTATTCTAAGAATCTGAATCTTCATTTCACCCTCAAATACTGAATCTCAAATTCAAATTCAAATTTTGAAAAAAATAGAACAAAATACGAGTTAAAGTTCTAACAGGTTATATTAATAATTGTACAAAGAATAAATGGAAATTAAATGTGTATTTTTGTTGCTATAATTCAATAATTAAAACATCCATACAATCAGTTAAATGTTAAAGGTCTGGGGTCTGGTAATTAAGTTTATCTTTTAATTATGTTTGAGGCTTAGCCACCATTCAGCTTTATCAGAATCTCTAAAACAAATTCCAATTAAATCGAATGAAATATATTTTAAACAACTTTTTCTTACACTTTAAAATACATGGGGTATTTACAAAAATCATAGAATGACAGCTCTAGTAAAGTCATACTAATTTTGATAATTGTAAATAAACACTTTGTTTTACTTTTATAGAGCCAAACATGTCCTTTAAAAAAAAAACACCTTTGAACACCTCCGTTTCAAAATGTATGTATTGCATAACTATCGTAAACCAAACTTTTAGATGCCCTTGCGTGTGTCTACGTGTGTACCAAGTTTGGTCGATATTATACCATTAGTTAAACAAAGGACACACGCCAAAAAGAGCGCACACATACACACGTACACTTTTACATCAGGCTTCTTAAAGAGGTATTTGTATGACCGCAACACCCGCCCATTGTATGGCGTCAATCTCAATGCAGACTGGGCTGCCGATGACGGAGAGATCTGGGTAGGGTTGCAAGATGTTTGATAGGGCAAACCGGGACAAAAATATATTTAAGTGTCACAATTTTAGCTAAACTTTTACGACACATTAAATAAATTACTTTTTAATATTACAAAAAATAAATAAATAGCAGCATTAATAATTTAATTTAAAAATAAAGGCAAATAAATTTCAGAATCTAGATACAAACACATCCTTGTATTTTCACTAACACTCTCCCAACGACACAATGACGTACAAAGTCAAAGATAATGTAATCACTAAACTTATAGAATAGACGGTACTTCTTAAATGTGTTATACCTATGCACACCAACCTGACAAAAATAACGTAAATGGGCCTCCTACATTACCTATTGCTGGGTAAAAAATAACAATATAAAAACTGGGACAATCGTGTGTCCTGAAGTGGTCTTTTGGGACACAGGGACTATCCTCTAAAAAAAAGGGGGATAATCCCGAAAAACCGGGACGTCTGTCAACCCTAGATCTGAGGCAAAATCCCGTTTGGGTGCCCTGAAAAGGTTTTTTACAAAGTGATTTTCCACTTTCCATCCATACTAAAATTCGGGTGCATTCAGGGGCGTATTTACGCATAGGCCTACTAGGCACGTGCCTACGGCGGCAGATTTTAGGGGCGCCAAATTTTGAATGACGAATATAATACAAATCTTTTTCTGCAAGTTGAAATAATTTTATGATTTCATCGTATGTGTGATTTTTGTGGTTTTCTGTATCTGCGTACCAACATAACATTGTATTAGCTTAATTCACTGACACTCGTTTTAATATTGAAAGTCACTTATTAGATATAAGGGATTCTACTGGCATCATCGAATAGTTCACTCAGCAGAAATCAAGGCGAAATATACCATAGACTATTTTCTTACTGAGTACATGCTTTTATTTTATCTGTAGTAATAAGTTCTACAGTCTACTAATACAGACCTTATATTTTTTAATTATATAATATTTGAATTTGTGTGTTGTGATAGTGTAAGAATATTTATTTCAATTTTTTAAGTCTTTGCTTAAATTCTTACCACTTTTAAAACCTCACTATAGTAAATAATAAAATAATGTAAGCACTTTTTATATGTCAATACACAGATAATACGTGTGTATATGATATGTGTATCTTTGTATGAGTGGTTGTAAGGGGGAGACGGGGATTTAGAAGGTTAGAAATTATGGTAGGAAAAGTGGTCGGCAAATTATCTAGTGCTTATGGGCGGCAGCATCGTAAATCCGCCACTGAGTACATTTTTACTCTAAATTACACCTTGATCATCCCTGTCCCATTATTTTAAATATGCGGATACCGCGAGAGAGTAGTAAGACGTGGTATACCTTTTTATTATTTCTTTTTAAATCCTCTATTTAATAAAACAACGATTTTAAACTTTTTTCAACTCACGGCACACTGATCAAGGTGCTAAACTTGTCAAGGCACACCTTTGGATTTTTAAGGAGAAATTTTATCATAAGAAAACTTGTTTCGAGATTGTGTTTAAAAGTTTAGTAGTTACAAATTCTAATAATAAACTGCTATTTAAAAAAAAACAATGTTGTTCATGAATTTTAAAAGGTTTATCTCGCTTCTCTTAGACCTTCCCCCCGAACTACCACGGCACACTTGATGACCCTTCTTGGAACACAATGTGTCGCGGCACACCGGTTGAAAAACGCTGCAGTAGAACCTATAACACGCATCGGAGCGGAACGCATGGTCACAATCGCAGTAGACTGAATTTCTGGTGATGGGAAGATCTGGGTTAAAACCCGGTGGAGTTGACAGTGGAGGTTACCTCCCTCCCCCTCCCCCACAAGTTGCTTTATACACTATTTCTCTACGCTAATGTATTGTAGATTTATCCTAAATTCCACTTTCCTCGTCTTTACCCCATCAATGTAGTATTTGGTTATTACAAAACTACCTTATTATATGTATAAAAGGTAAACTTCAACGTCAGTATGCGAGTTTTTAATTAAATTAGATATTTAAGTTAGACCCAGGTTTTTGCCGTTGAAGCGTGTTCTTAAGGCATCCATTTTTACAAATTGTCTTCTATCAAATATGATTTTGTCGTTACGAGAAAATGGGAAACTAAAACAATCGAAGTCTAACGTTTAGTTATCGTCACGAAATAGATTCATATCTTGTATGGATTGGAAACCAGGAACGTCGTATAACGAATACAACCTTTTACTCACCAAACAAAATAGCTTTTCCAGGTTCGATATCAACAGTAATGCAGCTCTTAGTGGAGTTTTTTTTAGAGTTTATTTGAAATTAAAATGCTACTCTTCTGATATATCTTTCCGTTGGTGTAAAAAATACGCCTTTCAATAAAAGCTACCACCACCAATCACATGATCCTGCCCGTTGACCTTGGTGGCACACTGGGGAAAGTTCAGCCCCTCTTGCCAACAAAACTCGTGGTGGCACTGTCACGTATTGATCTAAAGTCCAATTTTCATAGGAAGGGCCTTATGACGGTTAGATCTACGTTCACGTATTACCCTCTTTGTTAGTCCCATGGTCTAACTATAAGGCCTCACTCTCGCAATAGACTCGTCTGTCAATGAAGGAGAGATCTGGGTTCTATTCTGGTCGTACGTAATAAGGTGGTTTTTTACCAACATTTTTTTCACTCTCCCTACGTGCAATATAAATAATCTACCATTTTGGATGAGATACTTCTTGTTACAAATAAACACATGTGTTTTATGTACTGTACATATAGTTTTGTAAAGTAAAGATCAATATCATACGACAAACTATTTAAATACATAGCCTACTTAATTTGTAGCAATAAAAAGTGTATATGAAACTTTTCATTTCTCTTTAAAGTAGCATAAATGTATCTTCATACGCTGTCGAAACCGGTTGGACAAGATTTCTTCCCTTTCTCGGTCCTTTTATCCGTGCTACCTACACGGTTCACTGAGAGGGCAGATAGCCGTTTATTGGTCACAATACCCCCTCTCTCCCAAGTCCCTGTTAGCTCGCTCACAGTTTGAAGAGATGAACTCATCTTTTCATAGAGCAGGATGTCGGGTAACGTTCGGTGAACACATTAATAAGGAACGTTCCAGTTTTATATTAAAGAAAATACAATTATGTTATTAATGCTGTGGGGGGATTTAAGAGCATCCCTATCAAGAGATTGATTAAGGTGCAGCGGAAAAGACAAGTAGAACTATAATGATATGCACCCGCAATTGTATTGTTATAATTTAAGAGTCTTATATTAGTTTAAATCACGTCTGGAGAAATGATAGCGCAATTGAAATAATTGTCTACTATTTGTTTAATTTATGACCGGAGAAATTATATCGGTAGTAATTTTATTTTTCATTTGTTAAATTTACGTCTTGAAAAATTATGGCCTCGTTTGTATTTGCTTTTGTTTAACTTGAGCCTGGAGAAATGATAGCGTTGTGGGAATATTTGTATTTACTATATATATGTGATATAGATATTACTATATATAATTATATAACTGTATGTACATACTATACACTATACATATATATATATAAGTAATAAAGATATTACTATTTATAATTATATAACTGTATATACATACTATATATACAATATATATATATATATACAGTAATATAGATATTACTATATATAATTATATAACTGTATGTACATACTATATAACTATATATATAACATTAATATATATATATATAATAACATATATAATATATAACTTATATATATATATATAATATTACGCTAGTGTGCTATACATAAAGAAAGTTGAATTTAAGGAGGTGTCCCAGCATTTATGTAGAGGGAAAGTTGAAAAACATTTAGGAAAAATCACCCTCGTATTCCTGACAGGGATTCAAACGCTGATCTCCCTGTCATCGGCAGTTTAGTCTATTGCGATAGAGACGTCTTAGAACAGAAGTTATTAACCGGGGGTATGGAAACTAAATAATGGGGGTATCGTACTCAACCTATGAACAATTTTTTTTTTAAAAAAAAAGAGTTTTTGTTAGATTAGAATAAATCATCACTCTTATTAATACGGATTGTGTGTTTGTAATTTGCCGTTTTTCTTTAAATAAATATTATAAAATCCTATGATTTTCTTTCAGCTGTTTTGTGAACATATTCTTATGTAAAGTAAAGTAAAAGCAAGCTATTGACATCTTTTGAAGTCATACTGGTACCTAATAGGACTGGTGATGATAATTATTATTTTGACAGTCTAGCGAAGAGGGGATAAGGACATATTGATAAACACGTGGAGTGTATGTGGTCTTAAAATGGTAAAAAATCTTCTGCCTTAGACCATACGACCACCAAGCATGTTATTTTTTAACCTAATACTTGGAGAAATGACGAAATTGTTGGAATAATTGTATTTACTATTTATTATTATTAGCACCGCGTCTTACTACCCGTTCGGGTTATACGCTTTAAGTACTAATTACGCTAATGGATTAGGAATTGTAGAGGGTGAATTAGAGGAAGTGAACCCGCATTTGCGTGGAGGGAGAGTGGAAAACCATGTAGGGAAAAACCACCCCAGTTCACCCGACCGAGATTCGAACCTTGATCTCCCCGTCCTCAGCAGTCAAGCTCAGCACGACTAGCGCGTTAGCCAACTACGCCACCGAGGCGGGTGTTAATGCCTGGAGAAATCATTTTATATTTGTAATGCTTGATTCTCAATAATTTGTATTAATTCTTGGAGAAACGAAAGAATATTTTGTAATGTTTGTGTTTGCTATTCGTTTAAATTATCCATATATAAATGATTGAATAGGTGCAACACATGTATTTTCTATTTTATAAATACAAATAATGCGTGTAAAGAAAGCTGTTAAGTGTGGGCTTTACCAGTCAACTACATATGGATATGAGAAAGTCTGTTAATTTCCACTGAACCAATTCCCCCACCTCCCCCCCGTCCCCGTCCATCTGATACTAAACAACAGCTACTTGTACTATCCCACTTAAATGAAACATAAGAATAAGAGGAGAGTTAAACTAAACTAAAATACAATTTGCAAAAGAATAAAATTACTAGATCTACTTCATACATACGATAAGTTAATTACATGACGGCTATGTAAGGAGCTGTGCGATTTTTTATTTTTAGTAAATATGGTATTCATAATATTATTATTGGTATATTAAAATTTCATTTAATGCTGGATAATCGTACATGTTAGTTTGCTGGAGAAGATCAGTAATATTTTCGAAAATGGTATAATTTATCTTGAGTTTTGGGGATATTTTTAGCACCACGTAGGTTATACGCCTATTTACTAATTACACTAATATAGTTGGGGCTTAGGAAGGTTTAATTTAGAGGAAATGTACCCACATTTTAGTGAAGGGAGAGTGAAAACTATTTAGGAGAAACTACTGTATGCTCAGTGAACCCAATCGGGATCGAATCTTGATCTCTTCTTCAAACTATTTCGAGAGTAGTGCCTTAAACTATGCCGCCACAGAAGCGGGTTTTTGGGGATTAATTCTTCCATTGTTTGTTTTTAGTAAATAATAATTTTTAAATTACTTGTGTTGGGGTTACAAAAAATTTAGTCTCTTGGGTCGTTAATAGCCCACTTGCAGAAGTTGACGCATCCCTTTGATTTCACAGGTCATCCGAAAACGGCGCAGCGACTTACACGCTAGCAGAAATATATGTTGGCCCATGATACTTTGCGCCATAAACTAGAAACGGTGGATTACCGACATTTTATTTTCTAGTGGATAAGCAGATCTAAGATTAATGTCACAATGGATGTTTACAAACTATCATACTGTGTCCTGAAACAAATAAAAAACGAGCGAAAAACTACACACACACACACACACACACACACCAACATATGATTTCCATTTAACGAGTTATTTCAAATCTTCTCACAACAGTAAACGCAGCTGAATACTGGTATTTAGTTTTAAAGGTTCATGCGCGTTTTTTGAGTAGTTGTCTTTTAAATCTTAATGGGTCTCTCAAAATGGTGTTGCCACGCTGAAAAACGCAAGCTTAATTTATTTTAAGTCACGCCGAACTGACCGTCAGCACCAAAGAAGCCATGGCATGGGGTTACTGTATCTCTCGCCTAAACCTGCCGGCAGTAGAGACAGGAGAATTGGAACGTCACATACTTTTCTA
This sequence comes from Timema cristinae, assembly GCA_039000515.1. Lineage (NCBI taxonomy): Eukaryota > Metazoa > Arthropoda > Insecta > Phasmatodea > Timematidae > Timema > Timema cristinae. Next base: position 53,835,027 of record JBCFYV010000001.1, read on the forward strand.
CTCAATGTATTCTCAAATAAATCAGTTGGGGACGAGTCTGATCACACCAGCTTGAGTGGTAGAATGGTGTATGCCGCAAGGATCGGCAACACGTCGATCGCGATCGACAGGTTGATCTTGTAGCAAATTTTCAATCGATCTAGTCTGTAAACTACATCGTTATTAAAAGTTTATCTTTGAGTCGTTTAAGCTTACAAATATTTGAGTGTAACCAAAGTAGCTTTGCTCGGTCATAATCGGTAATGATAAGAAAATAAAGTAGTAATTATTATGAAATTATACATGTTATTAATTCTATTCTTTTTATATAGAAGGTTGGGGACTTGCGTGTGAAGAAGATTGCATTAATTAAGGAATAAATTTAAGATGTATCGACGACAACAAAAATAAAGCACAACTGTATCAAGAAAAAACGATGGGTGATCGCGGGGTCTTCAATAAGTTTGTATGTCAATCAGGAGTCAAAAAGGTTGTCTGCCCCTGACCTATGAGGGGCCACTCTCGTAATAGACTGGGATGCGGATGACGAGGGGATCACGGTTCGAATTCCATTCTTCCTTGATGGCTTTCCAAGCCTCTCTCGTGCAAATGCGGGTGTACTTCATCTTTATTCAGCCTTCCTCATCCCTAACACAATATCTTGATTAGTACATAAGCGTATAATCCGAAATGGTAGTAAAAACGTGTTGCTAAAGTAAAAATAAATGTTTTAATAGCCTGGAACATTTTGGAACATTTTTGAATATTTGCTGTTTAAAAGGGTATTTTTTTTAGTAAGGTACGAAGATATGCCTACGAATATGAACACTACGTAAACACTCACCGCCCTACCCCTCTCCATCCTCCTCGTCTACCCTAGAATACAAATGGTCACGTATCTATAATCTTGCCAACAAACTCTAGATCTCGACTAAACCCAGTGAACTAAAATGTAACAGTGTGTTGTGCAAAAGTCAATACTCCAGTGAAAGTGAAAGAAGACATTCCAGACTTGAGGCAGAGGAAAGCCAACCTCTCCTCAGGCCTAACAAGTTAATCTCCTCTAATTAACTACCCGTTCTTTTGTTTCTCCACGGCGGGCATTTAGAAGTGGACGTGCGAGGTGAGGAGCTTCGGTTCTGCCGGCCGAACATGTGTCACATCCGTGGATTGTTCGCTCGGTCGTCAGGTTAAGACGCTGACTCTGCGTCTACTATTTGTACCTTGCGTAATGGCCGTGGGCGGGGACTAATTTGATCACTTTACCTGGCTTGTTTTAGCTGGGCCGTGCATCTAGTTAATGTTGTAATCTCGTCGGAATGAACGCATCCCTTCACTGTACAGTGTACTTGTCTACTACTGTAGTACCCTTAAAATGAATGCAACATTAGATATTGAACTAACAAGATCGCTCATTGGGCCATGTCACCATCTAGTATTTTATTGTAGCGTATTCGTAAGAGATTGCCCTTTACATAAACTTTTAAGAACATGTCTCATCATCGTAATTTAATATTTACATCGAACTTTACAAAAAAAAAAAAAAAAGAGAGAGAAAAAGGAGAAACACTTTTACTCTTTTCTCACAGGTCTGAGATGCCAATTATTAATTTTAGTACACTCTTGCAGATCATAAATAATATTTATCTTCGTCGTATTTCTTTTTTCAGAACGTATACGAGGACAAATGACTCACTGAATGACCTTGTTGCTTGGTGTAGGGAAGTTTAATGTAGATAGATAGTAAAAATAATACAATCATAATGAATGACGTTAACATAAAACCGTCTTTAATAGTTTTCCGGGTGATGGGATCGCTTGAAGATTTGTTGTGGAAGGTGAAGTTAAGCACTTCGTCATCATATTGTTTTTTTTTGGGGGGGGGGGGGGGGAGTGGTGAGCCTATATTTCGTCATCGGCAACTTCCGCCTATTCATTATCTTGAAGAAACTTCCTTGAAGCCTTCATAAATTCAGCAAACCGTGCTGACTCTATTCCGGCTTCATTCGAGATGATTTAGAAACGTCACCAATGACATTTACGAAAAAGTGAAATGGTAATTAGGTCTTTAAATAATATGACCTTTCTATGCAAGTTATCTATATTGAATAGCTTATATTAGTGTTACTATGAGTATTTATCACATACGTTATACACCAACTAATTATATAAGCTTAAAGTTTAAAAATTATCTTGGTTCTAGAAATGACAGAACATGACAGAACAACCAGTCCTCCATCCGTCAAGCTATCACTGTGAAAGGGGGAACCGTAATTCCACCAATCATCCATTCTTTAGTCTTACGAGGAATCGACCCCGGACCTCTAGTTCACTAGGCAGAAGCTACCAACTGAGTTAAGGTGTCATAACTGATTATTATATATAAATAAAAGCTATACATTATATTACACATTTATAATCATAATCGGGTATAATATCCGGGTTCGATCCCCTATATGGCTGAAAAATGTATAATGAATGAAATTGAGGTTCTACTATGTTCCATATGGAACCACGAAGTATTGCCACAAGAATGGAAGAATGGTATTATAATATTAATTTTCTAAAAGGGGGTTAAAACCAAGTTGAATTTACCATAAAGGTATATCACTACTACCAACACGCTAAAAAAAAATGCATCTAACATAATTTTAATGAGATTGAAGAAATAGTTGGGGATCATAGGTGTGGATCTCGACGCGATAGCTCAACAACGGATCAGATTTTTACTATTCGACAAATATTTTATAAAAAAAGTGTAAATACATCGTGTCGGTTCATCAATTATACATATATGTTAAAAAGGCCTATGATTCTGTTAAAATAAACAGACTTAACGAAATTTTAGTTAAGTTTGGGATACAGAAAAAAAATTGTCAAGCTAATTAAGATGTGTTTTACTGATACGCGTGATAGGGTACGGCTTGGATGTCACCTATCAAACAATTTCAAAATACATAATGGGTTGAAGCAAGGATATGTAATTTCCTAATTACTTTTTAATCTAGCCTTAAAATGTGTTATTAAGCTAATGCAAGAGAGTAGGGAAAAGTTGACATTAAACGGTACAATACAGCTACTAGGATACGCAGATGATTTTTTGGCTTTGTTGGGCAATAGTAAGAAAATTGTTGCAAGACATTCCGATATTTTATTAGAGACTAGGAAATAGGTTTAGTAGTGAAGGCTGAAAATATTAAGTGTATGATCATACAAAGAACACAACTTTCGATCAATAATTTAGAGATTACTTCGAACAACATATCATTTGACAAGGTTAATGAGTTTAAATAATCATGAAATTCTTTAATTATAAATCAGGATATTAGATTGGAAGTTAGGTAGATAATAAAGTCGATAAATGCGGTCAGTAAAGTGTTGACATCTCGCCTGCTGTCAAGGAATGTAAAGAACAGAATATACAAAACAATAATTTTACTGGTTGTTCTTTATGGGTGTGAAACAAGGTATCTTACCTTACTCGACGCAAACAAATTTAGGGTGTTCAAAAACCAGATGCTTAGGAAGATATTTGGTCCGAAAATGAATGAGGTTACTGGGGAGGGGATGATGCTCGAAAAGAAACAATATTATTAGATTTACATATGCTGACTTAAATAGTGTATCGAGCTACCAACATGCAAGATTGATTTTTAATTTAATTTAATCAATAAGTTTAAAATAAAGGTCTACTAACAACCTAATACAAGGGGAGGTTGACTTAAAGGAACTACACCTGTGTTGACTTAAGTAGGAGATGAGTAAACCACTCAGTGATAAATCACTCTTAATGCACCTATCAGAGTTTCAACCCTTGATCAACCCATCAATAATCTACCATTTTTATTGTTGATATAATTTGTAGCTAGGCCTATTTATAGATAAATTGAGGGTATTGGTCCAATAGTAGGTTTAAAAAAAAGTCCTAGGGGTAAGGTGTCAGACTTCTGTGCTGGCGGCCGGGGTTCAATCCTCGGTCCCGGCACAAATTTATCTGATTACCAAACCTTTCCTTCACCTCTGACAAGATATCTTGTGAATGTGGGGAATGCCAGGCCTCCACCGTGGTTCGGATTCCACGTTAAACTGTAGATCCTCCATTTCATCTCACAATCACCCTACCATTACACATTAGCGTAAGTGCGTATAACCCGAACGGGTAGTAAGACGCGGTGCTAATAATAATAATAATAATAATAATAATAATAATAAAAGTCCTAAAATAATTTTTTCCCTCAATATTAAAGGAATGTAGCTATAGTATTATTTAATCAGAGTTAATAATTATATATCAACAATCCCGGCTGGAGAAAATCCGACCTTACGGATGAGTATATAAAAGTCGCTCTTGTGCTTTTGTAGCTTTCATTATCTTCCATCGTAGACAATCACACTATTTTATTAGAGGTTCGATCCACTTAGACTACTTCCCAGGCCTAGGACCAACAAACAACAAAGCATATAATGTACGCAACACGTGAGTAAATGACGTAGGCTACTTGAGAAGTATTAGTGAAAGGTACAATCACGATAAAAAGTTTCTACTGAAACTTTTACTTTCGTGCCTCAGGTGTATATTTATATAAATATATGTGTTTATATATTTGCTATATATATATAACCTGATTCCGTGGTCGGATGGTCTAAGAAGGCACCACTTTCACATTAGACTAGACTAACAATGACGAGGAAATCGGGGTTCGAAACCCAGTTGGACGTATTGTAGTTTTGTTTTACACTCTCCCCCCACGAAACTGTGGAGTTTAAGTGTTATAGCAAAGCTGTTCAAGTTGTGTGTACAACATAGGATTTAGGTGCATGACACTAAACACCTTGACATCTTGGAGCGTGGCAGCAGAACATACCACAATTAATAATAAACAGCACATTATTAGTCCATCTAGAAATGCGAATACGTTATGAGGGTCCTACATCACAGAAACTGCATGCCATTTTACATGTGCAGTGCTGTACGCTTAACTCCTATGCAACTTGTTGTACACGCATGCTTGAACAGCTTTGCTCTCCCAGCGCTATACGCCGAAACTTTGAACACAATTTAATGGTATTAGCATATCTTTCCGGATATAAGTAGTAAGGGTAAAGTGAGAATACGAGAACACACCCCATTAATCACCATTTTAATGGATTCTGAGATGACATGAGGATGGGGGGTGGTAGGAAGAGTTGTAGCACATGATGGAAGGGATGGAGCACCTGGGTGCGGGGGGAGTGGGGGGACTATTTTACGGCGGCACAGCTATTAATCCTCTTTTTTATGGATTCTGAGATGACGGGATGACATGTGGGGGAAGGGTTGGAGCCCTCGATGTGATCCTGAGATGGCAGGGGGAGGTGGGGGGTGATGTTAGAGAGACATGATGGTGTGTTTCCTCATTAGCATAATTGAGAGGGTTGGAGGACTTGGGTGGAGGAGGGTGGGACAGAGGACACGACTGGGATGCGCGGAGGGCTAGGGATGGCTGAGAGGGGGAGCGGGGGAGACTAGCATACGGGGAACAGGGTTTTCTCTCCCTCTCTCTCCGCAAATGCGGGTTCAGGTCGTCTCCGGAACAGGCTACTGATCTAGATGTCCCGGGTTCAATCCCTAGATCACAGGAAACAACATAATGGAACAGGCTACTGATCTAGATGTCCGGGTTCAATCCCTAGATCACAGGAAACAAACCTAACGGAACAGGCTACTGATCTAGACGTTCCGGGTTCAATCCTTAGATCATAGGAAAAACCTAATGGAACAGGCTACTGATCTAGATGTCCCGGGTTCAATCCCTAGATCATAGGAAACAACCTAATGGAACAGGTTACTGATCCATAGGTCCTAGGTTCAATCCTTAGATCACAGGAAACAACCTAATGGGACGGGCTACAGATCCATAGGTCCCAGGTTCAATCCTCATATCTATAATGTAGATCATAGGATAACAGTATGAAGTCTGGACCAGATTGAAGACAAGCACTCTTACAATATGAAGTAGAATCAGATTGAAGATAAGCACTCTTACAATATGAAGTAGGATCAGATTGGGTACAAGCACTCTAATGCGGCTTCACCTCCCAATTCCTATCTCCCTCAAACCCTGACGGTCAAGATATGACAAGTATTATTCACCTCGTGTGTATGTGCGTATGTGTATGTGTAGGTGTAGGTGTAGGTGTAGGTGTATGTGTATGTGTATTCTATTCTCGAAATGGTAGTAAAATGTATCATGGATTGGGATCCTGGGTAGTATGCTGACAGCTTAAAAAAAAAAAAAAAACACAAAGTTCAGTCATTTATTAGCTTAAGACCCTCTACATTCGGAGGTTGGGGGATAGAATCCCTGCTATACCCGCATTCACGTGAAAACCAAATTCAGTACACCCAACCGAGGGTAGTATGCTTGTTCATGGGACTGGGGTCCCTTCTAAGTCAATAATCATTGAAAGAGTTTAAAAGAATTGTTTACATCAGGGTCGTGTGCGTGTGTGAGTGAGTGTGTGTGTGTTAGGGTAACTGAACTTAATCTAAGTCAATAATCTTTGAATGAGTTTTAACTAACAATACGTGTTTGTGTGTGTGTTAGGATAGCCGTACTTAATCTAAGTCAATAAACATTGAATTGTTTTCAGGTTAAATGTGAATAGTTTTTTTGAAATATCAATTACTCAATTGCTCGAGATTATTTATTAAAAGTGATACTAAATATAAGTTACTTATTCAACATGAATTACGTGAATAGGTCTAATCTTGTTTTCAGGTTAAATGTGAATAGTTACACCCTATCTCTATCTTGAGGTAGTTCTATCCAGTCCACATCATTACACCCTAGCTCTATCTTGAGCTAGTTCTATCCAGTCCACCTCATTACACTTTATCCTTATCTTGAGATAGTTCTATCCAGTCCAACTCATTACATCCCTAACCCTATCTTGAGCTAGTTCTATCCAGCTCAACTCATTACACCCTATTGGCTAATTCAATATTCAAATGAAGTAACAGATTTAGGAATGGTTTAAATCTACACATGCAGAACTTTTACGATTCTACTAGGTGAGGAGTTGAAGAGAGTGTATTTAACCAATCTCCTTGTTACATCCTCATTTAAAGCTAATTCTCTAACAATATGAAGTAGGAACAGATTGAAGATACGCACTCTAACAATATGAAGTAGAATCAGATTGAAGACAAGCACTCTAACAGTATGAAGTAGAATCAGATTGGAGACAAGCACTCTTACAATATGAAGTAGGAACAGATTGGAGACAAGCACTCTAACAGTATGAAGTCTGGACCAGATTGGAGACAAGCACTCTAACAGTATGAAGTAGAATCAGATTGAAGATAAGCACTCTAACAATATGAAGTAGGATCAGATTGGATACAAGCACTCTAACACTATGAAGTAGAATCAGATTGAAGATAAGCATTCTATCAATATGATGTAGGAACAGATTGGATACAAGCACTCTAACACTATGAAGTAGAATCAGATTAATGATAAGCACTCTTACAATATGAAGTAGGATCAGATTGGATACAAGCACTCTAACACTATGAAGTAGAATCAGATTGAAGATAAGCACTCTTACAATATGAAGTAGAATCAGATTGGATACAAGCACTCTAACAGTATGAATTAGAATCAGATTGAAGATAAGCACTCTAACACTATGAAGTAGGAACAGATTGGAGACAAGCACTCTAACAGTATGAAGTAGAATCAGATTGGAGACAAGCACTCTAACAGTATGAAGTAGGATCAGATTAGAGAACAAGCACTCTAACAGTATGAAGTCTGGACCAGATTGAAGACAAGCACTCTAACAGTATGAAGTCTGGACCAGATTGGAGACAAGCACTCTAACAATATGAAGTAGGATCAGATTGGAGACAAGCACTCTAACAGTATGAAGTAGGATCAGATTAAAGATAAGCACTCTAACATTATGAAGTCTGGACCAGATTGAAGATAAGCACTCTAACAATATGAAGTAGGAACAGATTGGAGACAAGCACTCTAACAGTATGAAGTAGAATCAGATTGAAGATAAGCACTCTAACAATATGAAGTAGAATCAGATTGAAGACAAGCACTCTAACAGTATGAATTAGAATCAGATTGGAGATAAGCACTCTAACAATATGAAGTAGGATAAGATTGGAGACAAGCACTCTAACAGTATGAAGTAAAATCGGATTGGAGACAAGCACTCTAACAGTATGAAGTAGAATCAGATTGAAGATAAGCACTCTAACAGTATGAAGTAGGAACAGATTGGAGACAAGCACTCTAACAGTATGAAGTAGAATCAGATTGAAGATAAGCACTCTAACAATATGAAGTAGAATCAGATTGAAGATAAGCACTCTAACAGTATGAATTAGAATCAGATTGGAGATAAGCACTCTAACAATATGAAGTAGGATAAGATTGGAGACAAGCACTCTAACAGTATGAAGTAAAATCGGATTGGAGACAAGCACTCTAACAGTATGAAGTAGAATCAGATTGAAGATAAGCACTCTAACAGTATGAAGTAGGAACAGATTGGAGACAAGCACTCTAACAGTATGAAGTAGAATCAGATTGGAGACAAGCACTCTTACAATATGAAGCAGGATCAGATTAGAGACAGGCACTCTAACAGTATGAAGTAGGAACAGATTAGAGACAAGCACTCTAACAGTATGAAGTCTGGACCAGATTGAAGACAGGCACTCTAACAGTATGAAGTCTGGAAAGTTCAAAAAATATTATTTCCAGATATGACAAGTATATTCTCCTCTCACAGGTCTCGAAGTATCCAGCAAATGTGGGTTCACTTCCCAATTCCTATCTCCCTCAATCCTCCGATGGTCAGGTGTGTTAGGATAACCGAACTTAATCAATGAATTGTTTTCAGGTTAAATGTGAATAGTTACACCATATCTCTATCTTGAATGTGTATAGGTGTGTGTGTGTTTTAGGATAACCGTACTTAATCAATGAATTGTTTTCAGGTTAAATGTGAAATGAGTTTACTTCATTAATTAACAATACGAGGTTCGAACCTTGCTTCCAGGATAATTGTACTCGAAACTAATATGGCTCATTCATGCGGAGGGAGTAAACATTGAATTGTTTTCAGGAACAGGCTACAGATCTAGATGTCCAGGGTTCAATCCCTAGATCGCAGGAAACGATCTAATGGAACAGGCTATTGATCTAGAGGTCCGAGTTCACAGGAAACAACCTAACGGAACAGGCTACAGATCTAGAGCTCCCGGGTTCAATCCCTAGATCACAGGAAACAACCTAACGGAACAGGCTACAGATCTAGAGGTCCCGGGTTCAATCCCTAGATCACAGGAAACAACCTGGATATGACAAGTATTATTCTCCCTCTCTCTCTCTCTCGGTATGGAACACCCGGGTGGAGGGGTTATCTCTCGCATCGTGACGTAGCGTTTAAACCCATGGATAGGGTTATAAGGTGTCCCACACGGTAAAGTGTGTCGCGGGGGGCTTGACCTAGTGACTGCGGTGCACAGCTGCTCTTTAAAGAGCCGTACATTATCATAACAGTCAAGGTATTAGAACATAAATTTCTTGAGGGTCTAGATCTGTGTACTTTGTAGGAGGTCTTCGGACGGTTCTCTCTCTCCCCCCAGGGGTCGGAGAGTTTCTCTCTCTGGGAGGCGTACATCCCGGTTCACCTACACCTGCTAGCTTCCCTTAGCACATTATCATAGAGATGGGGACGGTAAATGGTAGGTCTGCCCTTTATTACGTTGTCCTGCACGAGTCTTCGTGGAGGGGAGGGATCAGCTCCTGAATTATATCATCGTGAACCCCTTGATCTTTTTTCCTCCATCACCTGACCCATGATTGAGAATGGTGTCTCTTCATGCTAGGCTGGAGTTATTTAAGAATGCCTCTGATTCTAATCACCGGAGCGCGCGGAGAGGCTATGACCCTGCAGGAGGGTTGGGTAGAGAATCTTGATTATAAGCTTCCTCCTCCCCTCCCGCTTCACACGAGAACATCTGCGTGAGATGAACAATATATATAGATCTGAACTTCTAGGCGGGCTCATCTGCATTCATCCCGGCAAACAGTAGCTTCAGAGCGTGTCGCTATGTTGATCGATGTGCAAGGATATTCGGGTGAAGAAATATCATTCGTTTTCAAAGAGGTGAGTGTTTTACATTTTGAACATTTCGAGGAAATAAACTATAAGTTTCTTCCGCCGTGTAAGTTGGATAACCTCTCTGTTTCGACTATGGAAAATATAGAGTGGGTAAGAACTCGTCATCATGGACTATCTTGGAGTGAGGGTGATATACCATACGCCAATCTACGTTCTACCATAATCCCCCATCTGGAACGGTACGGGTCACGAGTATCGATCTATATCAAAGGAGCGGAGAAGTTAACTTGGCTAGAGAAACTCATAGGTTCCGATACAGACAAGTATGAGTTTTTTGAGTTAGGCGAACTTGGATGTCCTTCCCTGAGAAAGCTAAAAAAAACTGTACAACGCGAACAAGTGCGCTACTCATTACGCTAGCTTCTATTCTTGTGCTACGGAAAATGTTCTACTACTTAAAGAATGGTTTAAATCTACCATGCAGAACTTTTACGATCCGACTAGGAGAGGAGTTGAAGAGAGTGTATTTAACCAATTTTAAGGTAATTAATTAAGATTGTTTGAACTTTGGGTTTAAAAAAAGTAATTAATGGACTTTGTGTTTTTAAGGTAATGTAATTAACACTTTAAATGTATGAATCTTGTAAAAGAATTAATGAAAAGGTAATTAATTTGACTAACCCGATATTGTTAACTTCTCCATAATCCTGCCTCATTTAAACATTGTTCGAACATTAGTTAATTCAATATTCAAATGAAGTAACTGATTTAGGAATGGTTTAAATCTACACATGCAGAACTTTTACGATTCTACTAGGTGAGGAGTTGAAGAGAGTGTATTTAACCAATCTCCTTGTTACATCCTCATTTAAAGGTAATTCATTTAATGGTAATTCAATATTCAAATGAAGTAACTTTTTGTTTTTAAGGTAATTATTGGTCGAACTTTGTGTTTAAGGAAGATTGTTTGAACTTTGCTTAATTCAATATTCGGATGAATTTTTTAAGGTAATTAATGGCTGAACTTCGTAATGTAATTAACTTTTTTAAATGTATGAATCTTGTAAAAGAATTAATGAAAAGGTGATTAAGATCGTTTGAACTTTGGCTAATGTAATTAATGGACTGTATGTTTTTTAAGGTAATTAATTATCGAACTTTGACGTACTAAGCCAATAAATGATAGAACTTTGCCTGTGTTTGGTTGAACTTCGTAATGTAATTAACTTTTTTAAATGTATGAATCTTGTAAAAGAATTAATGAAAAGGTTATTAAGATCGTTTGAACTTGACTAATGTAATTAATGGACTGTATGTTTTTTAATGTAATTAATGATTGAACTTTGACGTACTAAGCCAATAAATGATAGAACTTTGCCTGTGTTTTAGAAAAAAATATTGTTAGCTCCGTCATAATCCAGTCTCATTTAAAGGTGATTAAGATTTTTTGAACTTTGGCTAATTCAATATTCAAATGAAGTAACTGATTTAGGAATGGTTTAAATCTACACATGCAGAACTTTTACGATTCTACTAGGTGAGGAGTTGAAGAGAGTGTATTTAACCAATCTCCTTGTTACATCCTCATTTAAAGGTAATTCATTTAATGGTAATTCAATATTCAAATGAAGTAACTGTTTGTTTTTAAGGCAATTAATGGTCAAACTTTGTTTTTAAGGAAGATTGTTTGAACTTTGCTTAATTCAATATTCAGATGAATTTTTAAGGTAATTAATGGTTGAACTTCGTAATGTAATTAACTTTTTTAAATGTATGAATCTTGTAAAAGAATTAATGAAAAGGTGATTAAGATCGTTTGAACTTTGGCTAATGTAAATAATGGACTGTATGTTTTTTAAGGTAATTAATGATTGAACTTTGACGTGCTAAGTCAATAAATGATAGAGGGTTAATACTTGTCGAACTGAAGATATTTAAGCTTAATCCCTAAATTCCCAATGTAATTAACTTTTAAACGTATGAATCTTGTAAAAGAATTAATGAAAAGGTGATTAAGACCGTTCGAACTTTGGCTAATGTAATTAATTGACTGTATGTTTATGATCGAACTTTAGCGTACTAAGCCGATAAATGATAGAACTTTGTCTGTGTTTTAGAAAAAATATTGTTAGCTCCGTCATAATCCGGTCCCATTTAAAGGTGATTAAGATTTTTTGAACTTTGGCTAATTCAATATTCAAATGAAGTAACTGATTTAGGAATGGTTTAAATCTACACATGCAGAACTTTTTACGATTCTACTAGGTGAGGTGTTGAAGAGAGTGTATTTAACCAATCTCCTTGTTACACCCTCATTTAAAGGTAATTAAGGTTATTTGAACTTTGGCTAATTCAATATTCAAATGAAGTAACTGTTTGTTTTTAAGGTAATTAATGGTCAAACTTTGTTTTTAAGGAGGATTGTTTGAACTTTGCTTAATTCAATATTCAGATGAAGGACTTGTATAGTTCTATGTTTAATTCTGAAAAAATATATTAGTAATCCAGTCACTAACTAAGCAATTTAGCCAATGTAATTAATGCACTGTATGTTTATGGTCGAACTTTGCTGTACTAAGCTAATAAATGACTGAACTTTGCCTGTGTTTTAGAAAAATATTGTTAGCTCCGTCATAATCCAGTCTCATTTAAAGGGGATTAAGATTTTTTGAACTTTGGCTAATAATTAAAAAATTGCACAATTGCTCGGTATTCAAATATGAACCGCTCTGATGTAAAAAAGCTACTGCTTGTCGGGATGAATGTAGAGGGACTTGATATAGTTCTATGTTTAATTCTGAAAAGATATATTAGTAATCCAGTCACTAACTAAGCAATTTAGCCAATGTAATTAATGCATTGTATGTTTATGGTTGAACTTTGCTGTACTAAGCTAATAAATGACTGAACTTTGCTTAGTTTGATATAGTTCTATGTTTAGTAATCCAGTCACTAACTAAGCAATTTAGCCAATGTAATTAATGGTCTGTATGTTTATGGTTGAACTTTACTGTACTAAGCTAATAAATGACTGAACTTTGCCTAGGTTGTTTTTTTTTAAGCTAATAAATAACTGAACTCTAAGCAACCACCTTTAAACTTTGACGGATAAATAATAGTCTAGTGATGTTTAGATATTGTAGATGAAAGTTCTAATTGATTTAAATCTTAAGTGTTAAGCTGGTTCGAACCTAAAGATTTTAAAAGATTATTAACTAATACCATCATCATACGCGCTACCAGGGCGAGCTGATGGTCTAGGTGTAAGGTGTCAGACTTCTATGCTGACGGTCGGGGTTCAAACCTCAGTCCCGCCACAAACCCTTCCCTCACCGAGGAATGCCAGACCACCACCGTTAAACTGCTCGCAATGAAGAAGAACCCTCTTACCGCTGAGTTATCCAGGATTCGCCCCCCGTCCCCTGATGAATGACCGTGACTCGACCGTACGAGAGACAACCCTTGAAGGTCACACCCCCCATGACGATGGCGAGGAGATCCGGGGTGTACTGAAAGTGAATGCGAGTTCCTGGGGGTTCTAACCTTGCATACTACCCAGGATCCCAAATCCATGATACATTTTACCGAGGATTGAACGCTGGACATCTAGATCTGTAGCCTGTTCCTGAAAACAATTCAATGTTTACTCCCTCCGCATGAATGAGCCATATTAGTTTCGAGTACAATTATCCTGGGAAGCAAGGTTCGAACCTCGTATTGTTAATTAATGAAGTAAACTCATTTCACATTTAACCTGAAAACAATTCATTGATTAAGTACGGTTATCCTAAAACACACACACACCTATACACATTCAAGATAGAGATATGGTGTAACTATTCACATTTAACCTGAAAACAATTCATTGATTAAGTTCGGTTATCCTAACACACCTGACCATCGGAGGATTGAGGGAGATAGGAATTGGGAAGTGAACCCACATTTGCTGGATACTTCGAGACCTGTGAGAGGGAGAATATACTTGTCATATCTGGAAATAATATTTTTTGAACTTTCCAGACTTCATACTGTTAGAGTGCCTGTCTTCAATCTGGTCCAGACTTCATACTGTTAGAGTGCTTGTCTCTAATCTGTTCCTACTTCATACTGTTAGAGTGCCTGTCTCTAATCTGATCCTGCTTCATATTGTAAGAGTGCTTGTCTCCAATCTGATTCTACTTCATACTGTTAGAGTGCTTGTCTCCAATCTGTTCCTACTTCATACTGTTAGAGTGCTTATCTTCAATCTGATTCTACTTCATACTGTTAGAGTGCTTGTCTCCAATCCGATTTTACTTCATACTGTTAGAGTGCTTGTCTCCAATCTTATCCTACTTCATATTGTTAGAGTGCTTATCTCCAATCTGATTCTAATTCATACTGTTAGAGTGCTTATCTTCAATCTGATTCTACTTCATATTGTTAGAGTGCTTATCTTCAATCTGATTCTACTTCATACTGTTAGAGTGCTTGTCTCCAATCTGTTCCTACTTCATACTGTTAGAGTGCTTATCTTCAATCTGATTCTACTTCATACTGTTAGAGTGCTTGTCTCCAATCCGATTTTACTTCATACTGTTAGAGTGCTTGTCTCCAATCTTATCCTACTTCATATTGTTAGAGTGCTTATCCCCAATCTGATTCTAATTCATACTGTTAGAGTGCTTGTCTTCAATCTGATTCTACTTCATTTTGTTAGAGTGCTTATCTTCAATCTGATTCTACTTCATACTGTTAGAGTGCTTGTCTCCAATCTGTTCCTACTTCATATTGTTAGAGTGCTTATCTTCAATCTGGTCCAGACTTCATAATGTTAGAGTGCTTATCTTTAATCTGATCCTACTTCATACTGTTAGAGTGCTTGTCTCCAATCTGATCCTACTTCATATTGTTAGAGTGCTTGTCTCCAATCTGGTCCAGACTTCATACTGTTAGAGTGCTTGTCTTCAATCTGGTCCAGACTTCATACTGTTAGAGTGCTTGTCTCTAATCTGATCCTACTTCATACTGTTAGAGTGCTTGTCTCCAATCTGATTCTACTTCATACTGTTAGAGTGCTTGTCTCCAATCTGTTCCTACTTCATAGTGTTAGAGTGCTTATCTTCAATCTGATTCTAATTCATACTGTTAGAGTGCTTGTATCCAATCTGATTCTACTTCATATTGTAAGAGTGCTTATCTTCAATCTGATTCTACTTCATAGTGTTAGAGTGCTTGTATCCAATCTGATCCTACTTCATATTGTAAGAGTGCTTATCATTAATCTGATTCTACTTCATAGTGTTAGAGTGCTTGTATCCAATCTGTTCCTACATCATATTGATAGAATGCTTATCTTCAATCTGATTCTACTTCATAGTGTTAGAGTGCTTGTATCCAATCTGATCCTACTTCATATTGTTAGAGTGCTTATCTTCAATCTGATTCTACTTCTATACTGTTAGAGTGCTTGTCTCCAATCTGGTCCAGACTTCATACTGTTAGAGTGCTTGTCTCCAATCTGTTCCTACTTCATATTGTAAGAGTGCTTGTCTCCAATCTGATTCTACTTCATACTGTTAGAGTGCTTGTCTTCAATCTGATTCTACTTCATATTGTTAGAGTGCGTATCTTCAATCTGTTCCTACTTCATATTGTTAGAGAATTAGCTTTAAATGAGGATGTAACAAGGAGATTGGTTAAATACACTCTCTTCAACTCCTCACCTAGTAGAATCGTAAAAGTTCTGCATGTGTAGATTTAAACCATTCTAAATCTGTTACTTCATTTGAATATTGAATTAGCCAATAGGGTGTAATGAGTTGAGCTGGATAGAACTAGCTCAAGATAGGGTTAGGGATGTAATGAGTTGGACTGGATAGAACTATCTCAAGATAAGGATAAAGTGTAATGAGGTGGACTGGATAGAACTAGCTCAAGATAGAGCTAGGGTGTAATGGTGTGGACTGGTAAATACCTCAGATAGAGATGATTTTTGGCTAGTTCAATATAAGAAAATTGTTAGACATTCACGATATTTTATTGAATAGAAATAGGTTTAGTATGAACTGAAAATATTACATGTATTGATATACAAAAAAACAATTCACAATTTAACTTAGAATACCAACAAATGTTATTTGACTAGGTTAATGAGTTTAAATACATCAAAATCATTTAATTAAAACTATTAAGATTGAAGATTAGGTAGTTTAATAACATCATAAATCTCAGTAAAGGGGCACTCGCCGCTGAGATGTAAAACAAATTCAAAAATTTTCATGATTTTCTTTAGGGTGGAACCCAAGTACCTACCTTTGACGCAAACAAAGGGTGTCAAAACCATGCTTAGGGAATGAATTTGGTTCCGTGAATGGGTTACTAGAGGGATTCATCAAAGACAAATTATTAGATTTAATAGCTATTAAATGACGACCCCCTTTGCAGTTGTTTTTTTTATTTTTTTTTAAATGTGTCTACTAACACCTAATCCAAGGAATTGACATCAAGAACTACATTTTACTTCAGTAGAATAGAAATCACATCAGTATAAATACTCTAATGCACCTATCAATTCAACACCGACAACACCTGAATAATACTCATTTTTATTGTTGATATAATTTGAGTAGGCCTATAGATAATTGAGGGATTGGCAATTTAGTGATTTACAAAAATCCTATAATTCAACTTTGTCTGGTGCCTTCAATCCTCGTTCTACGTTCACAAATTTACGATTACCTTTCTTCACTCTGACAGACTCTTGTGATTAATCCAGCTCACCTGGTTGATTAGTTGAAACTGGGACCTATTGATCTAATAGCCTCCATACCATTAGGTTAGTCGTGATCCTAAGGGATAAGACGCGGGACTTATAAATATATATAATATGTTCCTAAGGATTGATTTTTCCTCAATATTAAAGGAATTAGATAGTATTTTTCATTAGAGTTATTTTATGATCAAGATCAGTGAGAAACCGAACCTTCTAGATCAGTAGACTAGTTCGTTGTTGTGCTTCTTATTTTATCGGTAGAAACCACACTATTTATTAGAGGTTGATCCATTAGTATTCCCCAGGCTAGGAACAAACGGACAATGCTAATAAGTACGATCACGTGAGTAAGACGTGGACTGAGCAGTTTGCGAAAGGTACAACACGATAAAAAGTTCACTGTTTACCGCCTCAGGGTATTATAATAGTTTTAATATTGCCTATCATAATCAGCATTCCTGACTCAGTGATCCGATGGTCTAGTGCACCCACTTTCACCATAGTCCTAGCCCTAACAATGAGAAATGGGTTACAAACCCAGTTGCGTTGAGTTTGTTTACACTCCCCTCCACAACTGCTGGTTAAGTGTTATAAAGGTTCAATTTCGTGAAAAGATTAGGTCATACACTTACCTACACTGGAGCCCGCAGCAGAACATCCCAAATTAATAATAAAGCACATTATGTCCATCTAGAATGCAATAGTATGTCCTACCACCCCACACGAACTGCCTCCATTTTCACATGTGCATCAACTTAACTTCCTAGCAACTTCACCATCTTGAACGTTTGCTCTCCCAGCCTCATACTAAAATTTGATACAATTTATGGTATTAGCAATCTTTACTGATATAAGTGTATAGGGATTTTGTATTACTTTTAGTTAAAACAAGCTATATCTGAAGTTTGGGCTGTGAGTTTCCGAACATTCTGTATACGTGCAGTACATCCTAGGAATATTTTATTTCTCTCGTTTTCAAAAGGCAACGGACGCCGTGAGATAGTTTGCTCAAGCAACCTTTCACGCATAACTGTATGGCAAGCTGCCTACACGTGATACGGAACAGGGGATATCCATATTAAGGACTTTTTTTTTATCAGCACGCTTTACTATCTAATCAGGTTATACGCATATCTGATTATTTCTTTAATGGGTAGGGATTAGGAATGAAGCATTTTAGAGATAATATACCTGCATTTGCGTGGAAAGGGATTGAGAAACCATTTAGGGTAACACAGCCTTAGTACCCCTGACTGGAATTTGAACCCCGATGTTCCCGTCACATGAAAAACATACTACCCAGCTTCTAATTTAGTCTGTATGCTCACTGATGCGGGTCTTAGCCAGAGACTATCTCTGGAAATATATTATACAATTACTGATACATCTTTTAAACTATGGATCCAAAAAGAGTTCTACTTTCCTAAGAAGAAATAGATCGGTAAACATGCGGAGCTACACCAAAGTAAGAAGGTGTGGGTTTTATTTGAGCATGATATAAATAATCAGAGCCTCTTTATCCATTAGGCTACTAGTCACAGTGCCTAGGACCTACAAACCTTATAAGGCATACAATATTTCGCTTGAAAAAATTAAATAGACAAAACAAAATCGCAAATAAGAAACAAAAAAAACGTAACATTTAATTTAGAATATTTATTTTGATATTGAATAACAAAAACAATAATTTAAGTCATCGCGTTTCTCAACAGCCTCACAGATACAATCATAAACACAATAGTGTAACGGAGTTATGTGGTTATGCGCAGTTGCATTGCACGTATCGCGAACCCAGGATATTGTGTCAACAAAGTTTCAGAGGCGTTCACGGTGCATTAAAATTTTCTATTATTTTAGAGATTCATTTTTTTTTTTTGTGCGTCCAAACGATGAAATTAGCATAAAAATGAGTAAAAATATCGGACACACAGGAAAATTGCCTAGGGCCTGCGAAGGTCTTAAAACGGCCTGTAAATAATAGGCCGATATAACTTCATTACGGAGTATATAACAGGGAGGGGATCATTACAAGGAAAAAATCAATGGTGGTTCGTGTTCCTTATTATTCTTGATTATTGATGATCGGATCATTATACAATTTATTTATAAATTACCTTTTTTTTGTCGTCATGGCTCACTAACAGTTCGGGCGCACAAATCATTATTTTATACTCTGCTATAGGTTTAATGAACACCGACAAATCTGCTTCAATGGCCGAATGGTCTGAGGCGTCACTATCGTGTCAGACCGGCCTGCTGATGACGGGGAGATCAGGGTCAAATCCCAGATTGGTTTGCTGAAGGTGACTTTATCTTAAATGTTTTCCCCCTCTCCTTCCAGGAAAATGCGGGTGGACTACCTATAGAATGCTACCATTATCGTACTTACCTTATTAGAGTAATTATCATATGCGAATAACCTGAACGGGTAGTAAGACCTGGTAGAAAAAAATACTGACAAGATAATGGATGGCATTCGAATTTCTGTAAAATTTGAGGAGAAAAATAAAAAAATAAAATTAAGAGCCTTAAATTATTTCTTAAAGTAAAACTTTGTTTCTGATAAAGATTTGAGTTAAGACGAATAAGTTTCTTTGATTTAATTTTAAGGAGATTGAGAATATTCGCAAATTCTCGCACTTTTTTATATTACCTAAGGTTCAATAGTTTAGTATTAAACAAGTATACCAACTGTATATGGCAAAGTAATCCTAACAGTGACGAAAGTAAATTAACACAATTTCACACACACACACACACACACACATATATATACATATACATATAAACAATTTACCTACCATTTTTGTCTTTTTGAAGACATTATCGACGTCACGGTGCCCCCTCAAGCCCAACTCTCCTAGTGCTCACTAACTTCACCCGATTCTTGAGGTGACCTTGATAAAGTTATACTTTATTATTAGAGAATTATTCCATATATATTGATAATATCTTTCAAAAGTGACGATGCTGCAGAGTTTGCGTATAAAATAATGAAATTTTATTTAGTAACTTTTATAACTGTAAGATAAATATCCATATTTAAATTAGAATGTAAACAAGGATTTCCAAACAAGCCAACTTTAAACCAGCCACATTGATTGATAGTCGCTAAAATTTGGCGTGAGAGAAATATGTATAATTTATTGATTAGTTTTAAAGTTAATCTAGAAGGCTTTCAAACGCTTCCAATAATACTTTCTTATGGATTACGGTATAATTTATATTTATTTACCTTACTAATCAAACGGACTAAATGTAGAGACCATTGTAATATTTTTATTCGTGCCATCGTGGTAAAATAAGTTTCCAGTTTTCAAACAACAGGCTTCCTATCTTTCTTTTTTCCACCACGTCTTACTACCCGTTCGGATTATACGCCTAAGTTCTAATTACGCTAATGAATAAGTGATGAGTAAGTTTGAATTTAGAGCAAATGTACACGCACTTGTCTATATATATATATATATATATATATATATATATATAAGAGAGAGAGAGAGAGAGAGAGAGAGAGAGAGTTGGAACCCTCAGTACACTGGACTTGGATTGAACTCCGATCACCCAGTCATTGGTGGTCTAGAGTCTAGACTATTGCGAGAGTGACGCCTTAGACTATGCTGCCACTGAAGTGGGTGGCTTCCTATCTAAGCCAGACTGTAGAATGAGCCTCTAAGCACAGCATCATCGCTGAAGTACTGTCCTCCGCCCACGGGTGAACACTTTCATTCGTCAGCTGACCAGCCTCATTACCAGGACTGTACTAACAAAGAAAGTGATTTCCGAATGTCATTTCCTCCAGTGATGGACTCACAAGATTGGACCAAAACAAAATACACGTTTAGTGGCTTAATTTAAGGGTGAACCCACATCCCTGGTCATATATTTTAAGGCGTCACTCTTTTACTATAGACTATTCTCGAGGAGATCTGGGTTTGAATCTGGTACGTTGTACCTAGGGTGGTATTTTATAAAACATTTTTCCACCCTCCCTTCACGCAAATACTGGCACACTTACTCTAAATTCAACCTTTCATAACCCTAGCACACTAGCGTAATTAGTAGATATGCGTGTAAACCGAACGGGTAGTAAAACGCAATAGGCCTACCAATTTTTTAGAGGAAATGTACCTGCAGTTGCGTGTGTGGAGTGTAGGAAACTATTAAGAAAAAGCCAATTTAAGTGTAGCTTAACGGGATTCTGACCCTTACCTTTTCGTCATTGGTTATTCACTCCAACACGAAAGTGATGCGTCAGATAATGTGACGACCGATGCGGGCTTGAAAAATAATCGAACTCTCTCTATATCTCTCTCGATATATATACACAGTCGGACCTCCATATATCGAAGTCTATAATTCCATAAAAAATTATATGTATATAAACGATATTTTTTATACACGATAATGTGTAGTTTATTGTATTTAGAAATATTTCCTAATCAGTGCACTCATTATAGGTGAATATGAATACCGTTTAGTAAGCCTACAAGCTATGTTCGTAAACATAATTAAAAACAAACAAGGAAAAAAGTGTTAAACATAGCTTAAAAAACAATAGCGAGCATAAACCGTCGTTTAGAAATACTGAAACAAATTGAACCTGATTTATAGAGGAGGAAGGCTCTTCAGGAAAGGGACGAAAGGAGTGTGGAGAGTGCCCGTCGTCGGCATCGCAATGACCTTGACCAAATATTCCCTTCTTCCACTTGGGGGAAGGAGGGGGAAGCTGATTCGTCTTGAAAAAATTCGATAAATGGAAACAGTTTGTATATGTAATGTCACGGCTATTCACCATAACTTTGATATACGGAAGTTCGATACATGGAGGTTCTACTGTAAATACAATTTAAATCACTGAATAAGCAGGGGCCAATTAAGGGTATGTCACACGAAACCCTGACGTAGGACATGCCATGTCAAAAAGCCATTTTTTCCTCTCTCTCTCATTATATATCTTACTTCTTACTAATATTATAAATGCGATAGTTTGTATAATTGTTTCTCAATCACGCCAAAACTGCTGAACGGATTCGAACAGAACTTTGTACGTTGGTAGATTATGTACTGGAATAACAGATAGGACTATTTCCAACCTTTGATTTTACATTAATTCTACAATACTAATGTTTAAACTTTTCATATATAAGATATATTATATATCATATATAATATTTCGTAGTAAAAGAAATATATATTATTTAAGTTATCAATTATAAATTTAAATTAAAAAAAAAAGTTTAGTTAAAAGTTAAAATATAATATCAATTATTGCGGGCGAAGCCGCAACGGGTAAAAGCTAGTAAACATATATATATATGGATGTAGACTACATAATATGTATAGCTTACAATAAGGTAGAAACCCGCCACCCTAGCACTCTAGTAAAGATTGAACTGGGGAACACCTGGCCCAGTTCATGTGTGTGTGTGTGTGTGTATGTGTGTGCGCGCGCGGGCACCGTAGAGAAACTCCACAAGATTGTGAGCCACCACGCCGAGTCGGGAAAGCCAGCCCCAGTTTATGATGTCAATTAGTGGTCGGTATTATTACTTGTGCCAACAGTTGCACTCCAAGGCCAGTCATCTCCCTTCACCGGACAGATACAATCGTCGGTGAAAGAGGAAGTGGGCTAGAGATATTTACGAGAGGAACTCAAAATGTCATGGACAGGCTTACAAGATTGTCTTTAGCTGCCTTCTTCGATCAAATGATAACATACCAAAGTAAGCGATACCAATAAAGTATTTAGAGTACACTTTCTACACAAACGGCGTTATCAGCCAGCGCACGTCTTTTAGAAAAGCCTGTTCCATCTCTATTGCAAGGAACAGTTGTATCATGTTGTCGAGAGGACACCCCAAGAAATAATTTCTTAGTTAGTTTCGAACTACACCGAAGGTAACATTTCTAAAATAAAACACGTGTTATTAGCAATATTTTAATACATTTAAAAAATCAACACATACAATTTTAATCAACTTTTGTTATAAATTAGCTATTAATATTTTTTAAATTCACTAGAAATATTAATAACACTTTGCTATTAGCTTTAGTCAATAACATTCGTTTCCAACATTTGTTAACTTTACATTATCATGCCGATAATATTGTTGATAACTTTGTTAATTGTATAAATTTTTGCGACCTCTCTGAAGGCGGTCGTGATCAAAGGATGGTGACAATAAAATATTACTAGCAAATTACTTCTGTTGGTAGCACTGAAAGCAATGTAAAGTTAGCTGAATGTGATATACTAGTCGTCTACGTACTTGGCTGACTGTAGTCACTCCAAAGACTAAGGAGGTTGGCGTAATCAACCGATAAGAGACATTTATTTTAGACCGAAACAGTTATTCATTCATAATTTTGTTAAATTACATAACTTAATATATTCTGTAAATTTAATAATTTTCCGTCCTCTCGCATAGTCACGACTTATGATGTACTGTTAATGTGAAAATAATAATTTAACAACACAATAATTAGTTAATCCAATTTAACTTTAATTGTATGAAATAAATTCCGTTCTATTTATATTAATAATTTTAAATTTAGAATTTATTTTAGAATTTTTTTAATTTTTACAATTCAATGTCAGTTAATTTCCCATTGCATCTCATTGTATTACTGACTGATTGTATTATTACTCTCACCTTGTTAATTATTATTATTATTTTTTTACACAACATATGTTTATCAATTTTATTTATTTGACTACATGTTCTGGCGCAGCTTTGTAAAAGAACAAGTTGGAATTTTTACTCTAGTCAAAATTTGTCTTAGCTTTGATTTAATTTAGCTATGTTTGACTGATACGCGTGGCAGGATAAGTTGAGAGGATAGCATTAGAATAGACCTGATAGAGATAGGGTGTAGAGAGGTGGACTGGATAGAACTAGCTCAAGAGAGGGATAGGGTGTAATTAGGTGGACTGGATAGAACTAGCTCAAGATAAGGATAGGGTGTAGAGAGGTGGACTGGATAGAACTAGCTCAAGAGAGGGATAGGGTGTAGAGAGGTGGACTGGATAGAACTAGCTCAAGATAGGGATAGGGTGTAATTAGGTGGACTGGATAGAACTAGCTCAAGATAAGGATAGGGTGTAGAGAGGTGGACTGGATAGAACTAGCTCAAGAGAGGGATAGGGTGTAATTAGTGGACTGGATAGAACTAGCTCAAGATAAGGATAGGGTGTAGAGAGGTGGACTGGATAGAACTAGCTCAAGAGAGGGATAGGGTGTAATTAGGTGGACTGGATAGAACTAGCTCAAGATAAGGATAGGGTGTAGAGAGGTGGACTGGATAGAACTAGCTCAAGAGAGGGATAGGGTGTAGAGAGGTGGACTGGATAGAACTAGCTCAAGATAGGGATAGGGTGTAATTAGGTGGACTGGATAGAACTAGCTCAAGATAAGGATAGGGTGTAGAGAGGTGGACTGGATAGAACTAGCTCAAGAGAGGGATAGGGTGTAATTAGGTGGACTGGATAGAGCTAGCTCAAGATAAGGATGGGGTGTAGAGAGGTGGACTGGATAGAACTAGCTCAAGAGAGGGATAGGGTGTAATTAGGTGGACTGGATAGAACTAGCTCAAGATAGGGATAGGGTGTAATTAGGTGGACTGGATATAACTAGCTCAAGATAGAGATAGGGTGTAATTAGGTGGACTGGATAGAACTAGCTCAAGATAGAGATAGGGTGTAATTAGGTGGACTGGATAGAACTAGCTCAAGAGAGGGATAGGGTGTAATTAGGTGGACTGGATAGAACTTGCTCAAGACAAGGATAGGGTGTAGAGAGGTGGACTGGATAGAACTAGCTCAAGAGAGGGATAGGGTGTAATTAGGTGGACTGGATAGAACTAGCTCAAGATAGGGATAGGGTGTAATTAGGTGGACTGGATATAACTAGCTCAAGATAGAGATAGGGTGTAATTAGGTGGACTGGATAGAACTAGCTCAAGATAGAGATAGGGTGTAATTAGGTGGACTGGATAGAACTAGCTCAAGAGAGGGATAGGGTGTAATTAGGTGGACTGGATAGAACTAGCTCAAGACAAGGATAGGGTGTAGAGAGGTGGACTGGATAGAACTAGCTCAAGAGAGGGATAGGGTGTAATTAGGTGGACTGGATAGAACTAGCTCAAGAGAGGGATAGGGTGTAATTAGGTGGACTGGATAGAACTAGCTCAAGATAGGGATAGGGTGTAACTAGGTGGACTGGATATAACTTCCTTAGGATAAGGATAGGGTGTAATTTGGTGGACTGGATAGAACTAGATTAAGATAGGGATAGCTGGCGTACTTTTCTAAACAAGGGAATGATCCTTCGAGTTCCTAATGCCAGAGAGCAAGTAAGTGTGAAATAAAATGTATCTTAAATTCCTACGTCAAATAGATGATCATTTACTATTATAGAACTTGTATGAAC
The DNA here is from genome assembly GCA_039000515.1 of Timema cristinae. NCBI lineage: Eukaryota > Metazoa > Arthropoda > Insecta > Phasmatodea > Timematidae > Timema > Timema cristinae. The sequence goes on from JBCFYV010000001.1 coordinate 53,860,326, forward strand.
ATTTCTCTAAAACAAATACTATAATACTTAGACAAAGCCCAATTATGAGAATGTAAAATGGTGATTGCAAATGGTCCAGCGTTAGAACTTTTGGTCCCGGAACAGGTGGGTTTATCACTGAAGTGAGTGGACTGCCTGTGATAAAATCCTTTCTCAATTTATTTATCATACCTCTCTCTGCTAGTCTTTGAAGAACTGTACTAAATATTGATAAGAAGGGTGAGTTTTGGTCACCCATGTCTATGGCTCCATACATTGCGGCGTAACAGTCATCCACCACGTGAAGCAGAGGAGAATCGTCCTTATAGTACTTCAACTGGTTGGCGATTGCTCTAGCAGGGATTTTATATGTTATTCTAGTCATATTTCTGTTATAGGCAATCCAGTCAAGGGAAACGTCTTCATCCTCGATTATTATCAACTTTTTAAACAACTTGTTAAACCAACTATCATTAATTATATCAAAATCTTTCATTAGCTCAACCAATTCACTAACTGACAAGAATATAGATATTGATAAATCGGATTGGATAGCCTCATCAATTGTTTTAAAATCTGGTAAATGTTTCGTTGTGCTTAAGTGGCTTGTTAAACAACCTTGAAAAGAATTATTGATTACTATATTCAAGACTAAACAAATAACAAGTATAAGCCTTTGTTGGAACTGTGAAGGTTCACATTCTGTTGATCCAAGAATCATAATACGGAGCGTTTCGTAGAATTTGTCTTTATAAAACTCTTGTTTAATTTCAAACATATCAATATAAGAGATCGACTTCCAAACACCTGCTACACAAACGACGGTTAAAATATAAACCAGCCATACATCTTTAGTAAAAATGAGAAATATGTTCATATATTTGGGTATTTCTGGAGCCTTTGGTGTAATTAAAGTGATGCAAATATCATAATGTGGGTATGACATTTGTTTTAATTTGCTCTCTTGAAGAATCTCCGAATTTAAAATAATGTAATTATGAGGATTAAATTTAAATGCACTAATCTTATATGGTTTGAAAATTAAAGAAGCGTTTAATTTATATAATATTAAATCAAATATATCCTTATCAAGCCCTGAAATCTGTTCCCGGCCCTCAGAATCCCAACTCCTCTGTATATATACTGACATCGATCTTGTTGTGGCAAATATTCCATAGCCGTGGGTATTAGACAGTTTATCTGGAAATATCGTGTTAGACCACCTCAACTTTTTAGAAGAAACATTGGTAATATTCCCACTAGTCACGAATGGGTTGAAATTTACTACGCGTATTACCGGTCTATAAGTTATGGATTTATTCGTATTATTAATACCAAGTGAAACTCCATACTGAAATATAACCACTAAGTTGAGTATATTAAAGTTCTCCCAGCAGTCTCGCAACATGTCCGCCATTTTGTCAGTTTCCTCTGTCACAATTGTTGTGATGACCAGAAGGAAGAAAGCTCTTGGGTTCCAGAATGGAGATTCCGTCCAGTATTTGTTAACAAAACATTCCCCTCTTGTTTCATTGATTATACTGATGAAGCCAACACTATTCTCTAAGTTGTCCTGTCGCTTCAGAGCAGAAAAATACCTATAATCCAATCTATCTTGAAGTGATAATACAGGAACAGGATTATCGCTTTGAACATGTCGGTATAATTCTGAGGCTGTTTCATCGTTAGAAAATTTATCAGTACTAATAACAAGGAAATAAATACTTCTCTTAAAGTACCTGTCTATAATTATTTTGATATTTGTATTTAGTTCTAAAATAGTTGAGTCTATTTCAAGATTTTTTAGCATAAAGGTATTTACAAAACCAAATAAATAAAACGTAATAAATATGTATTTAGTATTCATGTCTTACAATCACTCATGGATCCAGTTCTGAAACACAAAAATATTATTTGTTAATTAATAGTTCCGTCTCCTTTTTAAATAGTTATTAATATAATGAAAGATTTCTCATTAAACATTATAGGCCTTATATTTTTTGGTGGATAGGTTTTCAAAAATATAAATAAACACTATCATTATATTTATAATATACGCTTCTTATAATAAAGTATATTTAGAATTACCTTCAAATACATGCTAAAAGGTTTATTTTAGATTATGAGCTAAGCAGTGGTGTACCTCCCAAGTGAGTCGTAGGGAACACGTCTCCTTTAGTCCATCAAAGTTATCCCCTGCTCTCCCCTTAGAGGGAAATATTCAGATAAAGAACCAACTATGAAAATGATTGAAATATAAATTACTATACGGTATGTTATAGTTGATTATTTGTATGTATATTTAATAGGGACAAGCGATTTTTGTTGGAATATATAAAAAAAATGAAGCCTCCACTACACCCATCCCCCAATTCCACTCACTATAATTAACCGTTCCTTAGATTGAGAGCTTTAGTCTTGTTCCTCCGACAAATAGTTTGTGAACTCGCCCTAGAAGAAGGCTACACTTGTTACAGATTTGATGAAATAATGATTTTTAATATGAATAAATGAAATAAAAATAAATAGAAGTTATAATACAAGTTTGCCTATCTTGAAAAAAATATAGTATAACTATTTAGTATTAAAAAAAAACTGTGATTGGCTTTAGTTTATTTATTTTTCAATGCTTTTCACGGCTCATTCTGAATAAACTCAAGAATAACAACCATTTAAACTGATCGATTAATTAATAATAATGTATAGAATAATAGCACTTAACTTAGAAGTAAATCTTAAATTGTCGTTTTGCATCATAAGAAAATTAAAGTATAATTAAATCGGAACAGAAGAAATATTAGCCTCAGAATGTAATTTAGACAAGATAAAAATCAAGAAAGAGAACTATAGACTTTCACCTAAGCCATGGTCACCTCCTTATAAACAAAAATAATCAAAAGTAAAACAAAATTATGAATATCAAGTAGGTTAATTAGAAAAAATAAAATAAAAAAAGATTTTAACGTATTTAAAATTATATCTACATATTTACCGACATTTTCAAATAATCACTTTTTTGTTCATCTGTTCCTATATTTTAAATTTATGTTATTTTTTTTAATAAAAATAAATATTACGTTTCTCCTCATTAATGAGTTTCAAAATGTAAAATAATTTGGTTCAAATATTATCAAATATTCTAAATAAATTATGATTCCTAGAACACGCCTTTCAAATAACAGTACTTCAAATGTAATTTTTATTTAAAAAAGAAACATTCTAAAGGAAAAGCGTTTTTTGACTTGTTTATAAATTTATCACATTAGAAAATTTAAACAAAACAAATGACGCTAAAAAAATTGTAGACTCCTTATGAGTAGGTCCTATTCCACATTATATTTTGTTAATGTTGTACGGAATTATTAAAGTTTGGAAAATTTGTTTGCTTTAGATGGTTAAAAATTAAAATAGAGAAAGTCTATTCCACCTTCGTCTGCTGTCGAAAGTTCAAATGTTATTAGCTCATGACTAACTTATTCATTGTTGATCAGGACGTCGGGGATTTGAATCCTGGCAGTGTGCACATTTAATTTTGGATGTAGCGTTTTAGTTAGACTAACTAGTTTCTTATAACCTACTTTCTTATAACCTATACTTCACTGGTACAAAAGTAAAAGGCGTCTATTTCCCAATAGACTAAATTTCCAGTTTCGAAAATGTTGGAAGTTTTATTCATACAAACTAACTAAATCTTTGGATATGAGGAACTCTGGAGTTCAGGGCTACTAGAACGGTAGGTGGATTTATGGGGGTCTTAAGGGGGTATCAGGAAACCCCAAGGATTTTCGAAATAAATAAAATAATAATATAACTTTTAAAACGTAAACAGTAGAGAAATAATGGCTTTTGTCTGTGTTTTTTCTTAATACAATCAAAATATTGCCATTTCTTACGAGGGTTTAAATTTCACCTCCTCCCCACAACTCAACCGGCACCCCCAAATTAGACTCCCTAAATCCACCTAAGGTAGAACTTAGGTTTACCTTTCTAACCCTATCCAACAGGCTATGCTGTTTTGGTAAAGTTATCTTAGCTATAAAGCTATATTTGATTTTTTTTTTAACTAAACAAACTTTTAGGAACTATTAATAATTAAATAAATTATATTACCATTTAATTTCTTCAAATAGTTGGCAGATTATTATTATTTATATGTTATTGTCCTTTTGTTGCGTCTTCCCTAAAGCCTCGAAAATGGCTAATCAATAATTATTATTTATAAAATTACTATTATATACATACGTATTCTTTTCTTCAAATATAAAAAGTTTGAATATGATTTATATTAAAACTGATTATTTATTTCTCGAATAACATTCAGCTAAATAACTAGTCCACCATTCACGAACCTTCCTACAGGAGTATTATTTGATAATTTGAGACCAAAAGGTAACACCGGTACTTTATTAAAATACAGTTTTAAAGTACAGTCCAATTTTCATAGGAAAGACATATTAGAAAATACAATTAAATTTTTTCGTTACCAACATTGATAACATTTTACCATATTATTAAAATTATTTTGCATGTTTTGATAATATCTATCAGAAGGGATAGCTGCACATTACATGACTTGAAGTATTAAAATGTAAATGTAGATATAATAACTTTAATATATGTCTTATAAGCCCCTTCATATGAAAATTGTACCGCACGTTCATATTTAGTATTTCTGTATTTTTGTGATCGATACAAATGTGTGCACTTTATATAACATAATAAAGCACCTTACACTAATGTGAATAATGTAATATTGAAGTCGTCCGATGCCTCAGTTTAGGGGTAGCGTGTCTGTGTATAAAAGGGGGACATTTTATTTAGCAGATGTTATATTTCATGACAGACAATTTTTTGTACCTGAAAATCAAAGGGAATATTATATTGGCAGCACTGTTGTGCTCTTTTTGTTACCCTAAACATTGTATTAGCATTTAAACGTAAGGAAAATAGCATTAAAAATCCTGTAATTATGCAACATAGTAGCATTGAAATTAAAAATGGGGTGAATCGCTTACTGTAACCTCTTTGTTTATATTACATAAACCTAAACACACGGTTCAAATGAGTAGTAAGACACCACAAAAAATAGAGTGACATTTTTGGCACAAAGTATTCTTTCATCATCATCATCATCATGAACAGCTTCCAGCCAATGACTTGGTCTGTTTGGAACATAGGCCTCTCCACCACCTCCTTTCCTCCTCCCACCTCTCTCCCTCCACCTTGGCCCAGTCCTCTCCTCTCCTCCACGCTCCTCCTTACTCCCTTCAGCCATCTGTCCCTCGGTCTTCCTCTCACCTCCATACCCAATATCCTCCTGGGCATCCTTTCCCCCTCCATCTATTTTATATATTAAATAGCCAAACTATTATTTTGTTAGTAACGGTTAAAGCAGCATCTAAGTATAATTTTATTTAAATTGAAAACTTACACCTGTACACTGGAATAGAACCAGGGACCTTTGGCTTACTACGCCAATGGTCTAACCTCTGAGTTATCCAGGAGTTTTGTCGTACCCTGGGTCATTCTTCCAATATTTTAAGGCAGAGTCTGTGATGGCCATGATGAAATCTTTAGAGTCTGTTCATGGTAGGTTTTTACTTGGATGACAGTTCAAAAATCAAATGTTTAGGTTTTGGGTTGCCAACACTGGTAAAAGATCACTGTTTAGTTATAAATGTTAAGTTTTTTAATCACATGTTATATTTTACCTTTAAAATAACGTAAACTTAGGTTTTCTCATACCATTTCATTACTTTTAATCATTTCTTTTTACCCAATCCGAAACAAAATTATATACATAATTAAAAGTACTTATTCTTCGTTTTGTAATGTTATCTATGATGTGTAGTATAGTCCATGGACGTGACTGGCTTTCAGACTTGGGGGGGGGAGTGAAGGGAGGGGGCACACAAATATTGTGTGATTTGACACTCACTAATAATAACTGTTTATATACTTAGTCTAAACGAAGCCTACACTAGCCATACTCTTAAATTCAGTTTCATATTCAATATAAATGTTTCAGATGAACATTAATATATATTTAAAAAAATCTTTACCTCAGATTAAAATAACAATTTTTTCTTAGTTGTTCAATATTTTAAATAACTACAGCCCTACCTCCAAGAGAATGAGTAATTTTGTATTAAATAAATGATAGGAACTATATTTAATGTATCACACTGACAACACAACTTATAAATAACATACTTATATGCCATGCAAAATACATTTATATGAAGTTGAAGAAGCACTTATTTTAAGTTAACATAGGCTGCACCAAACACTCTCTTCATTTATAAACTACAATAAATTGTTCATAAGATTATGAATTATTATCTTGTCCAATATATATTTATGCGTGTGACACAGAGCCACATGATTAATGGGCCTTTGTGTCATATTGTTCAAGTACGTTTTAAGGCGACGTCACGAACTAAATGATTTTTCTACCTCACACGACGGGCTTGGAAAAACCAGCAGCCTACGTCACAGAACCTCAACATTACTAAGCATTGCTATTACTTAAGAAGATAGCCCACGAAATATGGTTAGGGCATCTTCAACACAAGTAGGTGTACTTAAAGGTAAAAAAAAACCTTTTATATTCAATTTCAAAATATTTCTCGTTAATTTCAGGATAAATTTTTCAACACTGGGCTTATTTCTCCTTTTAAAAGACTCATTTCCAATTTTCTCATTCGATCAAGTTCTTCTTGGTCAAATCTTGACCTTAGACTTCCAACAACTATGTCTATAATGGCAAAATACTCGTGGTGAAGGTAGTCCTCGACTGAAGTAGAAGTGAACGCTGTAGCAGGACCTGTGTAACGCATTGGTGGTTTCTTCTGTCTTGGCGAAGAAAGAGGTTGCAGGTTGTTGGTAACAATGATTTTGTTAGCTTCTCCCCAAATTAATAAAAATTCATCATTTTCTCTGAGTCTCTGTTGTAAATTAAAAAAACTTTACTATATTAATAATCATAAAGAGTGAATGTATTTTATAGGAAAGAAGGAGGAATATTAAAAAAATATTATTATTATTATTATTATTAGCACCGCGTCTTACTACCCGTTCGGGTTATACGCTCTTACGCTAATGTGTAATGGGTAGAGTGATTGTGAGATGAAATGAAGGACCTACAGTTTAACGTGGAATCCGAACCACGGTGGAGGCCTGGCATTCCCCACATGATATTAAAAAAATCTATCTACTTATTAACTTTAAGTACAGTGACGTCATTAAAAAAATTGTACATAATATAGATGATAAAAGAATTGTGGGCTAGCTCAGATTTAAAATTAATATAATACTCTGGGTTCAAAACCAACATTTACAATTAACAACAATAAAATTACTATTTCGGGTAAAACTTAAAATAATAATGCGTCAAATCGAACACGAGACTCTCTCAGGACCTCTGAGTCATGTTGGGAAAAAATATACTTTTGCTGTACTTAGTCAACAATGGACTCACCTTCCGTACAACAATAGCAGCCTCCAAGGTCAACATCCCTGGGAACTGCTTGCAGGTGAGGCATCGCTAAATATGTTTTTTTAATATCAATAGTAACAAGGTGGCTAACATTGAATGAGGGTGATAATAATATAAATAAGATACTTAACAACGGATTCGGCTTTGAAAAAAAAAGTTTAGTTTTACTTGGATAAATAATGGTCAAATCTAAAATTTTACCCTGCCTAAAAGACGTCTGCTATATTATAAAGCTAAAATACAATTCATAATTCAAATAACAGTTCAGTTAAGTTGATGTATTAGAATAAAATAATCTTAAGTCCATTCTTTGTGGATAATTATTGAAATAATAATAATATTATTATTTTAATTTCTTGAGACACTCTAATTAATAGATGTCCTTTATGAGGTTACTTGTTAAAATAAATGAATAAAAAAAACATAATACATTGCATTCGTGTCGAAGAAATGACTCTGGTCAAAAGATTATTTCCAGAGTCATTGTTAAAAAAATGTTAGTTTGAGGGGAAAAATATATAGTTACTACTTTAGAAGAAAATAACACAAAGTCTTGAAATTGTAGTGGAAAAGGTTCATAAGAATATAGAAAACTTAAAAACAAAAATTGTTGATATCACCTCAAAAGATGTTCTGGGAGGTTGTCGTTTAAACTGTTAGTCCAAAACGCACTAAAAGTTCAAGAATCGTCATTGTAGAGGTCTACCATTAGTCTAAAGTTGTCGTCGCGTCTATGGTAGTCATTTTGGTGGAACACTTGAAATATTATTTTAAGAAATAACTGTTAAAATCTCAGTTTTTGCAGCACTGGAAATAATGTGTGTCATCTTCTCTTTAGCTCCAAGACGCCAATTCCGCTTCTTTCTTCCATTTCCTGCCTCTAGGTATTTCTCGTAGAGGCCCCAAAAATCTCGCGGATTTAAGTTCTAAATTTGAAATATATGTCTATAAATATGTGAAATTAAGGTATAAAGAAGTAATATCTGGGGGGAAAGAAATAATAATTAAGGAGCTTGACAAAATTTGAATCTTTAACCAAATGGATGCAGAATCTGATATCTGACAGTTTGACATATGGCCATTGTAGATAAACTCAATTTCTTCTTTTTTTCCTCGTGGGCCTTTTAAAATTAGAGAGTACGAGATTGGATTACATATCTGTGTAGTCACATTCCCCTGCCTTCCCTCTCTGCTACAAACCATTTCTTTCTTCCTTGTGTGGTGCGGCCATTATAATTCTCGCAGAATCTCGTAGAAGACGTTAAAAATTAAATTACACCTGATCAGTATTGTTTCAAAATGTGGACGGAATATTTGGACAAAAACCCGGTAAATAAATATGTTTCTTGTTCTGATAAAAGTATTGTTATTATTATCTAGTGTTTCCTTCGGCGCAATGCAATGTCCGTTGAAAACAATAAGTTTAAAAATTAATATAACGAGAATTAATTAAATGTAGTATGACCTCTGGCCGCATGGTGTATTAGTTTCTTCAAAATAAATAAACACGTAAGAATAAAGTAAAACTAAATAAAAATATAAATCGACAGAATTTAAATTCTTACACTGTAAACTAGAATACACTATTTCTGTGGCCTGTATGTGTTCGGAAGTACTCATTCTTCTTCCTTGAAAAATGTATTAAAATTTTCTAAATTATGTATTATCTTCCTTGCCATGAGGAAGCCTAAAACAGTTTCTCCTTACTCAAACACTTTGAATGGCCCTCTTTCTGACTGTAAATGATTTATTTTAACAGACTGTGTTTATAAAATTATGTAATATTTTTCCTGGTTCTCTTCAACCTGATCACCTCTGTATATCCACCTGATTGTGTAAAAGGAAAAAAACATGTATAAAAAGAAAATTTATTCAGGAACTTGATAAAATCTTAATAAATGAAAACGCAAACCTTTTTGCTTACTTTAACTTAAATTGTTAATGTTCAAGCTTGTTCTATTCATTAAAAATTATATCCATTCTTCTTGTTTTAATTTGCGCAAAAAGTTCAACAATTTTTCCTTGATCTCTGGATGACAATTGAGGAAATTTTTCTCCATTTAACTACTGCAAGCGCATTTAGTCTTTATGTTAAATAAAATAATCGAAAAAAAAAAAAAAATAGAATAGCTGGAAGCAGAATAGAAATATAATTCTACACTCTTCTACACTTTATCACATTCAAGAATATGGTACACGGTTTTTAAGCACAACACACGCTTAGTTAAATAAAACTTCCTTCCACCATCACGCCAGAGCCGGCACTGCGAGAGCAACAGTGCTCTCTCTTCCTGGCAGTCCCGCCTTCCTCCCCATCTCCATCCAATGTGCGCATGCGCACACAGTTAAACACCACGTAGCTGGCACTGTGAAGTGCACAGTTCCATACAAAGATTTTTGTATCTTTTTCATTAACTGGGGGATGGCTACTGAAGTACTGAAATTGAGCTTAAGGAATATATATTGTACTACAAAAATATAGAAAGAATTAAAGGAAAAAGGACTCATTGTATTAAATGTTATCGATACTATCAAGTGGAAATAAGGGGTGCTGCATTTCCACAGTGCCTACACACAAGCCGCCACTGATATTTGATAATTATAATTATGAAATTAGAATGACTTTTGATGTTGCACACGTTTTATTTAACTGATTACACCATCAGTACTGAATATATGATATTAAATGATATGATTTACGGATTTTTTCTACGATATTACATGTTCCGTATTCCTTGTACTGTGTAATGTTATATTTTATTTAGATTTAAATTACCGGCACTGTGTGTATTCATACGCACAAGCGGTTTATATATGACATACCCCTTGCCTCTCGGACCCCTTGTCAACAACCAACTAATAGAAAGACTCCTGATGACAGATGTTGTGAAGTTTAACTTCCTATTGGGTAGAGGGAGCCAGCGAGTCACAAGATTTTGCTGAATTCTACGGAGTTGATCATTTAAAGAAAAAGAGGATTTGAAGCGCAATACTTTGAAATTATTTCTAAAAGCACGTGATTCTCCATTGATTAAGTATTAAAATAATATTTTACACACAATACTTTAAGGAAAAATGCACTTCATCCATGACTTTTTAACTATATTAGAGGGGGTCCGAAATAGTATCATTACACTTTGTGTCCGACCTAAAATAGATATATAAATAATACTGGCCTAAATTACTGTGGTTAACTATTACATTCATACATTACCATATGTTTTCATTACAGCTATCCAAAGTGGCGGATGTCAGCTGTCGGCGTAGGGATACATTAGGCCGCAGAGGTCCCCAACCTTTTTGTACCTTAGAGCGCATTCAAAAATAACGGTAGTGCTGCGGGCACCAATTACTGTTTCAACTAAATTTATAGCCGAACATAATTCATCATGCAAATAACACACAAATATATATTATTAAAAAAAATGTGAGTTTAATTATTTTTTATTCGCATATAAAATAAAACAAATGGTACACACGTAAAGTTAGTCCAAAACAGTTTAAACAATTTAAACAATTTTCACCAAACCAAAAGTCAATGTCATTTTGGTGCTTAGGTACATTTTAAAAATATATGTTTATTCTGTGTTTGCTCAGGCGACAAAACTGGGTAGACCCATGCCAAGATATTTACAAAGGAAATAGGAAGTATTAGAATGGTATTAGTGATATAATAATAGTTCCTAGTAAAATACACTTTGAAAATGAGCCTGCAAAGAAAAAAGAAATGAGAGGAGGGATTGGAAAGAGGGGGCTTTCAATCCCCAACTTCTTGAGAACATCAGACATGGCGATAAGCACAAACTTGATTTTTGTAGGAAAGTTGACAGATTAAAATTATTAGTCAAGAACCTTTCAGCTGTGGTCAAAAAGGGGCGGGCAGACGCAAAAGGCTCGGCGGGCGCCATGGAACCCGTGGACATGGGGTTGACGACCACTGCATTAGGGAATATTTCTAGTAACCTTTTGAGCTGTCATCCAAGTAAACTAAGGTCGTGAATGTATTATAGCTACAAGTGAGTGATCAATTAAGATCACAAGCAAACACAAGCGGGTTGCGGGGAAAATGACTGATAGAGTATAATGTTTAATGCGTACTCTACTAAGGAACATATTAAAAAATTTATTTAATATTTTCTTCAAAGGTTTAGTAATTAGTTGTTGTTTTGAATGTGTTTTTTTTAAATCGAAACTAACTGCATAACGTTTAGCTTTCGAAGGCACGGGGATAAATAAATCCCCACAGTATAACAGATGACGCTATAGACGGGGAGTGGTGTAGTTATAATTTCATGAAACATAAAAATGTGTTCTTAATACATTCCAGAGTCGTATTATCTCTAATGTCCGAGTAGTTGTTAATATCCAACTTATGCAATGAAACAAATAGCAGAGTATTTATAAGCAAAACCAATAGCAAAACATGTTTGTACAAGCCAATAGAATAGCATTCAGGCATAAAATCAATGGCAGAACATCTATGATCTAATCATAACACATATAAATAAAAACTAAATTCAAATTATTTGTAAACTACATTGTTTGTTTTTTTGTGCGCATCAAACCCTTTATTTGAAGACGGTATACAGCATCATTCAATACGGGATTATTGGTAGCCCTGGTAAAGCACCTGCACTTGTAAACCTATTCTAAATCTATTTCAACATTTGAATCAGTTAATATTTTATAACATATAATAATAATAATAATAATAATAATAATAATAATAATAATAATCAGTGCCTCGAGTCAAAGCCAACACGTGGCTCCTCTAAGGCGGCGGCGGGACGTCGTCTCCCTGGTATTCCATTTTTCGCATCATCTTGCTGGTGAGTGTTAATACCAGGGATTGAGCTTGAACCACCAGTCGAGTCTTCTCTAGCTCGTAGGAGCACACGTGGAGTGGTGAGTCGATTTCACCCTCACCGATACTAGAACTGAACAGTAGATGATACAGTAGAACTTGATAGCCCAATGTTTGGATCTGAATATTCACCAGTACCAACATATTATATTTTCTAGTGGAGAAACAGATATTTAATATTAATATCACGATGGATGTTTGGATATTTATATATTGTTTCGTAAAGGAAGTTCAAAAAAAAAAAAAAAAATGGTACGGTGCATGGCACAGACTTTCACCCGCTTTTATTTTAAATTAGACATTTAGTAAAAACTCTGTAAGATTTGTGAAAATAAATAATAGGTCTATTCATTGTTGTATAAACACTACACCAGAGATAATAAATGAAATAATATACACTGTTACTGACTTTATGGCATTAGGAACTAGGAACAGTGTTACAGAAAATTGAAAAACAAAACATATTTGTCCATCAAATACCATACGAATCAAATTCATTTTCAAAAACCTGAATTAAAAAGTGTTATATATATATTATATATATACATTTTGAATATATATTAAAAAAAATTATTGGTTCTATAAAAATATATTTAAAATGAAAAGATTCTTTATCTTTAAAAGTAAGTTTGTATTTTCTAAAATGATAAACACGTGTAGCCTGTTACCTATGGGCAGCCGCTTGGACTGGTATCAGTGACTGGTAATGGTTTCGACCGCCCAAGTAGTGTATCATGTGATGGTTGAAGGAATGGGCTGCTTCCGCGATGTTTGCCTGGAAGGACGACGCTGAAAAGAACAAATATGTTTGTATTTGATTCGTTTGAATCCATTGCATCTCTGGAGAGGTAGTCAAGAGATTCAATGCCAAGGAAACCTAAAATCATTACGTGGGCATAACAATATCGTTAGCAATAGTAATTTTGTACAAATGAGTAGACATGCCAGTCTGAACATGAGAGCTACTTGAGTCTAACTCATGCAACGGCGTCATACAAACTTAAATATATTTTCATTCTTTTACAGACTGTCGTTATAATACGTGAAGGCATAATGGTCATATTTTTGTTAATTAAGTGACTGGTGGGATACTTATTGGTGCGTCAAGTATTCAGAACCATGATGACGTCATGATGGTACACGTAAGAAAGTTCCAAGTATGGTAATAGTACACGATGGTGTTCAAGATGAAGATACAACCGGTCTCTTTTATCACGCGAATTATAGTTGTTTACAATTATTACACTTTAAATAAATAACATATAATACACGACGATAAAGTCAAACCTATGCCCACAGTTTGGTTTTAAGTTACAAATACGTATTTCTAACCTTCCTATATTGGCAATACCACGACCCTAGTTAAAATATACAAGTAACTGGACACTCTAGTACATCAGTCGTTACGTTATCGGCAATGTAACTACTAACTGGTAAACTGGAGAAACGTTACATGGAACATTGCTTTGTATGGAACTGAGACATGAACCCTGGATAAAAGGGAGGAACATTATTTGAAAAGTCTCTGAGATGTGGAGCTGGAGGAGGGTATAAAGATAAAGTCGAATGATGATTATAAGAACAAAAATCATGATAGCAAAATCATTCTGCGGTTGATTCAGTATAATAAAGGCCAACTCTATGGATCACATTATGAGAATAAATATCTTATTGAGTGATCTCATGTATGGCAAAGTATAAAGGGATAAGAGGGTACCTGTAAGACCACGAATGAAATAAAATGACTATCTCAAACAAGGCATTAGATCAAGTTTCAGCATCTAACAAAGGAAGCTGCTGATAGTAAATGTTAGAGTACTTAATATATACAAAGAAACGGACCTGCCGAAAGAGACAACACCTAATGAAAAACGCTACTTTATTAAGTACTCACTTATATGTCCAATATTCGGGTCCATGATGGCATTGTAGCCGGAATCTGTCCCACCACTAGATATTTCCGACTGCGCAGATGTGGCGCTGTCGTGCTCCATGGCCTCGTGTGGGTAGAATTCCACCAACTCGTGTTCTACAACCGTGTTGTCATTGCTACCTTGGGAGTGGGATAGTTCGGGTAATTTCGGAATGCGGTCCTTCGACATAGCCTCAACTGGAATACAGTTTAATACCTGAGATCAACATGAAGAATGGAGTCAGTCTTGTTCACAAAGTCAAGACTTGTTCGGTCTACTGCTATTGGCCCAAACGACCCCTCTTTCCAACAGTTACTGATTAGTTTTCTCTTAACGCCCACAACGTTTCATTAAATCCAGGCATGGTTTTATATGTTTATAACTTGTTATGTACGTACACACTATACGACCAGGAACCTTTTTTGTTTCGAGAGGGGGTGGCAATTAGAGAAAAACCATCGAGGGAGCAAGTGAATCGACATAATGACTCTCTTTTAAAAGTTACAAAATCCTAGTGCATGTCTTCACCCGATTTGTAAAATATTTAGTTTGGATATTCATATAATCTATTTGTAGCTGTCCTACCAGGATTTTTTTTTTAAATGTATGGGTCTAGGAGCTAATTATTTTAAAACGCCCTCCCTAGAAATCTTTGAAAATTGGATGCATGGAATTTCTTTCCAGAAGATTATTAAATGTTGAATGCCTCTTGAATCTATTTGTAGTTTTTTAATGGTAACATTTAGTCAACAAGGTTTTGGTTATATGTATGTTAACCACTATTTTTCATTTGTAATTGCAAGCATATTTAACTTTATGTTTGAGTGGGGAATAAAGATTGAAGCTGGGTCAAAAAAGGACAAGATGCCCGTCATCGACACCCTCTCCTCCCCCCCCCCTACCTTATCTACCACGGCCACCTACATGAATACATAACGATAATTTCCCTACAAATGGTGATGCAGTTTTCCCCCGCAAGTGGCAACCAGCTTGCCAGCATTATGACGGTCGAGGAGAGTGAAATAAATACAGAGGGGTCATATTTATTCCTGGAGGCGGGTAAGTTATTTTCTCTTTATTTACCCACCCTGTTCCGCCGTCACTTAAACGGGTCAACAACCCCCTGATCCACATTTCCAAACCAAAGACTTTCACGACTACTCGTCCATTAGGATGGAATTTCCCTTTTTACTATGATAACCTCTTCTAAAAAGATACTCGAGTTTAGCTAGACTGCTGAGGACGGGAAATCGAGGTTCGAATTTCGGTCGGGAGAACTGGGGATGGTTTTTCCTAAATGGTTTTCCACTCTACCTCCATGCAAATGCGGGTTCACTTCCTCTAATTAAACCTTCCCAATTCCTAATCCAATAGCGTAATTAGTACTTAAAGCGTATAACCCGAACGGGTAGTAAGACGCGGTGCTAATATTATTATTATTATTCTAAAAAGATGATAGAAGAGCCTCAGATGCTCAAACATTTTTGATGCTCGTTATAGCTTGTATTATTAAATTTTAGTTTTGTGAAATACAAGTTGGTGACCAAGTTGTTTATGTTAAATTTTATATGAATTAGGCTCCAACTTGTATACATTTATAAAGTGCCTCTGGTATTATCTCGGTCAAAAACATTTCGTTAACATCGATATCAAAGTCAACCGTGAAAACGCTGTGGTCGTAAACATCGATACAGGTCAACCGCGAAAACATGGTTATTGTTATACATGCATTTGTCCAATTGATTCAAGTTCTTAAAATGTAGCAGTAAAATACAAATAATAAAAATAACATTATGCTTATGATAAATATTTTAACCCTTACCTTATTTATTAAAATAGTAGCTATAGACAATATAGGTACATAAATATAGTAGACTCTTTAGTCATACATTATTTAGCTTAAACATTCAAATAGTATTTTACTATGCCATAGTAATTTTGTGAATTATCGCACTTTCTAATAGTTGTGCACTATTTGGAACTAAGTCTTACTAAACTCACCTGTACTATTTGTATCAAGATGAGTTAAATAAGAATGTTAAGAATGTGTAGTGATTTTCTTATCAATGCTTATTGCAACATACATAATCAACAAGAAATTTAAAATAAAGTCAAAGCCATTTTTCCTCTTTTAACAAATAAGAAATAATGTAATTTAGAACATACAAAATCATAGTAAAATCTAATTAGTATTTTTGTTATTATATACTGTAACAAATAATTGATGAAAAGAACAATCGTATTTCAGAAGACTTCAGATAGGTATGATGTAAGTTATGTACGGAGATTTTATATTTGAAAAAGAATCGTAGAGAAACACATGTTTTAAAAACCATTCACTAAATTTATAGAATATACAATTTACAACATAATATCTTAAATACTGAAAATCAGGTTTTCTACTTCTTACTTCGTCCAATTTGAAGTTTTCCTAACTCTTTTTTTAAAAGACAAATTCATCAATACTGCACATGCGCATAAACTACCGACGAACTTTGTCTGAAGAACCTTACAGCGCCATGTTTTTAAATTACATGTTTGCGTCTATATACCACATGGCTAACCTCTTTAGGTATTTTTATTTGATTTGTTATCCTTACAAGATGTTTGAAAGGAAAAATGCTTAGTAATATCGTAGTAGGAAATTTTCGAGTCAATTTACGTTGATTCAAGGTCAGTTTAAAGTTATTTTAGACTATGAACCATAATAATTAATAGTTGTTTAACTATAAAACCTTGATTTACTTATAATTTAGCCTTTGAACCACCTTTTAGAAAATACACACATATTTTTCTTGATAACATTGATAACATTTTACTATATTATTAATTAATAGTATATTCTATAGATTTTGAAAATATATACAAAAAGGGTCGGCTGCAGATCATATTACTTGACGAATGTATAATAAAGTATGTGAAAGTAGTAAATACTGATATTTCCCCCTCTTAAGATTAACTTGTCATTTAAAAAAAATTGAGGTAAAGATACTGATAAGTTTTTTGTTTTGTTTTAGATTCCACAGAACAAAGTGGTCAAGTTTTGTTGTCGGCCTTCATCCAGAGAATAGTAGATACAGAAAATAACGTTCATATATTGTGCTATGAAAATCCTATTGCCATAGTGAAATCTCGAATTTATGGACCTAATATCCATAAAATACAATTCCATGATGCCTTTTATGACCACAAAGGGTGGTTTAAAGGTAAACATTACTTGGATATATTTTATTTACTGATTTGGGTGGGGATAATTGGTATAGTACCTTTTATATCAGGCCATAACTTGATTGGCTTGGTATTATTACAATAAATGTTTATTTATTATTATTATTATTATTATTATTATTATTATTATTACACAGGAAGAGTCTTGAGTGTTACTTATATAATTTCAAAACTTTTTATAACTAGCCTATACAATTAAAATAAAACTCCCTAAAATCGGAAATATGTAGCCTATAACCTGAAAAAAAAGTCTCACAGGAACTTAAACATATTTACAAATTGCTATTGTGATTAAGAAAAAAGGTTCATAAATAACGGCTCATGTCAATACTTATGTGGTCAACAAAACATCACTGGCAAGCCACGATTATTTAAAATTAAAAAAGTGACATTGTAAGTTGTTTATTTTATCAATATTAAACAAAATAAGAATTTATTTTCACATAGAAGGCTAGGTTAAGTTGGCCGGGCAAGAACTGTTGGCCTGTAATAATAAATCATTGTTTTATAAATGATGCCATCTTGATAAAAGTCAAATAGCCCATGGTTTGAGTTGTTTAGGATTCAGTTTTAATGGATAGTAGGATTGTTCATATTGTACCGGATCTCTAGATATTAAGAATTATTTCTAACAAGATAAAAGAAGAATACCAGACTGTAGTAATTAATTTACAAAAGGTTGTGTTAGTTACGTTGAAAGGATAAATGTGGTCGTTGTAGACTTGCTGCTTTATAAAAATGATAAATTAAATTTGAGAGATTGTTTTAAGTGTTACACTTGTTCTCAAAACTCAGATCGACACATTCCAGGCCTATTATTAAGCAATATGGCTGACTAATATCCCATCTCTTAGACAAGCTTTATGTTTTATTTTGTCAAAAAAAAATAATCTTTTATTCAAATTAATTCTCTATATTAATTTGTTTATAAATTTAACTATAAAATGTTGATATTCTGGTTAGGCCATAACAATCTTAAATACCCTATATCCTTTCAATGGTATTCAACCTGGGTTACTCAAAGACATCTTATGGGCGTGTAAAAATTTCACTACACACTTGTCTATATCTATCATTTAAAACTTATTATTAAAATTACTGATATCATGGAGTTTTAAAAAATAATATTTTGTAGGGTCTATGTAATCTATTTTAGATGTTGATTACCGAATATGTAATAATTTGCATTATTTAACACCACAAACTTGGGAGTTACAACATTGCTGGGTATATATATATATATATATATATATATATATTATATATAATCTGGGGCTACACAAACAAAGAATGGTGGGATAACACTTCTCTATGATGGATACTATCACGGTTAAAGAAACCCTGCACATTAATTTGGAAAATATGTTTAGAAGACATAAAACACGTCAAACAGTGTTATTAATCATAATAAACAAATTAATGCACTTGAGATACCAATATTAAAATATTGTAATAGACAGGACTGCCGATAGTGGGTGGGCCGGGGCTCAAATCATGTTCCGGCGTACTAAGTGTGGCTTTTCCTGATTGGTTTCTCACTCTCTTCATGTAAACACAGGTACACTTAATCTAAATTCACCCTTCCTAATCCTTAGCACATTAATGGGAAATAGGTAGTAGGATGTGTTGAAAAAAAATAATGTGGGGGCCAATATTATTTTGGGTAAATAGGCCTATTTTTTATTAGATGGGGATAGTAAGTTACACTTCTTACGAGTGTGGAAATGATACCCAATTTGTGACTGTTTATAAGCATATTTATTGGCTATAAAGCATAAAAAAACTTTAAAAGTTGTATTTTATCTGTATTTAAAGAAAATACTTTGAATCAAAAAAATTACAATTTTATGACGGCTTTGTAAATCACAAATATAAATATTTAAAAGGATATAAATATTCCTAAGTTACTTTGAAAGCTTTTTAGTATAAACTCAATCGTATCTTATTTATCATAAACTATTCCAGCCAAACAAAACCTAACCTTATTTCAGGCAACAAAATATTTTTATTAGAACATCTTGCTCTAAAATATCGTATTGACATATTTTATTTATTTTCCCTTATTTCAGCTGGTGACAAGGAGGCTAAGGAGACAGAAACTCGAAACGATCTCTTGACTATTCTGCAGAATGTGAAATCATCTAGCACAAGTGATAATGTTGTCATCATAGACTCTCTTTCCCCGCTCATTCTTAACATTGGCTTCTATGAGAGCTACAGGCAACTGCACATGATTTTAAATTCAGCACAGAGCTTCTTCGGTGAGAGACAATTACTGTGCCAAGACGTTAACCTTAAAAGAATTCTAACATAATTTAAACTCATAAACTAATAAAGTCCAATCTTCATTTAAAGGGCCTTTTAAAAAACACAAACATATATTTTTGTTGTCAACAATGATAACATTTTACTAAATTATTAATGTTGGTCTATAGGTATTAAATTAATTATATTTATTGAAAGTGACAGCTACAGACAACATTATTTGATGTATGAATATGTGAAAGTTGTTCTAGTAACGTTTATAGCTGTCAGCTATGTCTAATCTTAAGAAAATTGCTATATAAATCCTGGTTTTTATAGAAAGCCCATTTTTGACCACTAACATTGATTGAAAGGCACTGAAATTACACAGTCTGGAAGTATGAATTTGATTTATTAATTATACATTTCATACAAAAACAAAAAACAATTTTTCACATACGCATGCGTGCACCAGTAAAAACAGTACCAACCTTGCATTTTCTGCCTACAAATATATTTGTCCTAGAGATCCAGCAGATAAATTCAGTTCATAATACCCATAAAATATTAAAGTGGCTGATAACCTTTAACTTGTAGCTAACTTTAACCTCCCGATACCAATATTTATGCGGTAGTCATAAGACCGGCCCTAAGTTGTCGCATTATATTAAGTAAACACTGTTTTTGTATAAACAGGTCTAACTGTGTCACGATTGGTGTGTCTTGTACATGAAGATGTTCTTCCCAACGCCTCATGCTCCCTCCCGCAGCTCCATCACATGGCCACCACACTGCTAAAGGTCTCTCCACCAGTGAGGGCTAACCCCATCGTCCACATTACCCATGTCAAACCGGGGGGCAAGGTCCTCTCACAGGTGCGATACTTAGCGGACAGACAAGGTTTTTATGTTGTGTCAGTTTCACCGTTCTGAGTTAAAGTTGAAATATTAAAAAAGTTTAAACCTGTGCGAAGCTTTAACATTTCAAATCTGATCCTGAATCTAATCAGTATTTATATTATGATTCAAAATACCGCATTTTAATATTTGAAAGATTAAACTAGATACCAGATTTACAGGAGGAAGATGTGGAAGGAAAAAGGAAGTTGGAGTCATTTTAATAAATTGACTCGGCCACTGGCTGGAAACAGTTAATGATGGATGATTAATTTACATGCCGATTCTGATATCATCTTAACTACAATTTAATTTTTAATAGTGTGGCGCCTTCTGAGTATTGAAGATTAAGAACGCCTTGAAATAAAAACATTGTATTTTAATTATTTAAATGTTATAAATATATTACTTTAGAAGTAATTTAAATATTGGTATTATCTCTCTCTTTTTAAATAAAAGATACAGGGTTTGTCTTAGTATAATAAGTTGAAGATTGTCTCATATTTACCATTTACTAAAGTCTTATAGAGAAAGTGATAGAGGTAAGCTTGGATGGTTATTGGTTGATGTTAGTTTTGCTGTCCCAGGTTGTTAGTTTGTAAGTCGAGCAATAATACAATCCTGCAACTTCAATTTTAAAAATATTTTGAGCCTGATGTTCAATAGAATCTTGAGAGTACAAGCTTACCTATAGTTAAAGAAAGGTAGGGATAGGATGCACATGATGCGCCTCCTTTTACATAAGAAACATGATGAATGATTACGTGGCTAAAACATGCTCACAAGTAAAAAACCAGAAAACCCGAATAGTTTTTTTTAATCCTAATTAATAATAATTACATATATTTATATTTATTAAATTATTTTTGTATGATGTAATTTAAAAATATTATATTTTTACACTTATAACAGTTGGATTTAAATGTTTATTGCTGCTATTTTACCTGCTTCCCCTATCTAATGTGGAGGTTGTGTATGACAGAGAGAATGGTACACGGTCAGTGGTGACAATAGTGTGACGAGTGGGGAACTTACGAGTGCAGACCTCATGGCGGTAAGCAGACCTAGCGAGTCGCTGCCCGAAGACCTCACCACCTTCAAGTTAGGACTGGGAGAAGAGGAGAAGCAGGCTCGCAGTCGACTGGTGCTGCCCTACCTCAGGTATACATTATCTTTATGACGGACCTTTGATTTCATTGGCTATGTGTGGAGTTGGATTGAATACACTATTTTATTTATTCAAATCTCGATTACAAATATTCATTTTACCTACTAATCTCGACTTGAAATTCAAATCTTGGAGAAAAAAATAAATAAAAAAGAGAACACTGGTGGAAATAGAAACACAGAAGAGCCTCGTTCGAGGCTCTGTGTGTGTGTGTGTGTGTGTGTGTATATATATATATATATATTTTTTTTTTCTTCCCTTCACTTATTTGAGGTATTTAAGGCTGCATGAAGGTGGGACTGTTGGGCTGAGAAAAGAGCAAAAATAACAACTACTTTGGCACATTTTTCCGGGATAATGAAATATCGCAGGAGTACGTGGTGGTATTTTTTATTTTGTAGTTCAAATATATTTCTATGTTTCTATAGAAAGACATTATAAACAATCCTATTGATTAATTTATTAAATTCATGCAAAATTTTGCATTTCTAGGTTGTGAGCGTGGTCATTTTTTTTTTTTTTCAAATTAAAATACCACATAGAACTTACGTAATTTTATGCCAAAGTTTGTTTAAATTAGTTCAGCGATGTCCTGCAAGGAACTCTTTTATCGCTTACTTAGCCTGCCTTCCCCCTCCACAAAACCCAACCCTCAGATATTGGTCAACCTTCTCTTTATGCAATGTTGGGTGACAGGTACCAGGAACAGCTTAACACCCTCTTCTCTCACCCCCCCCACCCTTTCACGGTCGGTCTTGGGTCACTAACCAGATCTATGCTTGTCAACACATCTTGATAATTTTGAGCATGCCCTTTCAAATACACTGAAGAACCAATATATTTTGGTTTAGTTGTGTCTCGTAGAGTAGTTAACTTTTCTAGGCTTTATCAAATAATGATTATCTTGGTGTTTTGATTTAAACTGTCAAATATTTTAACAGTAGATAGCTCTTTCGTAACTTTTGGTCATTTTTTAAATGTTTTATCAGTATTGTTTGTGTTTTCGTGATTGAACACTTACTCTACATCTCACAATTAGGAGCGTCGGGCTATTATGTGTCCGGACGCTGTCGGTGGGCCCGTCCAGCATCTTCTATGATACAATCCTACTTACCATGAGGAAAGCGAAGTTTATGACTTTCCAATCATGAGTTATAGGCGTTAATTTACACTAATGGGATAATGTTGAGAAAGCTAGAATTGAGACAAAATGTTACTGGATTTGCATAGAGGAAGAGAGAGAAACCACTCATAAAAACCCACTCTTAGTAAACCCAGCTGTAGTTTGAACCTCATTATCTCCACGTCACTTGCAAACCTGACTAGATCAATTTGATATTCTGTCCGCGTGCCAACCGGCATGGAACTGTGACGCTTCGTTTCTACATAAAAAATTAAAACTAAATGCAAAATAAATTTATAAAATTTAAATCCAAAAGTGATATTACATACTCTTGGGATTATCATGTGTATATGCTAATTATTCTGAACGGATACTGAAACATACCTCTTTTTATTGCCATTAAATTATGTCATTGCAAGTATGGGCTAAAAACAACTTTAACTACAGTCCAGTTTCAATAGAAAGGGACTACCTTACCTGACAACTAGAAACTATACTAGATCTATCTACTTCTCCTGTATTTATAGGTCAAGCCGTATGATCTACAGCTGTCACCATGGATATATCATCAATAACTATAAAATAACACTAAAAATATAGTAAAATGGCAGAAAAATGTATTTTATAACTAAAAGGCCCTTTACATGACAGTTTGACTGTAGACGGATCGCCATAAGAAGAGTCTTTTAAAAGATATAAACTATAGGATGGACAACATTATCAAAAATACATTTCCTTTTCTTTCAGCTGCAGTTGACACAATATGGTTCTTCCTATTACAATCCGACTATATCTAGCGGTCAACAGAGATATGTGAGGCCTACTCATCCTCTCCTGGAAGCAAAGTAAATTGTCTAGTTCCCGAGTCCAAGGGCGGTACAGGTTATTACAGTATGATTTTGGTAGGAAGAACAGTAGAAGTTAGTTACTAAGGCTACTAAATCAATTTTAATATATTCATTCAGCAAATCATGCTATCTTCAGCTGTCACCTTTGATAGATAATATCAAAACCTATAGAATGACTCAGATAATATAGTAAAATGTTATCAATGTTGACTGTAAAGAAATATGTTTGAATTTCCTAAACTGCTCTTTCAAACAAAATCAGGGTATATTTACTCTCCATAACATCCAAAAAGATTGAACTGGGAAGATGGGAATACAAATATTAAAACCTGAAACAAAGGTTCGCGATCCTAAATGTTTTTAAGAATGTTTAGGAATGTTTCCATTTATTTTATTTTATTCTAATAGGTGGGCAATCCAGAAAAGGCTTCAATCTAGTCTTGTACTGTTTGCCAGTGACAAAGAGTTCGGGATTTTAATCCCGGCAGTTTATACGTAGATGCTTTATTCTTAAATAGCCTTTCACTGTTTATCAAGTAAATATGCGTGAACTGCATATTAATAAATTCTACCTGCCTTACCCCAACCTCCTTAGAAAATATATCCAGTTAGTTTTGACGGTTAAAATGTTGTAGGTCACAGAAAAGTGGCCGAGGGGTCTAAGAACTAAGACCAAAAATTAAAATCTTCCATGGAATTTAATATTTAAAAAAAATATTCAAATATGAACAGGCAAATTTCTTCAAAACAAAATATAGTGTTGTCGATTATTTTAGGACATGAATATTGTGATTTCTTTGGTAGACCATAGTGTTTACATTAAAAATAGAAATAAAATTTTAAATAATATAATGCAGTTTAAAATTCTAAAGAGTTTAATCTTTACCTTGTAACTACAATTTTAATATACTAGCTACTAAAACTTTTTAATGAAACAAAATTGTGTAAAAATTATTTAAAAATTGGATGGGATTGTCAAAGCTAGAAATCTTAAATTGATACTACTTTATTAATTTGAAGCAACCGCTGTCACATGCTAGTAATTTAAAATGGGTAGTGAAAAGGTTACTCTAAGAGAGGTGTGTGAGCTAGTCTAGGCTCAGGTTACCCCCATCAGTTCTTGACACTTTCAAGGAATCCAGAAATTAACCGGCTGACAGCATTATAACAGCACTGTCCACTTAACCCCTTCTCCTTTGTACTTTTTTTTTTTTCAAATCAAGTTTCGAAATAACAATACCTACTCACTGGTGAAACTAGCGACACCTGTCGGTGAGCATAGAAACTATGACTCACCCCAACCCTCACTCTCCACCCCAAAAACTGAAAAAGGAGGTCCACTATAGCGCACACTTAACATGCAATTTCTGAAATGACTGATTATATCAGCACACAAATTATAATCTAACTCCTAGAACAAACACAACATCCAACTTCCAGCTGTTAATTTATCAGTGTGGAAGGGGAAGCCCACATTACACCATTGATACATTTTTTGACCACGCCAGGAATCAAACCAGGGACCTTTCGTTCAGTAGATAGACACACTGCCGTCTGAGTTAGTGTCGGAGGAGGTTCTAATTCCACCACACATTATTTTATACAGTACTGCTCTGAATAATAATTTTGACTTAAAGTAATGAAGTGTAAAACTTGATCGACCTTATAAGATAACTTCCTGGATGCAATATTTTAAAGAAAAATCTACAAAAAAACTTTGTGTTTTTTTTTTGGTTCCATGTGCATATTTGTGAAATTATTTTTGTATTTTGTACTTTGAAAATGTATAAAATACTTTTTTAGTTAAAAGAATATACTCAATCTTTGTTACCATGAACAATTATTACATAGAATAATGGCAGCCAAAACTGTTAGTGTTATCTAACAATTTCTGAGAAACTTTGTTGGTTTGAATTCCAATTTCTCTAAATTTCTTATATTTTGTGTTTTGCGCCAAATAGCTAAACACCTGAACAAGAATTTGTTAAAACCATAGTTGATTTTTTAAGGATATTAAATATTTGAAGTTTCATAAGGAAAAAATAAATAATAAAATTTAAAATATTTTTGAGTGTTTCAAATTTTGAGCTTTAATTTATTTTAGAGCTATTATGATGCTTATTAGTGATTTAACCTGACATAATTATAGTAAAAAATTAACATCCAGATCACATACTTTTATAACAAAAAATGTTATAATTTATATTTTTTGTAGAAACTTAACATATGATTTGAACAAAATCGGAATTGAAGATAAATAATTGTATTAATGTGGCTAAGTCGACCCATAATGCTTTTATTTTTTATATTAGGATTTTGTATATTTAGGTAAAATGAAGATTCGAATTCAAGAAAAAGTTGATTTGACCTGGTTTTGGTTAAAATGTAAACAAAGGAAAAATGGCGCCAAATGTCTGTATTAAACATAGAGAGGAGGATATAAGGGCAAGGCCTACACACACACCAGAAAACTGTAAACCTAAAAATTCACAATTAAAAACAAAACACAATCTTGGGGGTAAATTAGTCCTCTTTTTTCAGCAGACAAGAGTAAAAAACAAACTGGCAGCATTGCACAAAAAAAAAGTATCAATTTTCAAGGTTGTCACTATTTTTTCTAATGAAAAATTCACCCCCCCACCCCCACCATTAAAAAAAAAAACATTTAGAGTGGTATAAAGGAAATGAAATTTCACTTTTCCTAAAGCTGACTATTGTGAAGTTACACCATTGATGTTTAGGACAGGAGGATTTAACCTCGATAAAGAAATGTATGCGGTTGTTAAAAGAGGGCAGGGTAACACACATTTGATAAATCTATGTGCTCTTGACTTATTTCTTTCTTCAATACACAAACCTACAACTTATGCTTGTAGTTTGTTTCAAATTCACCAATATTTGTTTTCCCAGTTTCACAGTTTTGTTTTCAGTTTTCAAGTGTACTTGAACTGATAAGGGGAAATAAATTTAGTACTATAAATATTACCCACTTTGGTGGTTGATTGGTGAAAGATGTCGCTCTTGCATTAAGACAGTGTCGCTAATGACAGAAAGATCAGGATTTGGTTCCTGGTCGGGTGTACTTAGAGTGGTTTTCCCTTAATGTCTTTCCACTTGGCCTCCATTCAAATGTACACTTCCTCTAAATTACTTTGTGTAATTCGAACACGTGGTGGGACGCAGTGCTAAAAAAAACCCTTCTGTATTGTTACCAGGGTTGACTCTGGCGGAGATGTTGGCGGTAAGGTTTTTTATGAACCAGACGCTGCAGATGACTGGGATGAGGAAGATCCAGATGACGACCTTGACGTGTAATCACTCATATCACAGCCAATGAGTGGAACCAGAACTGATAACCAAAATTAAGTTATTTTTAAGGAACTGGAACTCAAAAAAATAAATTGCCTAAGATCCAGAACCAATGTATATTTATTTTCTTATAGGTTTTAAATTCTCTATTTTTCAGGACTTGTGATGTCTTTACTTACTAGAAGAATTATGCCATTTAGCATTGATGATAAATAGTTTAGGGTTATTTCACTTTACACATTAGGTTAAAAATGGGAAGATTTATTTGTCTGAGTGACAGCAAACATGTCTAAGAGGGAGCACTGAGAAATGAGAGCTACCCCAGTTGCACAAACAGTCTAAGCTAAATATGAATAAATTATTCCCATTTGAGGGGGTTAGGGCCAAAACATGATAACCCTCATTAGACGAGATACTATGTTAGCAGTGATTTCCGGTTGCATACCACTTGAACTACAAATTAGCAAAATATCCCATATAAATAGCTGAGGATTATCATGTTTTTGACCTGCCCCTCATTTATGAAATTATTTTGAAATAAGGTAAAAGTGTTTCGTTATTTAGCTATATTCCTTTGATTTTTTTTAAATAACCTTTTAATGTCTTCCCATTTACACACTTTATAATGATGTTTTGAATTATTATTAAAATTGTCATACTAAGTGAAAAGACCAGAACTTTTTTATTTGTAAAACTGAAAGAAACCAAACAGATAAATATTTCAATTAGACTCCCTGATCACAACATAAAATAGTGTTAAGGCTTACCTTAAAACCACTATGGTATTGCTTATAAGCTCAGTGTAAAGCATCAAGGTAAGACTTCTACTGTTCAGTATAGTACCAAGAACACTACTTTCAGTAGACAAGATGAGAATGTAGAGTATAGGAAATACTAAATTAAAAATCCCAATGGAGAAGGCAAGATATTAACAGTTTTTGTAATTTAACACTTTATGTTTCTGTTAAATTACTAACTATATATATAAAAAAAACATGTTAGTTATATGTAGGGGCCTACTGTACATAAAGATAGAAATATATGAAGCAAACTTATATCATGTTGCAAAATTCGTCTAAAACACTCACTCCTGACCGAGGTATCAACAAAGCAAGTGGTATAGGTATGTGATTAAATAAAGTTCACTATAACAATGCTCAATAAAATTTTATTATACTATAAAGTCACCTCAACAAAATCAAATATGCATAAAACTAATACCCGTTAAAAAGAACATGAGATTATTATTTTAAGCGCAACAGTTAATATAATTAGTGTATGTTTTACATTATTATCTTAAAGCCTGAGACAAGATAGTTTTAGTTAGCAAATGTAATTTTTTATTGTTATAAGGTATTCCATCTTACCGACAGGTCCATTCCTTTTGTCATTGAAATTTAAACTTCAAATGCACCCACCCTGACCTCTGCCTCCTTCAGCTTCCAGAATTTCAACCTTTCCTTCTATGACATTGCGCAGAAAACATTTCCTCCAGAGGATGGGTTTGATCCGAGTTTGATTTGTGTCGAAGAATCACATCCAATATGGATCTTTTCTCACCTACTCTTCTTAGGGCTTGTCACTTGTCAACCTGCTCTTATCAAGTATTCTCCAGTAACACATTTCAAAGCCATATTGTGTTAGTCACTTTTCCTATACCTTCTTCCAAATATAATACAATTAGTGAAAAGAGGTTTTCCTTATAGAGATAAAATATTTCTTAGTATTTCTGCTCCAAATGTAGCATTTCATCCATTTCTTGCTAGTCAGCGGTATCTTCTTGTTGAAAGCTTTCATGGCCATGGCGATAAACCTAATTTCCTTGGTGCAGTAGGCATCCTTTGTCAGCCGACTTCCCAATGTTGATCTACATGCCATATCTTCTCCCTATCCCAGCAGGTCCTTTATTTCTGACCAGCAACGCTTGATCATCTGCATATTTTATTGTGTTTAATGGTATACAAGTAGTTATTTAAATTAAGTAGAGTTTTGATCTTGTGGCACCAATAGCTATAAATTGGTCCAATGATATTGATACGTTCATAAGTGTACTGGGTAAGTTGGAGTTACCTTTACCTCTAATTAGCCTTTTAAAAAAAATCAGATTTGAAGGGAGTTATATCGGTAAATGGCAACCCACAAGCTGCCATTTTTATAACTGAAAACCATCTTGTTCTTTCTGATTAGTTAATTTAACAACATAACAAGCCTCATAAATAATTTTCAATCTGTAAAATAATATATCATGCAATGATTAAAAAATGAGGTGGCCCAATGGCTAGATAATTTTATAATAAAGGAAATTGATAAAACTAAAGAAAAAGGAAAAATAAACTACTAAGAATAAATTTGATGAAGAAAGCCCACTTTGGGAAAGAGGAAAGATGTGGGAAGAATCCAATGCACAAAGGTGACATCTTCTTCCTTTCTTCTGTCTTCTATAGTAGAAGTAGTCACACACACATTTTAAACACAAATATAATAATATTTCAGCATTGTCACCTTTATCAAACGCAAAGAAGAAGAGAGTACAAATAACACAAACAATGGATTACTCCATTGTCAAAATGATAAAGGCAACAATGCCGAAATATTATTATATTTGTGTTTAAAATGTGTGTGTGTGACTACTTCTACTATAGAAGAAAGGAAGAAGATGTCACCTTTGTGCATTGGATTCTTCCCACATTTTTCCTCTTTCCCTAGGTGGGCTTTCTTCATCAAATTTATTCTTAGTAGTTTATTTTTCCTTGTTCTTTAGTTTTATCAATTTCCTTTATTATAAAAATATCATGCAATGAGGTGTACACTTAAAAGATAGCGCTAACAGAAAAGTTCACAAATGTATTTTTTACCTGTATATATCCTATTTAGAAAGTTGATCACAAATTGTCATATAGATTAATATAAGAGTTAATTGTACTATTTTTTTTTAGACATGAACCATATAGTTATTTATATAGGTAATTTATTTTTATATAAAATAAAATAATTTTAAAAATCACCACCTTAAGAAAGCAAAGATGACTCAGTATCAACATAGTTTTAATTTATAAAATTAGAAGACAAAACAACCTAAAAGTGTATGTCAATGAGAAATACTCAACGTTAGCCTGAAGATTTAACACAATTCCTATTAAAAGTGGCAAAAAAAATTTACAAAAAAGTAGAAAAATAGCACTTTAGCTTCAATAAGTCGCAAGGCACAGAACAATAGGTTCAAACAAAACATAGTTTATAGTAAGAGGCATAGCTAGTATACTTAACCTCCCTGTACATTCACCCCATTGAAAAAACAAGCTTTCAATATCACAGGCAACTTTTTGGCTCAAAGTATCAATATTTGTCCGAAAATAAGCCGCAATTTTTTTCAAGCTTTATATTATATATATATATATATATATATGCACCGCGTCTTACTACCCGTTCGGGTTATGCGCTTTTAAGTACTAATTACGCTAATGGATTAGGAATTGGGAAGATTGAATTAGAGGAAGTGAACCCGCATTTGCGTGGAGGGAGAGTGGAAAACCATTTAGGAAAAACCACTCCCAGTTCACCCGACCGAGATTCGAACCTTGATCTCCCCGTCCTTTGCAGTCAAGCTCAACACGACTAGCGCGTTAGCCAACTACGCCACTGAGGCGGGTAAGCTCTTATAAAACTATAATAATACACATTCAAAAAAAAAATATATATATATATATATATATATATATATATATATTTATATTATTACATACCTCGAAGTTAATTGCCCGCTTTTTAAAATAGATGAACCATGACAGAAAGTTATTTTATTTGAGCCCTAATGGCTGCCAAAATAAAATTAGTTTCTTCAGTGCATTCTATTGGCAATATATCTTTTTAGTTTGGGAGCTTAAATATTTCGAGTTAGATTTTGTTTCAGTATGTTGGTCAACATTATTTTATTATGAGAATAGTAATTTAGTGTGTGTATTAAATTTGGGAGTGTTCTGGCCAGGGAATTAGATGGCAATTAACTATGCAGAAACTACTAGTAATAAGGAAGCGGGAAGAAAATACAGAATTTATGGGAAGAACAAACCTAGCTGGATTTTAGAAAAAAATAACTTAAGAACACCATCTCAACGGGAAAAACTTTTCGAGGACCCAGGCATCTCGAAATTGATGCACGTTTTCTTTCTTTTGTAAAGAAAATGAGACTTGATGGGTATTCAATAAGTCGAGATGTAATCATATTGAAGGCACAAGAAATTGCAAGAGAGCTACAAGTACCACAAAGGAAATTAAAGGCAAGCCTTGGGTGGTACCAAAGATTCATGAGCAGAAGTGATCTGTCAATAAGACGAACTTCTTTAGCACAAAGTTGCCCACTGACTACGCAGAGAAGTTGGCGAAATATCAACAGTATGTATTTGGCCTTTGTAGACAGAACGACTACTATCTTCTTAGTCAGATTGGAAACACAGATGAAACACCTGTGTATTTTGACATACTCATTGTCGGGTGTCAAGAGAAGAGGTGGATGACAGCAGAATTAATGTGCGATTGGATAGCAGTCGTGTGGAATAGAAGGCCTGGGGTTCTTCTAAAAAAAAACGGGCAATGTTAGTGCTTGATGCATTTAAAGAGCATCTTACTCCAGATGTGAAAATATAGTCAAGGCAACAAATTCAGATCTTGTTATTTCAGGAGGGATGACTTCACAACTTCAAGTCCTTGATGTGGTTGTGAATACACCCTTCAAGGACAACCTCTGAAGGGTGTATTCAGACTGGCTATTGTCAGATCACTCCCTAACCCCCAGTGGCAAAATTAAGAAGCCTTTGTTGAACCTGCTTTGCAAGTGGATAGTAACTGCTAATTCCATTGTCCACAAATTTAAAAAGTGTTGCCTTTCCAATAAGATGGATGGCACAGAAGATGATATTTTGTGGGAGGACCATTGAGAGTGTCGAAAGTGACACTGATGAGAGCAGTGATGAATAATTTTTCGTTCCTTTCAAAGTTTCTCATTGTTAGCCTATTTTTTTTTCAGTGATCACATTTTAAGTGTATTATCAGTTTTGAATTTTCAAATGATATCATTTTAAGTGTAAATAGTGTGGATTTTTTCTCTGAAAGTGATTTTATATGTTTAAGTAACCTACCTAACTTACCAGTAAATAATTTTTATTTTCAAATTATTTAATGATCATATTTAAGTGGGGATATTGTTTATTCTCTGAAAGTAGTTGAAAATAGGGTGTGGCCTATTTTCAGGCCAATACAGTACTTACTGCCTCTGGCAAAGAAAGCCAGTTTTTAAAATGTCTTTTGGTATTTTATCAATAATTTAAACTTAAAGTTACATTCAATTAAGTGTGCTGGTATCTCTCCTAAATTTAAACAAATAGGTTACAAAATTAAACAATTATTTATCATAGAATGAGAGGAAGAGCTGATCCAGGACAGGATAAAGAAGGCACGACTAAGGTGGTATGGCCATGGGATAAGAATGGAGAGGGGAAGGATGCTCAGGAGGATGTTTGATATGTTGGTGGGGGGGGGTAGGAGGCTGAGAGGAAAGGACAAGGCCGAGGTAGTGGGAGGAAAGGTGGCTTACGTTCCAAACAGACCCAGCCAGCTTGAGCCAAAAACGGGATTGTTTCAAATGGAATGTATGACCAATAACAACCTTTGAATAATACAAGTGCGGGTTATATTATTAAATGAAAAACACAATCATGCTCTAAGCTTCAAGATAAGCAAAGTAAGATCATCTAGTTTTGTTAAAAGTGTGAAATAATATTCAACATAAAAACATTAATAAAATTATACCAGAGTACTAGTATTGTTACCACCCTCTTGCCAAATTACCCCCATCACATAAGCAAGTGCGCGTGTGTGTGTCATGCACCGATGAATTGGTTCGGTGAGCGCATCAGTGGCAGGTCCACCCTGTGCCACACAGACACCAGGTCATCCACTAGTTTGTGCATCATGGCAGGGGTATGATGGGGTGTAGGGGCCACGCGCAACTTCTCCTCCCCCACAGGAACTGTTGGGTAGTTGATGGATTGAATGTAGTGTCCATAATCTCGCAACAGCAGGTCTGACACACTGCTACACTGCTGCGCATTGCCAACCTGACAAAAAAAAATTACATTAAATTGCGAGCTATTGATAACTATTGATCCATGTTGAGACTTAGAACGATAAAGATACCTACCATATACTCGTAGCAAAGTTTTGAAACACTTTAGAAAAAAATAATCTTGATAGTGGTATTAATAGGTGTTCATTTATTACAATAGATATTTTATGACGAATTAGTTTTAATTAATATTATATGTAACACATTAGGGTGGGTGGATGGAGCTTTGAGAGGATGGTTGACATTGAGCAGTGTGTTAGACAAGGCTGTGTTATGTCTCCATAGTTGTTTAACATATTCATGGATAAGTGTATGAGGGATGCTTGTGAGGATGCGGTTGGTGTACAAATGGACTATGTGAATGTGAGAGTGCTGTTATATGCGTATGATGTATTAATGGCTGAGAATGTATTCAATCGTTTGAGTGGGGTGAAAGACCGAATAGATATAAATGTCTCCAAAACTAAGGTATTGGTTTTTGATAAGGGCAGATCAGGAAATGATTGTCAACTTGAGTATAAATGGAAAACTGTTAGAACAAGTGAATGTTTTGTGTATCTGGGCAGAATATTCTGTAAAAGTGGAAGGATAGATGGCAAAATCGACAAACGAGTGAATGTATCTCAGAGAGTAGAGGCAAAGATGGCAGTATATAAAAGTGTGTTTACATCAAAGTGGTTTTATGGACGTGAAGCGTGGGTTTATCAGGAGAAACACAAAATCAAGATAAATTCGGTTGGAATAAGATATCTAAGAAATGTATGTGGACAAAACTCGTATGGACAGAGTCAGTAATGAATGGGTGCTGAAGAAGTGTGGTTTGGGCATATTGAGCGGATGAGTATGGATCGCGTGATGAAACAAATATATGAAGGTAAAGTGTATGGATCAAAAGGAAGGGGTAGACCACGTAAGATGTGGCTAAATGTTGTAGATGAATGTGCGAAAATGAGGAACATTAAAAGTTTTAAGAATAAAAGAACATGTACGACTTGGTGTATGGATGTTGTTGAGGCGAAGGAAGTATGCAAGGATAGGGAAGCTTGAAATGTTAGGATGGATTAAGTACAAAGAGGTTTTATGAGCTATATTCACAGTTTATTGCCTACCTCGTAAGGAAATGGCATGACTAGGTATGTATGAATGTATGCAATTTAAATATTGAAGATTAGTCATGACATACAGGGAAGGGTAAAGGACAAAAAATATGGTGAAGTTATCCCATTAGCTCACCTTAACAGGTAATATGTGAGAGGGCGTGGCCTCAACAGGCAGCCGGCATCTAGTAGCAAGGAGCGCAACTGAAGCACATTCTGCTGGTGTTTTTTACGCAGCTCCTGACCTTCGAGGGAGCGCAGTATTTGCACGGAGCGCAGCGCTCCAGCCAGCACTGTCGGTGGCAGTGAAGTTGTAAAGATGAACCCTGCGGCATAGCTTCGTATCACGTCTACCAACTGGGTGCTGCCTGCGATGTAACCACCCATGTTGCCGTAAGCTTTACCTGTCCACACAGATCCTTTGATAGTTATATCAAACCTCTTTAGTCTGGAGATCATTATGCTGCAATGCCAATTCTAGTTAAATCCAAAGTAGGAGTGAACAGGGCAACACCAAGCATAATTTTGCGCAAGGAAAATTTCAAATTTTGGCATAATTCTGGTATAAACATTGTCTCAACTTTAAAAGTAAAAATTGAAACATTTAACGAAACCCATAACTTTTAAAGAAATCAACGACAGATTACAAGTATTCCTTAGTTTGGTGTCTGGAGTCAGGAAGCATGTACCAACTTTATATTGCATAATAACCTTGTCAGTGACAGCAGTCATACTAAATGTTAAGGTAAAGACACACCGAAATATCATAAGATGTGTTTTTATGAAATTTTACTCAACATGTTTAAATTAATATCAAAATGTTTTAAAAGTTTACTGTAGCATTTTTATATAGGGATGGACCCTCGAATCTTCAAGCCTTTAAGGATATTTAAGAAAACTTTGGATATCCTTGTCCTTGTTGTAATTTATTCTGACAAGCAATACCCTACTTCAGATGTTTACCTTCTCCCACGGTGTTGACGAGTTGCAAGAGTCCCATCTACCAAACCAATTACATACCCACTTTGACACACAAATGTGAAAAATGGACCAAAAGAAAGAACAGAATCGAGGGGGCAGAGTTGAAATTTACTAAAGGAGTATGATCGGTAAGACAAGACGAAATTATAGTACGGAAAGTAGAAAACTAAAAGTTATCTAAATTGACAGGCTACAGGGCAAAATAACATCTCACAGAATCAAATGGCATGGGCACATGAGAAGAATGAATGTCAAAAGAATATGACTTAACTTATAAGGTAAGACAACCAAGATGAATTGAGACATAAGAACAGGGCAAATTAAGAAATAGAACAGAGAGAACAAGAGTAAGACAATATAGAAGAAGAGAAATACGATGATTGTTGGTTTGTTAGCCAACCCACTGAGTGTATGAAACGATGTAGGATGTGATGATGTAACATTTTTGAAGTTTCAATTGTGTTAAACAAAATCTGAATGTTTTCAATTTTAACGATTTATTAAAGATATCCAAATTATACATATTTCTGTTAGAAGACTATCAATTTGTGAAGCAGATTTTATTGAGTTTGAATCAAATCTAGAATCAAAGGAAATATTATTCACGAATTTTAAATAATTATTGAATCAAATCATATTAAAGTGAATGTCTACTGCGAGAGTAGCACCTTTGACCATGCAGCCACCAAAGAGGATGATATTTTATTACATCCCATGTGTGTGTGTCCCCCTCACACCCTACCCCTTGATAATCTTCTCAAATGGGGCACTCTTACTAACATAAAATAAGCAGTGAAGTGTTTTATTTGAGACAAATGAAAATCCATGTTTAGAGCTTTCCATGAATAATTTAGTTAACTTATTTGTATGACATTTAGAATTTAAATTGATACTTATCATTCGTGTTATTGAGTTTGTACTGCATTATTTTTTATTTTTAGATTAAAGCTAAAAAAAGGTACGTTCTATATCCTCCAATAGTTCATATTTGTCAATGCCTATTGCACTTTTGTTTTTCAACAAATAGCTTCTTTTTTTTCTTTCTTGTTTTGGTGTTGTGGCAATGACAATCCATTCTTAATCTTAATGACTATTAATCTCAGCTAATGAGATAAATGACTATAATACAGTGTTGGGTCAGATCCACTATTAAACTAATCCGAATCTTTAAATTATGAACATAAGAGGAAATATATAAACCCTTTCTTATAATCCATTCATTATTTTATAATAAAGGAAATTGAGAAAACTAAAGAAAAAGGAAAAATAAACTATTAAGACTAAATTTGATGAAGAAAGCCCACCTAGGGAAAGAGGAAAGATGTGGGAAGAATCCAATGCACAAAGGTGACATCATCTTCCTTTCTTCTGTCTTCCATAGTAGTAGTAGTCACACACACATTTTAACACAAATAGAATAATCAAAATGGAGTAATCCAGTATTTTTTGTTATTTGTACTCTCTTCTTCTTTGTGTTTGATAAAGGCAACAATGCCCAAATATTATTCTATTTGTGTTAAAATGTGTGTGTGACTATTTCTACTATAGAAGACAGAAGAAAGGAAGATGTCACCTTTGTGCATTGGATTCTTCCCACAGTTTTTTCTCTTTCCCTAGTTGGGCTTTCTTCATCAAATTTACTCTTAATAGTTTATTTTTCCTTTTTCTTTAGTTTTATAAATGTCCTTTATTATAAAGTTATCTAGCCATTGGGCCACCTCATTTTTAAACAATCTATTCATTATGACATTCATACATTCAGTTAGGTGTTAAATTACTGGTATTAGAGCTCTAAAATAAATTTCATTTAGAAAAGGGGGAAAAAATGTGTGTGTGTATGTATATATATATATATTAAGGATTCGAGGGCCCCTAATTTTATATATTGAAAAACATCTATTTATTAAGGAATCTATAAGAAGAGCAGGATGTAAGAAAAAGATTATCAAAGCAAGCAATGGAAATTATAATGATTGGTAAGAGACCCAGATGGTTGAAGTCAATTAAGAAAAGTGTGTGCAGACCAATTTTTGAATTTTTGGCTTTAACAAGATGGTGGAGTAATTTTTGGCTGTAACAGGGTGGTGGAGATGTACCATTCGAGCCACGGCATGGCAGAAACTGGATAAGAGGAAATTAAGACGAAGAAAAGCAGTGTCATGTTACTTTCTCTAAAGCATAAAATATTTAATAAATAAAAAACCAACATTTTACTGACTTCGTCTGATTATTTGATTTTCATTGTGAGGTACTAAATGAAAAACTGGATGAAACTTGATGTCCTTTCTATGTCAAATTATTTAAACTGTCTACTCTTATCAAACTCTAAAGATAAAAACATGTCATTATTAAGTGTTTATTAGCTCAACATGAGTTGTGTTAATAAACACTTCTGTTATAATGATGAGTCATCCATTAAGATAACATAGCTTGTATCATTCCACTTTCAACTCCTGACTTGCTAAAGAGACAGGAGGAACAGATAACAGAAAGTGTTCAAGTGACACGAGAAGAATGGAAGAATACAGGAAGATGGAGGCATTTTACTAAACTGACCCAGTCACAGAATGAACAGTTAATGATGATTTTTGCCCGGGGGTGTGCGAAGCCTACTTTTTCAATTTGAAGCAAAATTGAATATGTGAAATATTCTCGAAGCCGAATCGGAGTTCAAATATTTGTTGTTGTTTTACGCTTGAAAAAAAATATTATATTGTGATTATTTAAATTACTTTATGCACTAAAATTACTTGGAAAATGTTTTAATGCACAATTGTTTCAATCTGATAAATAAAGCAATTATCACAGCATGAAATTCATTTACTTAAAATTATTTCTCTATTAATATTAATTTATAATGTACAAAACAGCTTAGAATGGCGGCAATTGATCATAAAAGAGTATTTTAGCTGTCAATAATTTTATTAATGAAGCTTCAAAGCCAAGACTTTTTTTGTAATGAAGTCGAAGCTGATGTTTGTTTCGAAGCCAAGATGAAGTTTTAAAGCTTCGCACACCCCTAGTAAAAATACAAACTGAAGAAACAATGTCAAATGAAATGACTTAGCTTGCAATTTTTTTTTTTCAAACTTGTTTTAAAGATTTTTTTGTTATCTGTTGGTCACAAGTGTAATTCTTTTGTGAAAATAATTAGGTGCAAGTATTTGATTGAATGTTAACCAATTTCCAAATTTTAAACATGCCAATCATTAATAACAAAAATCATCTCTCGGCCAAGAATTGAGGCCGACATATGATATTAATTTTAAAATCTCAGCATTGAAATATTTTATTAACTACAAGCAAAATAAAACTAATAAAAGAAAGTTTTTCTATTCGTCTCCTATCAAAGTGATCTCATTTTCAGTAAAACTATTTTTTTATCAAACAAATTGACGTCTTACTTTAATCTATTTACCTATAAGATAGAATAAATGAAGATGATGTCACCAATGTCCATTGAATTCTAGTCACAAATTATTCAACATCAAAGAAATCACATGTTTTGGATGCAGTGCATAGTCAATAATTATAATTCATTTTTAAAATAATAACCAAGAGCTGTAAAAATAATTAGTTTTATTATATGATTAAATTAAATAAACTTAAAAATCTGTGGTAGCAAAGCAATAATTGGGGTGTGAACATACCTAGTGTCCCAGAAATAATGTCCATTTTTGGCAGAAGCCCATCACGTTCTCCTATCCCCGCACCGTGTCGACCATACAGCCCAACAGCATGAACCTCATCCACAAATGTAAGCGCCCCGTGTTTGTGTGCCACTGAGCAGAGCTCTTCGAGGGGGCAAATAGCGCCAGTCATGGAGTGTACAGTCTCAAATGCCACAATCTTGGGTGTGTCATAATCCACCAGTGACAGTAGTTCCTCTAGGTGCGCTGGGTCATTGTGGCGAAACACGTGCTTGGGGACGCGGCTGTTGCAGATTCCTTGGATCATGGATGCATGGTTGCCAGCATCTGAGAATATGTGACACCCTGCAGGAAAAAATTAATAAGATATGAAATCATTTTAAAATATGTCAGTTTTCAATTTCCAATCCTGATTCTTTTATCAATGACAATTTCAGTCCTTTTTCATACATTAAACCTTACATTAAAAATATGTCCTAAAAAGAGATATTTAATAAAAACTTGTAATATTTGTGAAAAGAAATTATACATTGCTAAAGAAACACTTCACAAAACAGCATAAATGAAATAATATACACTGTTACAGAAGCATTGAGAAAAGAAGAAAATCTATGTCAACCAAAGAGCACCAATAATAAATATATCGTATTTACCCGAATCTAAGACGACCCCCAGTTTTTCAGTGGTTCTGGAAAGATTTTTTGTAAGTGGTATTTATTTGATCATGAATGAAGAAAATAATAATTATGGTAAGACTTGTTATGTAATGTTAGCAAATGGTTTTTTATTTACAAAACAAAACACCTATGTTGACTTTAAATCTAATTGGGTTGCAGAATTGCTAAGGAATTTATTTTTTGTCCCAAATATTGCTGTTGCATAATCAGGTTAACTTTGAAAGAGTTTCATAAAAACAATGAGAAGTTAACTTTTATCATGACAAATACCCTCGGATGGGAAAATGTCTGGAATTTATCCATTCCCAAGAGAAGAGAGTCGGTCAGGAAAGACTCTTTCCAGGCAAGGGTTCGGGTGAGAAATAAAGTCCACCCACTCATTGTTCGAGCTACTTGCTCAATCTCTATTGGAGACAGTCATCATCTTTGTCCTGTAGCAAACTTGGATGGGGTTAAGGGCATAGACAAACAAGTTGGGGAGCTCAGAGTCAATGTCTATCAACAAATATTTGTTAGGTTTAGCAGGCGAGAGAGCTTGAAATAGCTTGCCAAGCTCAACTATTCATGAGCCTGTCTGTTGTTAGCAACCAAACATAGAGTAGAGATTACAAAGGTGTTAAACAAAGAACCTTTAAAGGGTGTTTGGGATTGACGCTGAGGAATCCCTATTTGTAACAACCTGGAGGACCACTGAATTAAGCAACTCAGACTTAACTATTATTTATTGTATTACAGCACAAAGAGAGGAACCTATTCATCACTTCATTTTAGACAACAAACAAAACAAAACCTACATGCCCATGGCAATAGAAAATGACAACAACAAAAACAAATGAGCATAGCAAAATGCAAACACACAATACACAACAAAGGGTGTCAATCATAGATAACATTAAGGGGGCTTAAAACAGAGAGAAGTTTCAAGGGGTTTCATACCTAAATAATATTTAAGGGGTTTAAAACCTAAATCATCTTTAAGGGCGTTTGGACCTAAAGAGTATATAAGGTGTTTCAAAACTAAATAGCCTTCAAGAGGTGTTAAAATAGAGAACATTTAAGATTTTAGAGGAAATTCAAGAAGGGTAAGAAATATTATTTTTATCTTTTTGCACTCTTACACTAGTGGTTAAAATATATAGAACATCATTTTCAAAAGTGATTAACTAATAAAATGAATGTATTAAATATTAAAATTAATTATTCAATTTGCCCTATTTAATATTTGTTCAAAATTTTGCTATTTGTTTAGTAAAAAATGCTTTTTGCAAACTCCTATCTATATTGTTATGTTTTTATGATATATTATTTGTATTATATTTAATGATGTCAAAGCTTTTACAAGTATTATCATATTAGTTTAAAAACAATATATATTTTTAAACTAGAATTAATCTTGGGAAGCGTCATTTTTATAATGCCTCATTCTCGTCCTGATCCCGATATTTTGATTCATTTTCGGTCCCGATATAAAAATGTCATTCCCATCCATCCTTAATATAAAATATAGGAGAAATCAATGGACAACGATACAACAAACTGTTGCTTTTATAAAGAAAAGATATACATTTCACATGCAACAAAAAATCTAACTGATAAAACACTAGGGGCCTGCGAGCTTGGGTTTTTTCATTTGTGTCAAACTTGAGTCAAGTATTTCTAAAAGCTCTAGAGTTTGAGTATATTCATAATTTTAAAATGTTAAGAGTTTATACTTGTTTTGTACCATATATTTACTCTAATAACTAACTTTGATGGTTCAAACACAATAATAAACAACAATAAAGCAAAGAATTGAAAGAATGTGCAAGGTAAGTTAAAAATTGCAGAAAAACAATAACTCCCACGCAATAAAGGACTCCCATCCCCACGGCCAACCTCTATTAAACAAATACATTAACTAAGTGTACAACAATACTTGAGGTAGATTATCTTATGGACATTATTTACCAAGTGATACCTAAGGATGATTACCAACAGTAAGTACAACTTCATAATCAAGTGTTGTTTATTTAATATCAACAATGGTATGACGGACAATAATAGGTTTGTGTTTAAAGTATTAAACTTATCAGTCTTGAATATAAGAGTTAAGTCGAAAGGACCAAAGTTACAGAAGAATACCAATTGAAATGAATACAAGTGCAAAAGATGTACATACAGTTACTAGATCATGAAACTTTAGTTAAAATCCCACGTTTTAACATAAGTCTTAAGTGCAAACATTTAAAGTACTTTACTCTTTGAAAATACAAGAAAAATACAGACATTACTATTAAGTATTTAATCTTTCGTAAAAGTCTTAAGTTCCAACACTAGCGAACGTTCAAAATTTAAGTATTTTACTCTTTGAAACAAATATAAGTGCAAACGAAACATTGCCATTATTATTCGATGTCTCAACATTAGTAAAATATCCAAGTATTAACTTCATTAGTTTTTGACACGAAAACAAGTATAAGAAGTAAAAGTTCAAGTCCAAGAACATTTCATAATAATTTCTAAATGCCGAAAAGTTAATTTTGAAACCAAACAGGATTACGTCAAAAAGGAATTTAGCTTACATCGTTTAATCGGACGCCCTCGCTTGCACTAGCGATCACCAAGCTAGTCCCAGAGTCTCTGTCGCTACACACGCACAGTCACTCTTTTATACAGCTCGCAAAACATGGAATGATGAGATAAAGGGGGGGTGGGGGGTGGGGGGGTAACCAGAAGACAGTAGAATGAAGGGGAATATTCTACGCGCGTCGAGAAGGCCCTGGATGCGGAACATTAGCGCCGGCGATCTTCTTTTCTTCCACTGATCAAGGGAGGGGGGTGTTGTTGATCAGTTGATTGAATTGGACCGGCCATCAGTGTAGTTCAGTCGGTCGACTCGTTCGGGCGGAGAGTATTGGTGTGCCGGTCGTGTGTTGTTACGCCAGCCGTAGATGGAGTCGGTGCAATCGGGTAAGTCGTATTTATTTTGTTGCGATTAGCTAGCGGCTAATGCTACAGTTTATTTTAAATGTAAATATCACATCTTTAAAATTTGAGATTTAAAAAATATACTAAAACACATGTTCTTAAAATATGAATGACACTCATTTTTATAAATATAAATAATTTTGGATAAAAAGTTAAATGGAAATATCTGTTTTTAAATTAGAAATAACGCTTAAAAAAACACAATTTAAAAATAAGAACCACACTTAAATAAAAATATGGGGCCTAATAAAAAGAATAATTAAAATGGTTTCAACACTCATGACTTTAAGGACATTAAATTACACTAACAATTATAAAAAAGAGTAATAAAATGATGGCTTGGAAATGTACAGTAAGACAGTGTAGAGACATTACACAATGATGTAAAGTAAGTGATAGTGAAGGAAGTCAACTTGAAATGAGAGTAAGGTTAGGCGTAGATAGGAACAAACACACTTCTCTCCTCTTTTCTTCTCAAGCTCTTACACTTCCCACTTTTTCAAAACTTCCACATTTGCACATTATTTTGAATTTTCAGAAATATTCCTGTTTCATTAATGTCTCTTCATATGAAAAGATAAATATTTCCGAAAATTCAAAACAATGTGCAACTGTGGAAGTTTGAAGAAGTGAGAAGTGTAGAAGTGTAAGAATAAATAGAGAAATGTGTTTATATCGAAGCCTAACCTAACTATCCTTTCAAGTTGACTTCATTTAATTTCCTCTTTACATTATTGTAGTGTGTTTCTACAATTCCTTGATAAAAAGTTAATAAAGAGACATTTTAATAAACTAATATTTCCCCAAAATATTATTCAGTAACTTAATTTACCCTATAAGAAAACATAAGCATCATAAACAATTAGAAATTTTGTTTCATATTTCGTTTATTATTCCTTAGTGTAACCCTGCATGATCACGCCTTCTGTGTCATTTCCATTCTTCTATGCGCAGTTGCACATACACATTGTATGGGCTCTCGCCAGACATTATCTTATTGAGAAATTTATTTCAATATAATTTTGCTCATACTTTAAAATTTAAAATAATATGCCTAAAATATATTTCTAGTAACAATATGAAACAGTAAATGCTTTTTTAATATAATGTGGTAGGTTTGGTAAAATATGTAGTGCAATAAGTAAAGATCAACAATTATTTAGACAGGTTAACCAACATAATTCTATAACTAAATAGTAACTAAAATAGACTAGTTTTGTAGTTAAACGTATTAATTAATACAAGTTTTAAATATCTTAAATTTGAAAACATTCAAAATAAATATTCTTGATATTAAAAATGAGGTGGCCCAATGGCTAGATAATTTTATAATAAAGGAAATTGATAAAACTAAAGAAATAGGAAAAATAAACTACTAAGAATAAGAATAAATTTGATGAAGAAAGCCCACCTAGGGAAAGAGGAAAGATGTGGGAAGAATCCAATGCACAAAGGTGACAT
Source organism: Timema cristinae (assembly GCA_039000515.1). Lineage (NCBI taxonomy): Eukaryota > Metazoa > Arthropoda > Insecta > Phasmatodea > Timematidae > Timema > Timema cristinae. The sequence goes on from JBCFYV010000001.1 coordinate 53,904,350, forward strand.
CTTCTTCCTTTCTTCTGTCTTCTATAGTAGAAGTAGTCACACACACATTTTAAACACAAATATAATAATATTTCGGCATTGTTGCCTTTATCAAACACAAAGAAGAAGAGAGTACAAATGACACAAACAATGGATTACTCCATCTTCAAATTTATTCTTATTCTTAGTAGTTTATTTTTCCTATTTCTTTAGTTTTATCAATTTCCTTTATTATAAAATATTCTTGATATTGCATTTTTAATTTAACAAAAATTATTATTTTAGAAAGGGACCAGGTAAAAATAGTAAAAAAAAAAAAATCATTCAACTATCTAGTAATTTACTTAGCTATTTTATTTTCATTGCTTTGCCATGGCAATACAAGTAAACAACTTCAATCAAGGACGATTCAAAATGGACGACAATATTGAATAAATTTAATGGTCAAAAGTAGTTTCAAAGTTTTATTATGTTATAAATGTGAAAAAGTTATATTAATTTTAACAATTTGGTATGTAACCGAATTATTTATTAGGGAAATGGCGATATTATCTACATTAAATATCTTATGCTTACTGTTGTGTTTTAAAAATGGTTTATTAAGTACATCAAGTGAAAGCTCAAAAATGATGAGCCTACAAAAATTTCAATCTCAATCTCGATCTCGAGCTTCAAGGACGAGTTAGACTCGATGCTTGAAACCCGAGTACTAGCAGAGCCCTAATAAACAAGTCTGCTCTAGATTATCGTAAAAGTCAGTCACCATGACAGCGTAAAAAATTAGTTATAATTAAATAAGCATCTTTCTTATTTCAAAACCAGTGATGTACTTAATATTATTTAAAAGATAGATATTTTGTGAAGTTAAACTAATTAAAACTCAGTTAATTGTAATTAATAATAAAGAGTGGTATCAAGATTTTTAGCTTATAGTATCGATTATTGTGATACCAGTCGATATTATGGTTATCGAATATCATATCGGGCCATGACTAGGTATTTATTTTTAACAATAATCTAAAAAATAGCCTAAAAATTCATGAAAATAACCAAATATCCTGTGATCAGTGTTATACATTTAAAATCTGCGAAAATTGATAAAATCTCTCTAAAAAAAAAGGCATTGCACTGTTGTACTAATATTAAATAAAGATGTAAAATGTTACCTCTTTATGTAGGCCTAACCCATTCCTTAGTCTGCGATTTTAAAACGACGCTTAGATTTTGAAGCTACTAATTTGGGAAAAAAACTCATCTTAGATTCGGATGAATACGTTATTATTTTATTTTTGTTTATAGTTCAGACTATTGTAACTAACATAATTAGTACTCAAATCTGAATAAACTATTTGACTATATCAACCTCTAACAAAATTCTAGAAAGAATTAATTTTTACTCAATCCTCAGTCATAAACATTTTTTTCAATAATATGTAAAAAAAAATGGGGTTGTGAATTTTTAATAAACGATGAATGAATAAGAGATAGTCTAAAATACCTGGTAGCATTTTCGCTAAAGTGAATAGTGTGGAGTCATTGGCTACGTAGCAGGATGAGAAAAGTAGGGCTGCCTCCTTCTGATGGACCTCTGCCAGCTCCTTTTCTAAATTCTCATGGAACATAGAATTCCCCGAAATGTTGCGGGTCCCCCCGGCTCCAGCCCCGTGCAAGTCTAGTGCTTGCCTGTGAACATTAAATACTCTTGTCAGTAACATCCACATCCACATCCACAACTGTTTCCAGCCTGCGGTCAGTTTTTTAACCAAACCATATATTTTCTACTATCGGCTTGCTAGGCCTGCCTGAGATTCATATGTCTTGTAATCTAACTTAAGACTAGGACAGACAAAACCTCCAGTCTTCTGGCTGCACTGGCGTATTCTCTGGGTATGCTAGACCTGCGCCGCACACCCAAAATGATATAGACAAGTTTTTTGTTTAATTCAATGCTGTTTGTGTGAATTGTGTGAACATTAATGTTTAAATAGTTAATAAATATACATGTGATGAATTATAAATTTTATAACTAATATTGGTTCATATTCCAAGAATACTGTGTTTTAAGTAATTCTTATTCCAAATGATTTTTTACAATTATACAGCAAAGAATACCAAAAGTCAGTAGTGTGATTTGACCATTTCAAGATGATTTAGAAGGAAAAGGTAGAATAAAATATATTTTCATATAAAAAACCTTTTGAATATTAGAGCCTGGTCTTAAAATGTAGCATATACATTCAACACATCTTCAATGTTATACTTAATATTATTTAAATTTCTATTAACAATATTTGTGTTTTGTGGTGTTGGGGAAAGAGCAGAGGGGTCAAATACCCTATTTGCCCCTCTCCCCATTGGGTGCACCACTGTTTACAGCAAAATATGTGTGTAAATATCTTGGCACTAAACCAATGATGTAGCGATAGAGTATTAATAATCTCCCCTATGTTAGCCAGAGTTTACGCATCTAAATATCTTCTGGAGCATAAATTCTCAAGTTGGGAGACTCGTTTGTTTCCATGCAGCATTGTGTGAGATAAGTTAGGCGTTAAGAAATAGTTTTAATTGCAACGTGAGTTGGACAATCCACCTCATTCCCTCTCACCCAAGATCTGATGGACGCTTGATCGATGTATCACTTCATTTTACTCTTATTATAATTGTTTGCTTTGAGTATTGCTTACTGTCTGCTTTTAATTACACTAGGCTAATTAAATAGGATCTGTCTCTCTTATGCATTCAGAAATGTACCCATACCACTATTAGCCCCGACATTAATATTTACTTAAATGTCTAACCATGTAGATACCATTACAATTTGAGGACCACCTATGTGGTCTAGTGGTCACAGGTTCTGGCTACGGACCCAGAGGTCTCGGGTTTGATTTCCGTTGCGTCCAGATTATCTGGGAAGCAGTGGGTCTGGAACGGGTTAGATTAGCCTAAGGTGGATAAATAAGGAGCTACTAGAATAAAGTAGTAGTGGCTCCGGTATAGAAAGCCGAGTTTAATGGCTGGAGTCATCATTGTGCTGACCACATGACACCCTCTATCAGCAAGAGTTGGCACTAATTCGCCAAACAGTTTGGTAGCCACTCGGTAGATATAGCCTGAATGCAGACTGACTCCATGGAGTTACTTTTATTACATTTTGAGTGGATGGTAATCATCGTTATGGATAAATAAAAGAAAAGAGATTATGGGAGTGGGGGAGGGAGGCTCAAAATTTCCTAAAATAGCATAAAGTTAAAGGGAAGTAATAAATGTTCGAGAAACACTGTTCTATATGGACACATCTTCAAACATATATCCCTTGACGTTCTTAGACAACGGTGGTTGAGAGTCCTCGGCCCCCAAATCTCCGCTGCAACTTTTAGAGTACAGCATACCTATTAATTTTTCCCAGAATACGCCACTGTCTGTCTGTTAATTTATCAATGTGAAATGGTAAACCTATATTTCACCAATGATACATTTTTCAGCCATGCTGGGAATCGAACTCGGGACCCTTAGATCATTAGACATACTTTATATTGACCGAGCTAAGGTGTCAAGATCTGTCAGTAACATCCATGTGAAAAACATCAGTTGCCTGGGTACGGCTTCCCGGATATAATGCAAGTAAACTGTGTCAAGTACAAGTAGACTTGGGTCGAATCCAGATTTTACAAATCCGAATTTTGGAATAATAATGAATATAAGAGGAAGTATAGTAGAATAATATAAAATAGAATTAGTATCTAAATGATAACATTATTTCTTATAATCTACTCAGTATAACATTCATACATTCAATTAAGTGTTAAATTACTGGTATGGGAATTGGTTGTTAAGTTCATCTTATAATTACAATGGTTCTGAGCCACCAATAAGCAGTATTGGGGCTCTAAAAAAAAGCCTCTAAAATTGGGGGGAAAAAATCCACGGATTTGAATCTCAAATCTGAAATATTCTAGAGTCCTCATATACATTATACATGACGGTGAAACCAGAGACATCCGCAGTAGGAAATGTTGATGAGTCAAGTGGTTCCATTTTTTTTGGCAAGTAGATGTCAAACTTGATTACTTGATACCCTTCATCATTACAATCAAAAAACAATTTTTTCAATATTTTGACTCAAATTTCAGAAAGTTAAGTTCTGGCGGTTTAAGGATTTTGTATTTTTTTCACCAAATTAGGTTTATTGCTGTTTTACATTAACGCTGAAAAACTGTAAATGTATCCTGGTATTCTCGGGCATACCAGACACGGATGTTTTGTTTAGGTAATTTTTAGGGATAGACGGGAATTACTTTTTTATTTCGGGACAGGAACGGAAAATTTTAAAATTATGCTTTAGAATAATTTGATTTATAAATTAATATGGTAAGACTTGTATATGCTATAATATTATTAAAACCTGATTCGGCGGCCGCATGACCTAAGGCTTCACTCTCGCAAAAGACTAGACTGCCGATGATTGAGAGATCATAGTTTGATCCTAGCCAGGTGTACTAAGGGTCGTTTTTCCTAAATGGTTTCCCACTCTATCTAAGCAAATGCGGCTAAACCTCCCCTAAATTCAATCATTCTCATTCCTAACACACTAGAGTCATTAGTACATAAGCGTATTACCGGAACGGGTTATAAGACGCGGTGCTAAAAGAACACTGTTAAGGGTAATAAAAATAACATAATAGAATAAATAGAGGTGTGTGAATCATATTCTTTATCAAATCAAATAACGAAATTTTGAATTACTATCAATTAATACAAATCCAATAATTGATTTTATAAACTTTTTGCTAGAAAATATTTTTATTAGTTAATTTCTTTTGATAAAGGTGTGTTATATTTAATTATTTGCATAGTGCAAAAAACACTACAAAACAGTGTTTGGCACCTCTACAATATGCTCGAAGTATGAAACTGACTAATATTATCTAGGTGTCAAATCTCCTAAAAGTTATTTTCTTATATGTTCTCTGTGGGTTTGACACCTCTAAATGTGCTTTTTTAACACCCCTTATACTCCACAACCAGCCTAGCTCATCAACAGACACACTTATCCCTCATAAATGAATGACCTTGGCAAGCTACTTCCTCCCTCACCCCTTTCCTCTCATTTCTACACCCAAAAGATACTAGAATATATCTCTGTTCTTTAAATCTTTCAAGTTCCTTCACTTGTTGAACCTAAAAAATAGCTGCCGATAGACAAAGAGCAATAAGTCATGTACCTTCCAACTTATTTGTCTATCTACAGGTGGTAGAATAACCCCCTCCCCATCCCAACCACCAAGTTTGCTATAGCACAAAGAAGACTGTCTACAAAAGAGATTAATAGTGATTAGTGGGAAATAACTGCTATTACACAAGCCGGCACCCTTTGTTTTGTTTTCCCACCCAACACTTTTCGGGAAAGGGTCATTCCCGCCCCACCAACGAGAATTGATAAATTCCTGACCTTTTATCGAGGTTTCCAGATACCGTTCACCCCTAGTAATTTTTTTTACTATTTTTAATTTTGTTTTAGTTATTAAAAAAAATTACACCACAATAAATAACAAATTTTAATGCTAGGTTGGATGAGCGGGAAAAGATTTAAATTGTAAATGTTAATTAATTGGAATCTAGAATTGAAAAATTGTGGTTATAGTTTAAAAATCATAATCAGGAATAGTGAGTGACATCCATCTCTCTACTTACTAATAATGTAATATTTTGTTCAGTTTACCTGACAGCCTCCTTGACTTGAGGATGGGTGGACATTCCCAAGTAGTCGTTGGAACACCACACTGTGATGGGCCGCTCACCCCAACTGTACTCCAATGCTGCCGGGAACTCCTTTGCTAAGCGGTTCACTTTCTTAAACACCCTGTATGAGTGGTCCTCCTTCTTTTTCATTATCTGCTTGTGAAAGTAGTCTTCATATGGGAACGCTCCAGCTTGTCACAACATTAACACATTATTTTGATTATTAATAATATTAATAGTAGTAATGTGTATATATATATATATATTAGACGTGTACAGATTCAGTAAAACCGATTATCGATACCAATTACCGATTGTTTGAAATAATTGTTTATGCTAAGATTATTTACACCGATTAATCCCAATTATCGACTATTTATTAATAACTATTGGGAAATTACTTAAGAGAATGATAAGTTAATCTAATTAATACAAAAAGATTGTATGCATAAAATAAATTATTTTAAGCATAACCGGTAAAAGTTGGAGCTAGACTGTTAGTTTTATCAGTGGTATGAACTTATATTTCTTAATCTGTTTATGTAATATTTGCATAGCCTGCAACCCAGATGTGGTATTTATGTGTGTCTTTTGCAATTTTGATCACTAAACTCCTACCTAGAAAATTTTGATTTAAATTTTACTTTTAAAAAACACAATTAATCAACATAATAATCGCTGATTACGATTAATTGCCGATGCCCTAATATACGTCCAATAATGATTCATCGGTACACCCCTTATACATATATATATATATAAAATTAATTAATATAATAAGTTATAATTATGTTTTTATTACTAATATTAGTATTAAATAATACATATCTTCTATGAGCAAAAAATGTAATACATTGTTTTAAGGGTGTACTAGTTTACTTTTTGATGAATAATGATTTAAATTTATCTTAAATTTCAATGAATTTGAAATGACACAGAAGCATGAGTGACCTACTTCAAGAAAATATGAATGTAATGTAGTTTAACATAGTCTAAATCTCGGGGCTTTATTAGGAGATATCCAAAACAAATGATAGGGCCAGTAAACAATCCATATAGAAACAGTATGTTAATGTTTCACTCTACTTAAAATAAAGATGTACTGTATTTTTTTTTGTTAGTTGTGGACCAATTTCTAATATGCTAGTATGTTGGCATACACCATAAGATAATTTTAATATTCTAGAGGATGGGGAGAAATATATTTTTCAAATTACAGCCAAGAGAATGGAAACTCTTAATGTTTTGTTAGTGCTTCACATGTCTATTGGGATTATTTACAACTCCAACTTAAGGCTTCTATTTTAGAAAAATAAATTACAAGAAAATGCACTAGCATTTTCCTATATACCGGGAGTTCGTTTAAAAACTTTCCACCAAAATATATCGTAGAAAAAATATTTTAAACAAAAGTTGGATATGCGGGGAAAGTAAGGTGGTAAGGCTGATATGACTTTGGGTGGCGTTGCTAAGGTGACATTAAAGTCACTTTAATTTATTAAATGAGACTCCATATTTTTTATTACATTTTCTTGTAGATCACGTTGAGCCATTTTCAAAATGGTAGTTTTAAGCTTTTTAAAGAAAAAGCTATCACAAGAATTGAGCCTCACAAGTTTCCGAGACGCCGGAAGTTGCAGTTGCATGACTGAATTTTCTCAGTTAGGACATGCAAATTGTTAGTAGAGGTGTGTGAAGGTCACTTTTTAAATGAGAAGCAAAGTCAAAGTGAATCTTGGAACATGCAAGCAAAGTCAAAGCTAAAGTTTTTGTTTGTCACATAAACAGGGCTGTGGGGTCGGTATACCAAGTCTTCAACTGTGACTCCTCTATTTTTCTACTGCCCGACGCCTTCATAAATGGCTAATATATATTATTAGTAATAATAAATTGACTGCAGTAAAATCCTTCAATACAGACTTCATGGGAAGGATCTCGGGCATTGAGAATTTATATTTTAATAAATTTGTCAAACAAAATTACAAACAATGATCTTATTGGTAATAAATAAAATGATAGAATATTAGGAAAATGGTAGAGCACAAATAAAAGTATTATTATTATTATTATTATTATTATTATTAGCACCGCGTCTTACTACCCGTTCGGGTTATACGCACTTACGCTAATGTGTAATAGTAGGGTGATTGTGAGATGAAATGGAGGACTTACAGTTTAACGTGGGATCTGAACCACGGTGGAGGCGTGGGGGTTTGAACCCCGGGCCCCAGCACAGAAGTCCGACACCTTACCCCTAGACCACCAGGTCACCAAAATAAAAGTAAAAACACTAACACATATTTACACACACATCAATAATCCGATGCTACTATAGCATCTTCCTCAGGAAGTAGTAGTGGGCATTGATTTTAAAATATAATAAAAAGTTAAAATTATATATTGTTATAACATTATAAGTTTTTATTTTGAAGCCAGAGTCCGTACATTTTTACCAACTAACTCCACAACCTTGCACATAATACTAATTTTAATTTCTAAATTAGTATCCTTTAAGTGCAACTAGGTTAATAGAAAGGTTTACATTAAAAAAACAAAGCATGGTATAGTATTTTATGCTGAGATATGTGACTTTACCTATGCTTCCAATAAATGTCATTTAATCACTAGGTGATGTTAAAATACTGTCTAATAGCTGTTCTAAAAATTATTATATGCTGAACTATGTCATCTTTAGTGAAATATTTCTAATTTATTGATGTGTTTTTATTCCTTCAAGATGTTTTGAAGATGCACTGATGGGTACCAAAGTCTAGGCGAAATGTGATTAAATCTTCAACTTGAATATATTCAAGCTTCATATACCCTATTGTTTATAAAAGATTTATGTAACATTGTAATATTTACCAGATATGTTATCATCCTCAAAATTATTAAATGAAGGAATCTCTTGTTTCGCTTCTATCTCGTCAACACGATGGATCATAGTACCCACTGAAAGGAAAATAAATCATCAGACTAAAATTACCTTCTCTGATTTATTTAGTTTTTAAAACTTTACATTAATTCTATGCAGTTTTTAAAAGCACTTAATGTTTATGAATTGTATTTATTTCCTAGATATGAATTATAAAAAAAAAACACTTACCTTTCCTTGACTTGAAGAATACATTTGGGACTTGAACAAACCAGTCATAAGCAAAACTTTGCACTTTAAGCTCATGAACATGGCATACAGACGTTGAATATATAATCATACAGTTAGTGAGAAGCATCAGAGTTAAATTTAGATTAGAACCTTGAATAGCTTAAAGTATATTAGTAGGCATAAGCTCTAATGCCAGTGTGCTGACTATTAAGTTCTTATTCTAACTTATTTCTTAGATAAAAATATATCTTAAACTGCCTAGTGAGAGGAAGAAAACCCAATTCCAAAGTTATGCATTTCTGGTCATGCCGGGAATCATCCTGGGACCCTTGGATCAATAGCCACAACCTTAAATCAGCTGAGCTAAGGTGTAGGCCTAGAAATAAGGTGCTAATGATCTCCCTCAATGGCAGTGTTTCATTAGAGTGAACTCTAAAATGGTAGAATTATTGTGGAGCAATTAAGTGAGAGTTTCACTTGATTCGTGGATGTACCAAATGATATTTACATGGTTTCTCCTTTGAGTCAAGTCGATAATATCTTCCTTCGTCTCTTTACTGGCTTCTCTCACCAGTGGAGTCATCTCCGAGAGGAACGGGCACTTCTTAACAGCATGTGCTTTGGCTGAAATATTCATATACAATAAACACATTCCTGAAATTCTCTTAACAATCCATACAGATTATTACATAGATAATTGTTTTGTCATTAAATATAACTTTATTTCAGTTGGGGACTTTTTTATTATTTCTTTTACAAAAGAAAAGTACCTACATGCTTCCTATCAAACAAAATGTATTGCATCAAGGTTGATACTGGTAGTCTTTGAAATTTTTGAAATCATCTTGAATTTCCTATGTTTTCCTACAAAAAAAATAAAAATTCCCACATAATTTATTTTGCATGCGAAGCTATAAATGTAAATTAAATCTTTTTATTGTAATTGTCTTATGCTAGAGCAATTCCAAAATAAACCACCAAACGGCTGGTAAAAAGGTAAAAAAATATAAGCCTATTTAAAAAAAATTGTTTATTACCTACTAAACTTTTATACATAACTGCACTACTTTTCCAAATAGTTGCCACCCAAATTCAGAGATTGTCATACTGTGGCACCAACTTTTGCGATCCATCATCAAGGAACGGCGCTGCCGGGGCCCTCAACCGTTGTTGACTCCATCCATGAGCTTTTCGTTGGTATCGAAGCCCTGGGTAGCAAGCAAGACCTTAATATGTCTAAAGAGACGGTAATCGCTTGGTGCCAAGTCTCGCCTACAAGTTGTTGTGCAGGAGAATGACACCCTTGGTGAGCATTCTACATCTTTTGTTAGAACCGACCTTCAGAAAAGGATGGACCTCCAAAGATTCTTCAGAGTTTCACAATAACATCAGAGCTCTATTGTGAAACACTGAATAAGCTTTGGAGGTCAATCCAAAATGTCCAGAATGCTCACCAAGAGCATCGTTCTCCTGCATTAAGTGTGGACCCCACAGTGTGACCGGCACAAATGCTTTATTTGAGCATTTCAACCATTCCTCTTAAAGCCGAGACTTGGGACCAAGCAATTACAATCCCTTCAGAAACATAAAGGTCTTGCTTGCTACCCAGCGCTTTGAAACCAATGAGAAACTCATGGATGGAATCAACAACTGAAATGGGTACCCTGCCGGTGTCATTCCTTGACGATGGATCGCAAAAGCTGGTGCCCCGATATGACAATCCCTGAATTTGGGTGGTGACTATGTGGAAAAGTAGAGCAGTTATGTGTATAAGTTTTGTATTTAATAAGAATTGTTGCCGTATTTTTTACTTTTTTTCTAACCAGTCAATAAAAGGTTGATTTTGAAATTAACCTCATATTAAATTCTTGGTACAAGAAATTATTTTTAAAATATCTGAAAATTCCAGGGATATTTTAAAATCTCCCTGACTTCTTCTTGAACCTTTCCTGTTACACAAAATTCCCCAACTTTTCCTGATTTCCCCTGTTTCCTAATTACATAATTATCAACCAAAATGTACTTTGCTAAAAATAAAATTAGAGGGTTTAAAAAAATATTTCATTTGTTTTCACACATATTTTAAGAGTCAAATAGTTGCAAAAAAAAAAAAGAATATTCCTAAGTTTAACCTTTTCTCTCTCGCACAAATACTATGATACAATGATAGTGAGATAATATTAAGCAACAAATTATCTAACAATATAAATTATAGTAATAAGTGGTCAGTAAGCGAATGCCCAAGCAAGTTAGGAAGTAGGCTTGATGCAAGGAAATGTGAGCAAAGCCATTAGATTTTTTTTCATCCTATGATAACTTCAAGAAATTAACTTTCTTCACAGATTTAATGCTAAGCATGAAGGAAAAGCTTATTAGCAAAGGTTACTTGTGTATTATGTTAGAATAATTATAACATATTATAAAACATTCTAAAATAATAATTTAGGTAAGGAGAGTTACAATAGTAATAATTATAGCCCAAACAATCTTAAAAATAAATAAATTAACTATAAACATTAAAAACACAGTAGAAAAAGCCGTCATGACAGTTCATAAAAGTTACTAAAAATATTTTCCTGCGATGTTCAGCTGACATTTTTTATAGATACTATCAATACTAATTAAAATATTACTTATAATATTGTAAAATAAAATGTTATCTATGTTGATGGTAACAATATGGCTATTTTCTATTCCTCTCTAAACGTTGATTCTGAAAATAATGCAAGGTAAGATTCTTGATCCTAGAAATACATATTAGATATCAGGAATTTTATTGCATGGTAAGTTAAAATTTTCGAAACAAAATAAAGTTTTTAAGCATAGAACAGCACACGTGACACAATTTAAATTAATAAAAACATCACTAGACACAAATAGTCTTAATTAGCAGAGCTGTGGACTCAGTACACCAGGCCTTAGACTCGGACTCCCTCATAAATTATTTAAGTATATTAATTAGTAATAAACCAAAAAAAAATTTACTCCAGTTAAATGCTCAAACGCAGATTACTTTATGCGATGTTTCTATGGCATTATCAGTCACCTGGCGGTCTAGGGGTAAGGTGTCGGACTTCTGTGCTGGGGTCCGGGGTTCAATCCTCGGTCCCGGCAAAGATTTATCTGATTACCAAACCCTTCCTTCACCTCTGACAAGACATCTTGTGAATGTGTGGAATGCCAGGCCTCCACCGTGGTTCGGATTCCACGTTAAACTGTAGGTCCTTCATTTCATCTCACAATCACCCTACCATTACACATTAGCGTAGGTGCGTATAACCCGAACGGGTAGTAAGACGCTGTGCTAATAATAATAATAATCTATGGCATTGTAAATTTATACTTAAGTAAATTTTTCATTTGTAATTACAACTATTGATCCCAAAGAACAAATAAGTATGCGTCTCCCTTTCCTGGGGGAAAAGTGGGGGGGGGGGGGGGGGGGATCATCCAGATGAGGAACTGAGTCGGCGGCCTAACCGTCAGGAAGGGGAAACAAAAAAACTTTAAGTACCTTCTTAACAGTTTGAATTTGCCACGTTCCCATTGGTGCAAATTAAAACATGGTGAAGAAGGGTAGGACTGTAATGACCAGTAAATAGCGGTCCAACCGAGATATTCAGTAGGGTTGCTTACTACTTTGACTCCACAGACCTGCTTAATAGCTACAAATGGGCATGAAAAGACCTGTAACTTTACCATTAAGTTATTATTATTAGCACAGCGTCTTACTACCCGTTCGGGTTATACGCACTTACGCTGTGTAATGGTGGGGTGATTGTGAGATGAAATGAAGGACCTACAGTTTAACGTGGAATCCGAACCATGGTGGCGACCTGGCATTCCCCACATTCACAAGATGTCTTGTCAGAGGTGAAGGAAGGGTTTGGTAATCAGATAAATCTGTGCCGGGACCGGGGATTGAACCCCGGCCGCCAGCATAGAAGTCTGACACCGTACCCCTAGACCACCAGGTCACCGGGACCATTAAGTTAATTTATGACAAACTATTGATCAGTTATAGTTCTATGCGGACCTTGACTGGTGAGGTCCGGGGAAGTGTGGGTTGCAGCAACTTGCGACATGATGGGGCAATATTGTATGAACTTGTTGAGGAGGGCAGACCCATGGTTCTGGACGAACGCCAGCGATAAACGAGTCAGGAATGGGCACGGCATTATCTTGGCTCTGTTGTAGAAACAGGAAACATAATTATATATGCGTCAATAAAGCAATATTATAGTTATGTGGTAATAAATAACAGATTTATTAACTACATGGAGAAAATTAGGATTAGGGTTATCACCTAGACAAGTGTTTACCAAACTTCAGTCAGTCACTTACCGAGGTCATGACCTAACCGATGTTCTCCTTAAATCTATTCATAATAAATGGAAACAAATAGGCCTATATGCTATCTTATAAACTATAACTGGTCATTTTAATTCAATAAAAATTTAGTGGTAAGCTGAACAAAGCCATGGCATAGGGAAAGAAGAGTTTACGAAGGCCAACATCCATGTTACCTAATTTATTTACCAAAATTACTTTTTTTTATCACCACATTTTACTACCCCATATGTACTAATTATACCAATGGGTTAAGGATGAGTAAGGTTGAATTTAGAGGAAGTGTACCCACATTTGTGTGGAGGGAGAGTGGTAAACTATCAAGGGAAAACCACCCTCAGCACACTTGACCGGGATTCAAACCCCGATCTCCTCGTCATCGGCAGTTTAGCCTATTGCTTGAGTAGCGGCTTAGACCATTCTGCCACTGAAGCAGGTCCAACCAAATTTACTACTACCAAGAAATATTTCATAATAAATAAAGCCTTGTTTGCGAGACCCTAGGGGTACGCATACAACAGTTTGGCAAACAGTGCCCTAGATCTACCCAAATAGATTTCCCTGTAAATGTACAAAAATACTTTATTTACATCCATTATTGTTTCTCAGCTGTGGCCTGGGTCCATCTATTTTCCACTACCGGATTGCTAGACCAGTCGTAGCTTCATATGTCTTATAAACTATCTTAAGACTAGAACAAGCACAACATCCAGTCCCCATCCGTTGATTCTTCACTGTGAAGGGTTAACCCATATTTTCATTAATGAACAATTTTCGGCCATGCCATGAATCGAACCCGGGGCTGTTAGCTCTGTATACAGACACGTTAATGACTGAGCTACGATGTTGGTTACAGAAGTACTGTATTCCGAATATAAAAAAGTGATCATTTATCTGGTAATTGACAATAAATCTAGTAAGAAAAGAAAATTTTATATTAATGCTGCAAGGACACCAAAACCAAATAATTTTAAAATACATAGAAATTAATTGTAACATTTTAGTGTAAAGTGTATAATATAGAAAGATTCATACATAAACATTATGTTACGAAAACAATTTAGTAAATACTGGCTACCAAATAAAAGAATGTGCACCACTTACTACTATCAGTCAGTCCGGGCTAGTGTTCACATGTGATCTACATTAATGGGGTAGGGATAAAGTAGAAGGAATTGAGAGGAAATGTTCTTAAATTTGCATGGAATTTAATAAAAACATTTAATAAAAACCCACCCTGAGGACACTACCCGGTCTCCCCATCATTAGCAAATCAGTCTATTGTCAAAGTGACACCCAAGACCAGAGGTGGGTAACGTAACTTTCATTGTATCCATCAGGTGAGGTGAATAAGAAGTTAAATTCGTGTCACACCATGTAAGAAAATTGAGAAATTAAGCTGCCCAATATAACATTCAAAACAACATAAACTGTTTGAACAAGTTTATTCAAAATACATAAACTTTGGCAAGTTATAACTGCCTCAGACGCAAATGGTGAATACTGTTAAAAAAAAAACTTTTATTTTACTGCCAAGAGCTGGTAAACTCAAATTCACCACACTTTTATAGTCAAATACTTGCAGGGATTGGGGGCAAGGTTGCCCTCCCCCTCCCCGCCAGAGTATTAGACTATTCAATCACCGATGCAATTAATTGATATGTAAATATATCTGGATACAATTCAACTGATATAAGATGAGTGCATTTTTAAAAACACAACAATAAGTATTCTATTTTGTTTAATATATAACATATCTTCTCTCTATATATACGCTTTTCATTGGGCATCAAAATGGACTATTATTTTATAATAACTTGTATGCAAGTTCTTTCTTAGTACGAAATAGATCCAAGTAAAAATGTCTTTGATTATGAGAAATCCATGCAAATAAAACAAAGTAAAAAATGAATCTGGCATTAAAATGCTAGGTATGTTTGATGCAATGTATTTTATTATGTAAACAGTACAATAACACCACAAACAAAACACAATCATATTAAACCAGTCATTTAAAATAAAAATTTCTATTTGAATTCCAGAAAATATAGGAAAGAAGATGAAGTTTCGGGATCTAAAAACAGTGCTGCTGATCGGATACGATGGGGAATTCAATTTGAACAAAGCCACAGACCTGTGTAGAGAAAGAACACCTAATAATAAGTTATTATATAAAATCTTTATTTCTTGTGCTTGTCTGGTGAGTGTTAGTTTAGTAATTTAGTCCCATGTTATGAATAATAATACTCACAAAGTTCATGTCTTCCTCAATAAAGAATGTGTTGTATTTATTCATAATTATTGCTACTTACAAGATTTTTTTTTAGGCTTTTTATTTGATATTTTAAACTATCTAATCTAATTAGTTATTTGTGTAGCACACTAGTACAACCAACAATAAAATATAATCATCACTTTGTAGATGTTGTTTAAATTATTTATGTTCTAAAGTTCAATGATAATATGTGCTATGTTGCTGTTATTTATCAAATTGTGTTACTTGCAGTTTCATTATCATGATTCATTCATTGTTATGTAATTTTATTTAAACAGTTCAAAAGTGTAATTCAAATATTAACATAATGTTTGTAATCTTACTATCCATCACTCAAAAAAAAAAAAACTCTTGTCATCCCAGGGAGCCTAAAATCATGGCTTGATGATAAAAGAAAACGCAAAATCATCACAGGTTTGTATTAGTACAAATTATGAAATTCAGACCGCCTCCTAATTATTTTTTTTTAAATCCTGGTCACAGACAAATAATATTCCCATACACTCAGCCTCCAGGTTAAAATAGTTGCGCTCCTTTTGGCAACTTGACTTCAAAGCCCAGTGTTGAAGGACTCAAGCTGTCAAAAGGAGCGCAGCTAAACCCCTGTAAGGTTGAGAGTCTGTTTCTATCAATTGTCTGTGTCCCTGGTGTAAATTGTTTTAAGTGTTACTATTATACTTGTCCCTATTCAGCTCAAACATCTCACAGTGAAAAGAATGGGAAATCAAAATGAAAGCTAAATACTAAATAATTGGATTTGACAGTTTATGTTAATGGGAAGGGTTAGGGATGATTTCTTTACTTTGCTAATTTACTAAAATAGGACACTATATAGTTCCAAAATGCCCAATACTTATAACACTCTCTAAAAACCATACTGTGTTCGTCCCTTTTATATGTTTCTACTCACCTTTCCTATACCTTCTTCCAAATATAATACAATACTTAAAACAATATTTTGTTGGTGATAAAGGGCAAAAATTCCTTCTTCCTCTTATGATTTCTCTTTTACTCTCCTTCCTTTGCCTTTCGCATATATTTGGTGCCCTCCCCAAGTCAAGTCAAACCTTTGAAGGGAGGAGGGAAGATATAATTTGACAAGTCTTCTTGGAACCAAAACTATGTAAGCTTTTTACAAGGTATGTTACAAGACAAGTTAAGTGCTATCCCTAAAGCAACAGTCTTAAAAACTTCTTTGGTGGCCGCATGGCTATTTACACATTATTTTTTAATGCATAAATGAAATTATAAGGCCCTAAAA
Organism: Timema cristinae; assembly: GCA_039000515.1. Lineage (NCBI taxonomy): Eukaryota > Metazoa > Arthropoda > Insecta > Phasmatodea > Timematidae > Timema > Timema cristinae. The sequence goes on from JBCFYV010000001.1 coordinate 53,921,060, forward strand.
TACAAGAAAGTGTGTTTCATAAATATCCTACGAAAATGTAGGCATGACAGATAAAATTTCAGCTTAGTAACATTCTGGGGCTTCAATTATTTTTGAACCTTTGCCTTAAGAGAACTTGTAGCCCTACCCAAAAGTGTTAAACCTAAGAAATCCAACTTTGTTTATAAAAAAAATTGCATGTATCCATGTTAATTTTAACGTTAGGCACAGTAAACCCAGTTTAGAACCCTGTTTAAAATCTCCTCACATTCTTTCAATTACTCCTCTTCAATTAATATTCCACACATCACTCCAAATCCAGTAGCTGCACAATCTTATCAATTAGCTTTGAAAATCTGATGGAGCCGAAGTCCAAAAACCAAGCAGTTAAACAATTACAACTCCTTCTACGTGTGGAGAATAAAGATTGCTCGGCTGTCCTTATGTAATGAGGCTTGTAAAAACACATCTTTATATATCGTTAGACAATAGGGTACAATTGTTTACAATTTCTGAACTTGTTGAACATGTCATCAGATCACGGAATAGAGTATTGATCACCCCAAAGTTGTGAGTTTCCAGTGGTTCTAAGGTCAATGCATACACAGCCTGATGCCTCATGATTTTTTGAGGACCACTTCACCCACTCACTGAGTGAGAGTATACCCTTAGCCTCAATAAGCTATCCCTAAGAGTATACAGGACCCCATACACCCTGTAAAATAATTATGTAGAACACACTCTTTTAAGTTTTTATGTGCGTGAACATTTTCTAAAGATTTATTATTGTCTAGATAAGGAAAATCCCGTGGGTAATTGTTTGACAACTTGACAATATAATCTTCCATGTGTCAACATATTTTTCTGTAATATCAAAATCCCAAAATTTCTTGTACTAATATACTGGATGGACGAACATGTCATTTTGCTCAATGGTCCCATTAGATTTATAGGGTTTATTAGGTACATATACAAATTTTATTAAACAAATAAAATAGACTACAAAATAATTGGGGACAAAACCTAAGAACCGTACCTTTTAGGCGAGTTTGTTTCTCTAAAATCCCCGAAAATCAAAAAAATGTAAATACTCACAAACATGTGGGGAATCCAATTATATTAAATTCAAAATTATTAAAAAATTTGAAGATAAAACCTAAGAATCGTGCCAGGGATGGTACAGGCTAGTCATCCTGTTGTCAGCTTTTTTATATAACAAAATATTGATATTTAATCATACATTTTTCCAAACATAAAAATAAGAAGAATTGAATAATGCAAAAAAAAGCTTTAAAACTAAATAAGAAAGAGATTCACCTACCTAAGTGACCTTTCGGCTATATTGTTTAACATGGCCTTGAAAGCTATAACTAGGGATTTTTAGTATGTATCCATCCACATAAAGCACAATAATATAATAGCTTGACATAATGATTGACCTACAAGTACTTTATAGGGTAAAACCCTGTTTATTAATGACTCTGTTCTAAAACACATCACACAACATGCAAAGTAAATTTAGTTTTCACAAAATTGTATAAACTATCTGTAATGGCCACACATCTCAGCTAAATTAAACAAAAGAAAGAACCAGTCAAAAAAAAAGAGTAATACATATTGATGAAGCTATAGAAATAATAAGATAGGCCATAACATTGTTTATATTTAAAAAATATGATACTTTCCCAACCTAGCACAACCTAACCTTTCAAGTAACTTATCTACTAATAACTTAAGTTTTTAATTACTATAGATAAAATAAACTATTGGTATTAAATGTATTTTTTTAAATAATCAAATACAAATGGTATAGCCTACATAAAATGAAGTCATAGTTGTTTTGATGTGCGTGCGCAATATCACACATTTTGCGTATAGGATCACTGGAAAGTTACATGTCATCATCAATACTTACATTTCAAAAGTAATTTGGGCAATTTGCTTTCTTGTTTGCATAAAAGTATTTTTTTTAAATTATCAAAATCCTTCTATCTTGGTGGTCATTCTACATACCTTTGTGTGTGTATTATATTATTATATTATTAGCACCGCGTCTTACTACCCGTTCGGGTTATACGCACTTACGCTAATGTGTAGTGGTAAGGTGATTGTGAGATGAAATGGAGGACCTACAGTTTAATGTGGAATCCGAACCACGGTGGAGACCTGGCATTCCTCACATTCACAAGTTGTGATTAATACAAGTCTTGTCAGAGGTGAAGGAAGGGTTTGGCAATCAGATAAATCTGGGCCGGGACCGAGGATTGAACCCCGGCCGCCAGCATAGAAGTCTGACACCTTACCCCTAGACCACCAGGTCACCCTTTGTGTGTGTAATAAAGTGAATAACATTATCTGAGACGGGTTAGTTACATTTTTTTATCAAGCAAGTCCTGGACTAAGACTCTAAATGCTTGTAATTTAGGCAGCAAGCAAAAATGAGGAGGAGATCTAACTGGATGGAAATCAGAAAGAAATATCTTGTAAGGGAGGATATCACATTTACCCCAATTAGTGGTTATGGTGTCCAAAAAACTTTTAATGGTTGCACTAAGTTCAACGGGCGGTTTACTAATCAAAATAATATCCTTCTTTTCTACCAGTTTTTCAAATTTAATTTTAGGAGAGGGATTAAATTTGAAATAGATATGATTTATTTTTAAATCAATTTTGGTTTGAGTTCTTGCTAGAAAATCAATGCCTAGTATAATATTGTTGAGGTAAGTTTGTGACAACAGAAAATGAATGCTTCCAAGAGAAACCTCTAACTTTAATTGAACAATAAACACTTATCTACAATAAGAGACGTTCCATTTGCAAAACCAAAGAGTTTAGGTTGAAAATAAGTATCAGCAGAAGAATGCAAGTGTGACACACAACTTAGAAAATTGGAATTTATGAATGACGAACTAGCTTTAGTATCTACTAGTGTAAAACAGAAAATAGAATAGATACTTTAACAGTGAGTTCAGAAATACATGGTATGATATTGCGTTGTCCAGCAAAGCCATATCTATGTCGGCGCAGTGCTAGTTTTTTGCTCTACATTGACTTCTATAGTGCCCCATTTTTCCACAATTGTAACATTTGATTAAAAACATATCTTTTACATGAACTTGTTTATTTAAACACTGTTTATCACTAGCATGGTGTTTAGTGGTTTGGGGTTGAGATGGTTTATTATAACTATAAATATAATTATTTTGGATGCTAGGACTAGCCCTATTGACTTGTTTAAATTTAAATAAACTGTAAGAAAAAACCTACATAACCATAACAAAGAATAATAAGCTTTATACAGGAAGGATAAAGCATATTATCATCTGTACCTTTAGATATATATTTTTTTCTCTAAAAACCCAAAAATAACAAAATTTATACTATCAATACACTCACAAAAATGTGGGGAATCCAATGATACTAAATTAAAGATTAGGTATTCAAAAACTTTTAATATTAAGAACAATTCCAAACCAAACTCACATAATTAACGCACAAACAACTAACGTCAAAAAATCTGTAAAAGTGCACTTCCAAAGTTTTAGACTACTTGGTCCTATATTATAGAGATGGTTAGTGCACAATAATCTTCCGCAGCAATTACACTTTGCTCCATTTCGCAACATACACATTTTTTTTTGTAAATGCTCAACTAATCTTTTCTTATCCAAACTAACACTCCAGCAAACTCACAAAAGGCTAAATTAGAACAGAACTAAAACACTCTTGCACCACATCTACTAACGATTTTAGATCCAGCAAATTCACAAAAGGCTACAATAGAACAGAACTAAAAACATAGTAAATATGAGTGGAAACCTCTACCAAAATTCATCTACTGGAATATTTATTAGAATAGAGTTTAATAATATATATTTTAAGGCTAAATAATGTATACATTATATTAATAGGCTCCTTTTTAACCTAGCTTAAACCTAACCTTCATTAAGATAGGTCTAATTACTCGGATGACTTTATCTAACCTTGCTATCATTCCATTAGCTAGTAAATTATAATTTCAATTAATATTCACAAAATAAAAGATTTGAATTTTGTAATATAAGATAACATATTGTAAGATGATATGGATCAAATCGCATGTTGGTCTAACGTTTGGATTGAACTGTCTATATGTTGAAAAAATAAAAATCATTTTAATACCGTACCATTGAATTTGGCATTCTCTTGTAATTATAATGATAGTATTAAATTTTTAATAATATGGCATCTTGAGTGAAAGAGAGTTTATCATATGATAAGTTGCTTATGCATTATTACCAAATAACTATTTAATTAGCGTATAACCCGAACGGGTAGTAAGACGCGGTGCTAAATAAATAAAAAATAAACTATTTAATTTGTTAGACGCCTAAATAATCTTTACTATATATTCAATAAGTTACCACTTCTGATTTGAATCTTGGTCTGCTATCCTGAGAGCAGTTTTTCTTAATGATTTCTCACTTTCATTGGAACCAAATGTAGGTACATTTTCATCCAATTCTACCATTCTTATCCATACCCTAAAAATTTAAATTGGATAGCCCAAAACGGTAAGTACCTACCTATGCATGATGCACATGATACACATAAAAATGTCTTAAAAAATAAATCAAACGTTATGGTCACAATATAATTCAGCTACTTTGACAGAATCAATATAACTTAATCATATTTGAATTAGGTTACATGGTGGATGACTATACAACTTTTAATGAAAGCTGAAAAAAAAAGTTCCATCCAGTAGCTTATGTAAAAATTATACTAACTTATATAACCACACAATGATTAACTTACTAGGTATCACATGCTAGGTTTAGATTTTAAACTTACCCTTGAAAAAGTGTCCTAAAAGAAACTTATAAAAGTATTGATACTTAAATTCTGCAAGTCCAAACAGAAGTGACTCTAACTAAGTCAACTAGAAACTAGAAAGTGTGTGATGATAAGGAATTATGTAAAAAGTGGCTCATGAAAAGTGTTATGTCATTGTAAACCCCCTGTGTAAGTCTTATAAAGGAAACGTTGCATGATAATATATTATTTATCACAACAAAGAGTATGACGTAATATTATCGGGAAGGAAACTCTGCAAGATAATACGTCATGTGGGAGGAAAATAATGTGTTATCTCTTAAGAAAAAATAAAATACTATGTCAAGGTCACATAAAATAAAATTCATGATGATCTGCAAGCTGTTACACAAAAATATCTTAATGACTTCCTAAAAAGATTTTGACATGACCAATAAAGTTTAGAAAAACGCTAAAATACACCACGTGTATACTGCTAAGATAATCTAGATCAATAGTCAAAATATTATTTAAATATTTACACAAATCAGCTGACAGGCGACAAAATTCAGATTTAATTTGATAATTTAGACTTTGGAGTCGAGAAAGTTAAGGCTCAGCTGACAGCTCTCCCCGTACTTTTATTTGGGTTGAGCGCATGCGCAGCCGCGGGTTATTTAACGGTGGGATAGGGCAGGGGTACCCATATTAAATTGAAAAAGCCTTTGCAACAGAAAAAATATATGCTGACGCTAGAGCCCTTATAAAAACACTTCGACCAATATTATGAACACTCAATTATGAAAGTTATATTTTACACTTATAAAAGTACAAAGCGAGTCAATGTTTGGCATCGGTGCTGGATGGTCGTGCTCTGTGCTGCTTTAAACAGTGACGTATATAAGTGTGTTTTGGGAACGGCGGAATCCGGAGACGAGTGCGATGTGGATTAGGCTATGACAGACCTATAATCAAATATTCGATAAAATTCTCAATCTCGTGCCATAGGTTCTAAATTGGGTCGTTCAAGATCACCATCTAATAATCAAATTATGAAGAAAGCGAAATCTAGTGTAGGGCGTGTTGCGGTCAAACCAACGGGACAGGCGTCAGCCAAAGTTCCCAAAGTAGATAATGCCAAGGAGAGTCAAATTGGGACAATTTTTTCAGTTGACAGTATGGCAGTCGAAATAGAGGATGTATTCAATTCTTCTAATCCAGGGCCGTACAGAATTACATTTTCAAATACATCGAAACTAAACATTCAGCATCTGCACCCAATGAAAATAGGAAAGGGGGACTATTTCCTAAGTATAAGAGTGAAGCTAATATTATTCCGGCAGGAAGAAACCAAATTGTTGCTCAATTGTTATATATTAAGGAAGCTAATAGTCTTATGGCAGATAGGGGAACTGAATGATCTTTTGAGGGTCTCAGTTGACAGGGTGGGTCGTAATGAGCATCAGATAGGAGTTATTCATAATATTCCACTAGAGTTTTCAGAGGAATTTATTAAGGAAGAGTTAGAGAGAGAAAGTAAATCTTTAATATTGCAGGTACAACGTTTCAATAGGCGCAATACTGATACTCCTGAGCGGTTTGTTCCCTCTGGTACAGTAGCAGTGACTTTCATGGGCAAATAGCTACCATCTTATGTTGTCATGTGTTTCTCTAGGGTGGAGGTCAAGCCTTATGTTTATCCAGTGACGCAATGTCACAATTGTTTACGTTTTGCACATCTCACAGTCAACTGTCGTAATGGGGGCCATAGGTGTGCAAAGTGTGGAGGTTGTAATCTCATAGAAGAATGTCTACAAGGAACCCCAAAATGTGTTCATTGTGGAGGGGCTCATTTGGCGACCAACCGAACGTGTCCCGATTGGATGCGACAGCGTCAAATCAACAATGGCTCGTCGCAATTTGTCGTACCGGGAGGCTGGTTAGACTGTGGACCGCAACTCTTCCTACAAGTCACGCAATGTAACCAGGGGGGCCCAATTTGTCATGGACAATTCTCAATTTCCAAATACGCCAATACGACCACGCAGTGTAACGTCATACGCGGCGACTCTTTCAAATACACCGAAACAGGTTGTTGGGGATATGGACGTGGATTCATCAGGAAGCTATATCGAAGGAACATTAGATGACATCATAAGTAAGGGGGTGGAACATATGGTTTCTAAAGTTGTATCGCTCTTAGTAACCGTGGCTTCCTCAGCGCCAGGAGAGTTAGATCTGCCATGTTTAATGGCAACATTAACAGGGAAAATCCAAAAGTTGTTAAGGGATGTGCAACGCTTTAGTAGCCATAATCGTACAGCTGCTAGGATCAAAGCAGGTAGTGGTGTCCAAGGTAACCTTGTCTGAGTTATATATATATATAGTTTTTGTATTTTATGGTTGGTTATTTAAATATGATACAATGGAATTATAGAAGCATTAGGAACAAAAAAGCGGACCTTGAGCAATTAATTTTTTCTCGTGACTTCCATATAGTAGCGTTAAGTGAAACTTGGCTCAAGTAGCAGGATAATTTTGTTATAAATAAATTTCCTTTTTTTAGGACGGATGGACCTGCCCGAGCGGGAGGTGTCGCACTGTTAATTAGGTCGAACATTCAATCTGTTGAAATAACATCGGGCAATTTTCAATATCCTTGGGAGTTTGTAGGGCTAAAAATATTTTCTGCAGGCAGGAAATTTTCAATTATATATTTATACAATCCTACACCAGATAATTTCGATAATAATTTATGGGATCAATTTGTTGGAGGTCTACCATCCCTGGTTATTATCTGCGCGGACATGAATGCGCACCATGTGTTGTGGGGCTCCCCTTACATAAATAATTGTGGGATGAAGATTAATGAAACTTTAACAGTGGTACATTTTGTTATATTAAATACAAGGAAGTTTACGCGACTTAACAGACCTCCGTATCCTAACACGTTCCCAGCAGTGGCGTGCCGTCGATGGACTAGTAGTACTAGGCTAGTCCCCAGACATTTTTAGTTTATTTATTTTGAGTTAAATTTTAAGGGGAAATAAAAGCATACAATAAAATCTAACTGAGTCTCAATTTGCATCACAATACTCAACGATATTCTAGCTATTTGTGCGCTGCCCCCACACACCCTTCTCTCTCTACAATGACAACACACTAACATCAGAAGCGCTGTCACAATACTAAATGATATTCCAGCTACTTGCGTGGACCCCTTCCCCTCTCCCAACTAACACCGGAAGCGCTCGAGTCTTATCGGCTCTTACCGGGGAGAGGACTAGTTGAAGCCAGCCTAGTCCGTCTCTATAATAAGATATATGCTAACACTTGGTGTTTTGTCACAGGTAAATGTAATTTTGGTTTGCTTCTTATAAGTGGTAGTGTTGTGGTTGTTAAGCTTATGTAATTGTTCCCATTGATGAAAGAGATCTTGTGAAGTGTTAAAGTGTTCGATTGTCAATTTAGTTTGACAGTGTTTGAAAGTGTGAACTATGGAAGGGGACTCGGATTTGAAAACTGTTTCCTCACGACAAAGCTTGGGGAAGGGACCTGAGACAAGTAGCATGGTTAGTGAAGGTATTTCAGTGGGATGTAGCAGTGCCGATCACCTTTCTCAATGCTGTGCTCTCGACCGATTATTCGCAGTATCGTTTGGAGGCCTCACTTTTAAAGAAAAGCATCAAGTAATAATGAAAGGTAGGCCAACTCAAGACATTTCTGCTAAAACAAAAATGAAAGACTATACACGTCATTTAAAAACAGAATATTATACTTCTTCAAAATAGTTAACTGCATGCAAATTAAGAAACAGGCTGTATTGTTGGCCTTGTGTGTTGTTCGAAGCAAATCAGGGAGGGTGGAATAATAACGGATTTTGTGATATCAGCAATTTTCACAAAGCCAAGATGCGCCATGAAAAGACTCACTCACACCTATCCGCAATAACTTAATTAAAAGCTTTCGGGAAAACCAGAATAGATTTTCAACTGAGTGAGCAAAAAAGGTTAGACGTTTTAAAACATATTGCAGAGGTTGATTCAAACCGGGAACTAATGAAACTATTAATTTATGTGTGCTGTTTTTTCGCTAAGCAAGAGCTGCCATTCAGAGGTCACGACGAATGGGAAGATTCCCTTAACCGGGGAAACTACATTGAACTAATGCAGTTACTTTCTAAATATGATAGAAAATGGGATTTTCATCTCCAGAGTAGGGGAGCGTTTAAAGGAACCTCCAACCAAATTCAAAACTACATAATTGAATGTGCTGGTGATGTAATTTTGGATAATAAATGTTGCATTTTTTCTAGCAATAATGTTGGATGAATCTACGAACATTGCAAAGCTCTATCAACTTTCGACAGTCCTTCGATATGTGAAAGATGGCCAAATATATGAAAGATTTATTGGGTTTTTAGATGTCAGCAGTGATCGCACTGCAATTATTTTAAGTGGGCATGTTTTTCGAATCCTTTCGAGATTCAATTGTGAGCAAAAACTTGTAGTACAAGCGTATGATGGAGCCATTTTCTGGACATTCAAATGGTGTACAAACGCTAGTGAAAAAGAGGGCCCAGGTGCACTCTTCATCCACTGTTATGCTCACAAACTCAATCTAGTACTTTCACAGTCTGTGAATCATATAACAGAATGCAAGATATTTTTTAAGACATTGAATGGCAGTCCAAATTTCTTTTCACATTCATCCAAACGTATTAACGCTCTTAATCAATCTGAGGTAAAGAAGCGGTTTCCAACAGTTGTCAGTACAAGGTGGAATTATAATTCCAGAATTGTGAACATGGTGAATGAAAATAAAACAGAACTCGTACAGTTTTTTGAGAATATTGCTGAAAATCCAGGTAATTGGGATACTGATGCTTTCGTGACTGCTAAAGGGTATGCGTTATCATTGAGAGATTTCGATTTTGCCTTTCAACTGAAGGTTTTCAGCAACATTTTTTTCTCTCACTGACACATTATTCAAAATTCTTCAAACCAAAACTTTCGATGTGAAATACTGCATCGATAAAGTAAAAGAGACGATTTCTCACCTCAAAGATGCTAGAAACGACTTTGAAGAGACGTATAGAAAATTAGAAGATGATGACAACGTGAAAGCTCCTAAGAAGAGACGTAGAGAAGATGGCTCATTGAATCCAAGAAATAAATATGTGCGTCTCTATAATGAAATTATTGACACCATGGTTGGGCAAATGAAGCTGAGGTTTCAAGATCTTAATGAGCTGCAATTTATTGAGCTGCTAGATTCAAAAAAATTTCAAAGCTTCAAATCTCGATTTCCTGAAAGTTTATTTTTGTCACTTAAGTCAAGCTATGGTAGTCTTTTCAATTTTGGCAATTTTCGGGGTGAATTAGTGTAAGTTTACAGACTATCAGACTTTTCAGACAAGGCTGTGACTGAAATTATGAAGTTCCTGAAAGAAACAGACTTAGCAAAAGACGCGTTCCAGGAAACATATAAATTGTGTTGTTTGATATCAACAATACTATTAAGCACATCCACTGTTGAGCGCACCTTCTCTTGTTTGAAACGTATTAAGACGACTGTGTGTTACACCCAGTGTGAGAATAGGCTCTCCACACTTTCTCTGTTGTCAGTCGAAAAAGGCTTGCTAGATGAACTGCAGAGTCAAAAATCATTCTACGACGCTGTTATCGACAAATTCATTCAGAAAGGTGACGGAAGGATTGCACTAATATACCAATAAAGGTAAGATTCAACTACTAATTTTTTATTTAATTGTTGTTATTATTATTATTATTATTATTACTATTATTATTATTATTATTATTATTATTATTATTATTATTATTAGCACCGCGTCTTACTACCCATTCGGGTTATACGCATTTACGCTAATGGGTAATGGTAGGGTGATTGCGAGATGAAATGGAGGACCTACAGTTTAACGTGGAATCCGAACCACGGTAGAGGCCTGGCATTCCCTACATTCCCAAGTTGTGATTAATACACGACTTGTCAGAGGTGAAGGAAGGGTTTGGTAATCAGATAAATCTGTGCCGGGACTGAGGATTGAACCCCGGACCCTAGCTCAGAAATCCGACACCTTACCCCTGGACCACCAGGTCACCTTATTTAATTGTTTAATTATTTATGTGTTTATTTTTTTCCATGTTTTGGTTTTATTTATTTATGTATTTGTTTGTTTATTCCATGTCTAAATATTGTGAATCGGTTGGAGGGAGATAAATTGCCTATACCATGACCTATAAAAGTGTATTTGCTAAGTTAACATATTGTACATTATATGGAGAGTATTCCTCTTTTACCCCATAATGAAAGGTGTCTTCAAACCTAGTCCTCTTTGAGAAAAGTCACCGCACGCCACTTTTGTCCAGATGTTACTTTTGCATCCCCTAATTTTGCACCATACTTAACTTGGGAGTGGGGATACGACTGGAAACTCCATGGGCAGTGATCATTTGCCAATTATTTTGACAATAGAAGCTCAGGTCTCATATAACTATAAAACTGTTCCTCTGGATAGGTCACGCAACTACAAAAAAGCAAATTGGGAATTATAATCAACAAAAGTGGAGTTAACAGTTCAAAATTTAGCGGTGGACCGTGATCCTTTAGTACAGTACGGCAACTTTGTTAACGCGCTACAGAGCTCATCTGATGTGGCAGTACCAACCTAACATATTGGGGGTCATAGGAGTATTAAACGTTACCCGTGGTGGACAGAGTCATGTTCCAAAGCGGTTGCTCAAAGGAGGTTATCATTATATATTTTTAAAAAAAATTTCAACCTGATTATTTATGAAAACTACTGTCGTACAGCAGCTGCTACGCGGTGAACTTTTCTATGTGTGAAGCGTGATTCTTGGCGGTTATATTGCGAGTCTCTTTCTCCCGATGTATCTCTGACACTGGTTTGGCTTAAAATCAAATGGTTCAAGGGTATTGGTACAAACTTTGGGATCCCTACTGTTGACTTAGAGGCATGGACAGAGTCATTCGCTTGTAGGGTGATACCGGATTCAGTTATGTGTTCCCCGTTGGAATTCCCCAATTTGGGTGTTCCGGAGCTCGATAAACGTTTTGCTGGCAGTGAATTAAGGGCAGCGTTGAATCGAGTTTGACACACGGTGGTTGGCCCAGACAATATGTCCTATGGTATGTTGACAAAATTGTCGTCTGTTTCTCGATGAGCGCAGCTAGAGATATTAAACTCTCTGTGGAAGGAGGGGGTAATACCAACGGCATGGAAGATTTCTTTCCTGATTCCTATTCTAAAACAGGGTAAAAGCGTGGAGTTAACAAACTCTTATTGGCCTATTGCACTCTCATCCTGTTTTGTTAAAATCATGGAACACTTAGTTAAAGCCCGTTTAGAACGATTTCTGTAAATGAACGAACTCCTTAGCCCTATGCAATTTGATTTTAGAAAGGGACGTTCCACACTTAATAGCTTCTCTATATTAGTTTTTGATATTCAAATTGCTCTATCACAAAACTCATTTGTATCAGCTTTTTTCCTCGATATACAGGATGCGTACGATAATGTCAAGCATTCTGTGTTGTTTGATAAAGTTTTGCGTTTGATTTGTTCTAGCAAAATGTATTATTGGCTAATCTATTTAAATCAGAATTGATCGTACATTGTAAAGATAGGACAAGCTAGATAATCTTTCAGAACTCAACGAAAGGGCCTACCACAAAGATCAGTGCTCAGTCCTCTGTTATATGGAGTCTATTCGAACGATATTGGTAGTTCTTTTCCGGTTATTATAACGACTCTACAGTATGCGGATGAGTGGTAATATACGTTCGGTCTTGTAGCTTGTCAGAGGGGATGGGTTAAGTTACAATCAGTGTTCCCTTTGTTTTCAAATTGGTTGACAGCCCACTTTTTGACTCTAAATGTTTTGCGGTAATCTTCACCTGACATAGAGTGCGAGATAACTCAATTAGGCTAATTTATGAGGGCCGTCGAATTCGGGTACAGCCGACGATGCGATTTTTAAGCATGACACTAGATATGAAGGGATCTTGGCTCCCTCATGTTTTAGAACTATCTGGGATATTTGACAGGGTTATAAATACTATGAAATGAGTGGCGGGTGCCTCGTGGGGTTCCCATTCATATACAATGTTACAAATGTACTGTGGGCTTATACTATCTAGATTGGTGTATGGGTGGTTTTTTATATAACACTGCATCACGATCCACACTAGCAATTTCTAAACATAAGTAAAAAACCAACAAAGACGTTCGAGGGCACATTCAGCTCATATAAAATAAATAAGGTATCATAGTTAACCAAGCTTAATAAAACATAATTATAAGGGAGTTATAAATGGTTATTCTTAAATACCCATTGAAATTAAGTGCGGATTTACTTGGGACCTCACAAATTTGTTTTTAAGTTGACCTATATGGATCATATATATATATATATTAAGTGAAAAAGATTGCCAGAAAGTTATCTCAGACATTAAATGACGTTAACACAGAGACTGGAGATGGTTGATTGGGTGTAATAAATTAAAGCACAAATAAAGAAAAATTGCAGCTTTAATATGCCACTAATATGCCTTTATATGAAACTGGATTTCCTTAATATTCGATCGTTACAGCTATATTACCAATAATCTGTGTTTCCCCAAGTACCGGTACATGCTTGTATTACTGAATGGCTGATGCAGGCCTTTATGTGTAAATATTAACTGAGAGCATGCAAGTTTAAATGGTATAATATATTGTTTATCATCTTAGTCGTTTTTATTTATTACGTGAGTTTACCAGGTCAATAGAAAAAATAGTAGAAAAGTGGTATATATATTCAGATTTTTCCGTATGTTGACCATTATTTTGCCAAAAATTAAAATAAAGAGAAAAAAAAATTATGCTCAGTCAATATATTGTTCAATTTATTACCTTTCTATAAATTTTCGTTACAATGATTTTGTTTATCAAATGGATTGAAGCTGTCTTAGTAGCAACAAATACTAGTTTAATCCATTTGGCTGAAAATATTCAACTAATATCTATTAAAGTTTACTACAATAAAAGTGCTTATATTGTCTACATGATTAGCTTATAATTATACTTTTTACCATTAGAAAATGTATAATATAAACCACTATAAGAGGCTCGTTACGGTAGCTCATTGTAGTTTAAAAACTTCTCGCCAGAGGGTGCCGCTTATCACAGACAAATTGTTATACTTTACTTCGCAGGCTAATAAACTACTTATCTTGGAAAATAATTGCACGGACTACTAACCAGCAAATGTGCCACAGCCCAGAATAAAACTACTAATCATAAATATTTGATCCGTGCAGGGCACTATTTAAATTTATTTTAGTTAATTTGTTCAAGTGCATTTTAAACTAAGATTAATTTAGATAACAAATAGTTATTTGATACGATTTGCTTCATCCATTTACCATCTCATTTGGTAGGTAGGCAGACAGACCAGTACAGTGATGAGAGTCTGTTAATTTTTTTTTTGGGGGCTAAGGTTCTACCTTAAATTTTTTTGTTAGCATTGGTTGAATGGTTGCAATCTGGTAGTTTTGTATTACATTTTTGTGTGTTTATGTATAACAGCAATCGCTAAAAACTATATTGTTTTAATATTTAATACACTCAACTAAGGATATAGAGGTAACCAACCCCCACTGATGGTACCCAATTCAATATCCCAGACATTTTATAGGCTACAGGTAAAAGTGACAATTATTTTTCTTGAAATTTTAGAGGTCAGTTAAGTTTACTTAAAAATAACTTAGAAGAACTAGAGTAGTTGCTATTTAATTGGTACCAGAGACTACATAACACCTTATAGTAGCCTAGGTCAATTTTGTTTTATATGTAACAATAAATCAGCTTGGAGGGGAACAGTGCGCGCAGAGGGTAAGATTAATTTTTTCAATGTTAAATAATGATACATTTGATAATTATAACCATCTAATAAAAGTATGTTATAAAATGTTTTGGAGAGAATGGTGTGAATGCATGGCTAGAAAATTCAATTATTGTGGTGTATGATAGACTTAAAGAATATGCTAGTGTGGATGGGGGCTTTAAGCAAATAGTTTGACATTGAACAGGGTTTAATGTATTCATAGATAAGTGTGAGGGATGCTCGTGAGGATGTGGTTGGTGTATAGTTGGACATTGTGAATGTGAAAGAGCTGCTGTATACAGATGATGATGTATATTCTGTTCACGATAGGTTTTTACCTGGATGACAGTTCGAAAATCATATGTTTAGGTTTTGGGTTCCCAACACTTGTAAAAGATCACAGTTTTGTTATAAATATAAAGATCTTTAATTACTTGTTCTATACTACATTTAAAATACTTGTTCTATACTACATTTAAAATAATGTAAACTTAAGTTTTCTCATATTATTTAATTTTTTTAAATAATTTCTTTTTATCCAACTCGAAACAATAATTTAAAAATAATTAAAAGTACTTATTTTTCGTTTTGGAACGCTACTGATTTTGTGTAATATAGTGCACACATCAATATCTTTTAATACAGATATCGTATTTACTTGGAAAAGAGAAAATTGTCATTTTTTTACATACAATAAATTATTTTAGGATTATTTTATCGTATTTTGAAATATTTAACTGAAAAAATATTTTCATCAACTGCGTGTCTGCATCATTGTAAAAAACTTGTTTACCGTTATGTTCAATCATATGGTTTAGATTCGTCAGCTGCCATTTTAAAGCTATGTTCGTTAGAAGTTTTTGTGAAAGTGGTGTTAATATATTTTTTAAGGGGAATAAAACTATAAATAAACTTTGTGTCCGACCTCAAATAAATATTTAAATAATATTGGCCTAAATTACTGTGGTTAACTATCACAATATATTACCATCTGTTTTCATTACAGTGAGCCAAAGTGATAGATATCAGCTGTTGACATAGTGACATATTAGGGATTACTTCTAGTAACATTTCGAGCTGTCATCCAGGTAAACTTAGCTCATGAATGCCTTATATTAATGGCTGAGAATGAAAGTGACTTGCAGAATGCATTAAATGTAGCATTTAATCATTTTCTTCCTCATTTCCAAACTCAACTTATCGGTCAGCAGTAACCTCGTCTTGTTGAAAACTTCCTTGGCCATAGCGGTCCTCGACCTAATTTTCTTGGTGCGCTAGGCATCCCTTGTTAGTAGACTTCCTAGTTGCTTTAACTGCTCTATGTTTTCAAACTCCTGCACTCCAATTGTGATTTTCAGCGGCTCTTCACTTTTTGAAATTTTCATCACTTTTGACTTCTCAGTGTTGATCTTCATGCCATATCTTCTCCCTCTCTTCATCAGCTGGTCCATTATTTCCTGCAACTCCTGATTTTTTTATATATTCAGATACTGATATTTTTTCAAACACAATTGTTTTTTCTATGCCATTATTTATAATTTTTGTTTCGTGTCAGTTCATTCAATATAAACTTTAAGTTTGAATCACTATGTTAGGCTTTAAGCAAGATTTACATGATATAACTTACCTTTTTATGTTATTAGAAACACCAGGGAGATTAAGATAAGCTAAGCTAGGGTATGTTATTTAAAGCCATACAAACCTGGCTACATTACTAGAAAATAGGGTTGATATATTTTTTCCAAAGTATAGATTTACTTTAATTGATGCCCCACTGGCAGTGAAAGCTTAAAACATAAAAATTGTTAAACTAACACAAATCTTTTATTTGTGTGTATGATACATTTTAGGACAACACATAAATATAAGTATTGTAGCACCTTAACAAATAAAAAATGAAGTGTAGCACTTCAAAAAATGCAGCCACCTTCAACTCGGGAGGATATTTTGCTTACAATAGTACAGTGACAATTGTACAAATGAACATAGACTGTTGGATTAAATAGCTAAGATATATTTTTAATTATAGTTATAACCGTATCTAAACATATTCTCCTGGATAGCTCAGTGGTAACAGCATTGGCGTACTAAGCCAAAGGACCTGGGTTAGATTCTTGTATCCCGGTGTCATTTTTCAATTTAAATAAAAAATGTATAGCTAGATTTCATATATGCCTAACTTGTTTGTAATACCTTGTAAAGACAAAATACAATTTAAGAATCATTAAAATTAAACACATTATTTTATTAATTTCACTTTGTCACTAAATAACTGTAAACATAATAAAATCTTATAAAAAATCAAACTTTATACTTATCACCGTGTTTTATTACCCATTCAGGTTATATGCCTACGTACTAAGTATGCTATTAGTTTAGGTATTGGGAAGATTGAATATAGTGGAAGTTCACCTGAACGAGATTCGGACCTCGATCTCCTAGTCTTTGGTAGTCTAGCTCAACACAAAATTAGTGCGTTAGCTAACTACGCCATCGAGGCTGGTGTAAATCTTAATTGTTTATACACTAAACGTCATATTAATTACTATATACATATACTTTGTTTACTGATACTTGAAAAGTAGCAGTCTTACATTGACCGATTAGAACATGGCCCTATCTTATAAGTGAGACCGTTGTGTAGCTTGTCAACATAGCATGCATTCTTTCAGGGTAAACAGTTTACCCATGTTTAAAAAAAAAATCACAAGCCATTCTTTAATTTCTTACAATTCATTTTAGATTTTGGGGATTTTTTTTAGTAAGTCCAATACCTTAAAACTATTTTTTATTGCGTTGGGGACTATTGTACAACTGTAAGTATTTATTTAAACTCATTAAATATAACTTAGAAACACATTTTAAAATCTTGTAATCAATGAAGTTTAAACTAATTAATTATCTGCTAACACCACTACCTTTGGTGAATACTTGGGCAAATTGGGCCATTTTAAGGAACACTTTTTCTTTGGTCTATATTATTATATTTTTTGGTTACAGATAAGAGAAAATGAAGTCAATTTGATATGAAAGACGCTCGAACACATCCTGCTCGTAGTGAGCGATTCAAGGTAGTAAATATAGAGAAAACAGGACCTTTCAAACGAGGCAGGTGGACATGTTTGGACTATTCGGACAGTAACACGTCTGTATCACAGCACATAACCCAGATGACCACTAGCATGAAGGCACCAGAAGTAAAAGAATCGACTTCTCAACAGATAGCAGCCAAAACTGCGCCATTAGACTCTATGGCGAGCCAAGGACCTGAAAGTGTTGACCCACAAAAGGTTAAGCAGGATAATGCAACCTCGGTGCAGGAAAGTAACCCATATGTGATGGTGATTCATCAAGCACCCTTGGGTAACATTTCTTCTGGGCAAAACTCTGCCATGAACTACCCATCTGTTTCAGCAAGCCCAACTGTGATACCTCAGTCAGCATTGCCACAACAAAGTGCTCCAGCACAACAGGCCCAAACTCAAAATGTTGCCCAGCAGCAAGCTCAGGCAGTGCAGAATTCGACACAGCCTCACCAAGCTCAGAGCTTGTCCCAACTACCAGCAACGCAGAACATTACCACAGGCGGTGGTGGGCCTGTACTAGACCAGCACATTCATCATCAGAGCCTACCACCACAGCAGATGCAACAAGTTCTAGCAGCTGCCAACTTTCAACAATTACAACAACAACAACAAAGTATACCTTCTCAGGGCTATGCTGCCCAGCCGACCCAATCATTGCAACAGATGCAGCCTCTTGTGCAGGCACAAGGTGGGACAACCTCACAGCAACAGCTTACACAACAGATGATGCAACAGAAAATGCATCAAGAGCAGATGCAACAGCAACAGTTACAACATCATTTGTCCCACCAGCAGATGCCTTCACAACAACTGCAGCAGCCACAACAATTCCCAACACAACAGCAGCAGCCCCAGATAACTGCTCAACAGCTCCAACAGCAGCAACAACAGTTTCACCAACAGCAACAGTTACTAGCACAGCAACAGTACTACATACCACAGCAGCAAGGAGGAGTTCAGATCTTAAATCAACCTCAGGTACCAGGCACAATGTATCAGGCCAACCCTGGACATGTGTTGCCACAGCAACAGCAAATGCAACTACAGCAGCAGATAAACATCCCAGTGCACCAGCACATGACAAGCATGCCTCAAGGCCAATTGGGGCTACATCAACCGACATGTGGGGTACACCAGCCACAGGCACTCATGCAGCCACAGCAAATCAATTATATGCAACAACCATATGGGATGCCTCAGCAGTTGGTTGCTCAAGACGCAAATAGCCAGCAGTTCCCTACGCAAGTGCCCACTGCTGTTAGCACCACCATCCCTAGCGCAGTAGCACATGCTTACTCGGTGGCAGCAAGTCAGGGTACCATACCGGTGCAAACCTTAGTAGGGTCAATCTCGACACCAACATTGCCACGGTCAGTTCCCACACCACTGCCCGATGGTCACCAATTGGTGGTGCAGAATGTCAATCCTGAGAGTGTTCCTATACCAAGTGCGGTGGCTATCGGTAACAAAATCGAGCAGGCCATGGATCTGGTGAAAAGCCACCTTATGTTCGCGGTACGTGAAGAGGTTGAGGTGCTAAAGGAGAAAATTGCAGAGCTAATGGAGCGGATTGGGCAACTAGAACTTGAAAACTCTGTGCTTAAGGTCAGCGCATCACAGGAGACGTTGGCACACCTGGAGTCGAGGCGAATCCAAACTCTGGGAG
The DNA here is from genome assembly GCA_039000515.1 of Timema cristinae. Taxonomy (NCBI): domain Eukaryota; kingdom Metazoa; phylum Arthropoda; class Insecta; order Phasmatodea; family Timematidae; genus Timema; species Timema cristinae. Next base: position 53,940,493 of record JBCFYV010000001.1, read on the forward strand.
GAAAGGTCCAACAACAGCTACAGGCCAGTAAGAACACAGATTGACACATTGCAGGGAGTCAAACCCTGAACTCTGACACTGAACCAGACATAGAAATGACACCCGAGAAACACAGCCAACTTGCTGCAATTGCAAATAAGCTCATCTCAAAAATTCTAGCTACATGGTTACATTAATTATAATATGCCTTTTTATATATGGCCTACTAACTTTCATAATAATTATTAGGCTCATATCATAAATGTTAAGGTGAAACTTGTGGGTTGGATATTTTATCCAAATCTTCACCTAACATTTTATTTTGAATCTCAAATCCAAATTTGAATATTTAAAAGTCTCAATTTTTTTTAAATTTAAAAATTGATAATTGTATAAACAAAATTAAACTTTGTTTATTAACTTAACATGGCGCTTGAAATTACTTTTTTTAGGAAAGGTTTGTGAAAACATTGTGGACACCCTGCAAAAATAGTACTATAAGTGATATGGAAGGAAGTTGACCTGAAAGTATGTTAAGGTTAGGCTTTGGTAGAAAACAAATACATTTCTCTCTTTATTTCTTCGCATACACTTCACTTTTCCACAATGATGATTGATCACTTTCACAGTTACATGTGATTTCAAGTTTTTGGAAATATTCCTCATTATTAAGAAAGACGGAAAAACACTAAAGAATCCAAACACACAAATTGGCAACCGCATCTTTGAAAAAGTTGGAGACACTGAATATTGATTTTTCTTTTTATCATATTTACTACAGTTTAAGGAACAAAGAGGATACTTTTCATGGAAACTATTTCTCTCTGATTATGCAATTATTCTATAGCTCAAGGATTCCCAATCCTTTTCACTTTAGGGCACATTTAGTTGAAGATAAAGTTTTCATGGCACACTTTTATAGGGTTGTAATATAATACCTTTTCCTATTAAATTTAGCAAAGAAATTAAAATGATTAGTATGGAGATGCAATAAGTGTATTCTTCTATCAGTGCTCTCATCGTTGACCTTTCGTATTATTGGAAAAATAAATTTTTTAAATTTGCTCTTAAGTTTCTTTTAAAATTATAGTTTCAACAATTTATCTGACAAGCTGGCCCAATAACACTTGATTTCATTTTTTTTGTGGCCTACTCAGAAACTTTTAATGATACCTCAGGTGCACTATTTAAAACTTTTTTAAAGTTTTTATTTTATTTTAGTTGTTGCCTTTGTGTTGTGATTTTAAAATAAATTCAAAATAATATGATGATGGTTTTTGGGATTCACCAGGATGTTTGGTGGTTAGATGATAAATAATTTTGCTTGGAACCATTATGTCATTGCTCAGGCGTTCTCTACAAAAAAGATACAGATTTAAACTGATCGGTCTCATTCTTCATTCCAAGTGAAACTGAAAATTAAACAGCTATTGTTATATTGCTATAACATTTATGGGGCTTAAACCTGGAACCAGTAGTACATTTATTACGAGATGGTTTGTTAAGTTAAACCTTAGGAAATTTTGGCAGTACACTTCCAAAATTTCTTGGCACACTAAAGTGCCAAGGCATACTGGTTGAGAACCACTGCTATTTTTAGAGGAAACTAATATGTAATATTTTCCCAAATATATGATTAAATAATTGATCTAATTACATTAACTTTATGATTTAATAAAGTTTAGGCGTTCAGATTTGGATTTGAGATATATTATTGTGGTTCTTTTGAATCCCTTGAAAATTGTGGGATTCATAGAATTTTAGGTATTGACTGATTCAAGCATCCAATCTCTAGTTATTATAATTTACAAAATTAATCAACATTGACAAATTATGCTTTGAAGTTTGAAGGTCAAAGCTCAACCTATTCAAAAATGTAACCTACGTCTTTGGGCAGAATATTTAAGAAATGATGCTTATTAGTCTTATTGGGAGGACAAACTAAAGAAATATAAGTCGACTATAATCTATATCTGCCAATATTTTATATTATGGTATTCTGCCAATGCAAACTGTTATAACTAAGATAAAAGTTTGTTTTATATTTGGCCTTAACACCATTTGACTTTTGTAATATTACGTCAGGTGCTTTGAAGAAAAGATTAATTGCATACATGCATGTTAAATACCTACCTAAAATAAATAAAAAGAGGGAGGAGGGGGGAATAATTTCACACAATTACGTCATACTGGTAGGTTTTAACATTTTGTTTTTGGACTAAATAAATTCTGAAGTTATTCTTTAGCCTAGAGGTTTCAATAAGAGTGTTGGCTCATAGAGTGGCATTTAAACAAGGCAATGATATTTATTCAAACTTTATTTAATCATCAAACACACTTCAATCATTTGCTCCAAAATTTATATTCAGGTTAAGAAAGCACAGCAAAAAATTGCTTTACAGTTTTTTAACTCACTTTTTATAATAACTTTTAAGCATAATTTAAAAATATTGAGATAAAGAGTTAGTTTGAAATAAAAAGTATTTAAACACACCCATTCTATAATTGTTTCTTATGTTAATTTATTTGCATTCATAAGCATCGTTTGCTGTTCAAAATTTTTGGTCTTTAAATAGGTTGCATTTGTTTGTCTTGTTGATAATTTTAATCATCTGGTTTATTATTTTAACAGCAAACAATGTGGGATAATAAATATTCATATTTAGAAAGGGACTAAAACCATATTATTGATTTAAACAGCTCTACATTTTAATGATAAGTTTTTTTATTTAGCCACATTAGTTAAGTAATATAAAGTAAGAACATGGTATGAGGAACAGTTTAGAAAATACAAACACATTTTTTTGCAATCAACATTTATAACATTCTAATCTATTTTTAATACTGTTCAATAGGTATTGATACTACTGAACAAAAGTGGCAGTTGCAGGTCACATGAATATATATGTATACATGTGCATGCACATACACACACACGCACACAGGGCCAAAATCATGGCCATTTTTTTAATGTCATGTTTTGCAATTTTGCAGGATTACAGGAAATGTTATGTTTTACTAAATGCAAATGTGTGTATATCTTTTGAAAGATAATTTAATGCTGAATTAAATACAAAGAAATTATTCTGTAAATACTGCAAATGCACACTGCATTTCAATAAAATAAGATATTTGCTATTGCACTGTACTCTCAGTGTATAATAGGATAGGCTTGGTGTTAAAAACAACAGCACAGTGATGTCTCATTGAGCCAACAAGTATTTGAAGCTCTACCTTCCCTATGACATGGTACCAAAAAGCAATTATTTGCCTTTACAAGGTATTTAAAACAGCACAACACATTTTTCTCTTGCGTTCAGGTCAGGGTTTTTTACCTGGACAGGTTAACAAATGGCATGGCCTTTGCTGTGATCTTCTATTTGTATATTTGTGCTGTGTGGCAGGGAGGTGAATTTTGCTGAAAAATAAGTGGTACATTGTTGGATGTTTGATGGAAGTTATCACTTTTAGTTTCAGGATGGTGTTCATGTATTTTTCTTGTGTTCAGCTTTCCGTTGATTACAGGGAGGTGGCCAACACCATCTTTTGCCATATATGACCAAATCATAACACTTGTTGGGTGCTTTACATTTGCCTCCATGCAGTCAGGATGTAGCTCGTTGCCCACTCGTTGCCTCACATATTCTCGCTCATCACAACCAAATAACAATTTAATTTTTTTCTTTGGTGCCATTGCTTTAGTTACTATTTTATAGTTTAAATTTATACAAATACTAAAATCTCCTACACTGATAACCAACCGTCTTTCTCCTACAGAACAAACAGCAAAACTGACTTTTCCCAGCTTGATACAAGTCATGATGCATCACAGCTACTGCTATTTGATTGGTCACTAGAACAAGGGGACTGTTCGGCCTGTAGGGTTTGCTCTTATCTTTAAATCTGTGTCTCAACTGAATCACACCTGTAGTGGTGGTTTCTATACATTAAAGTGACCATAACATTTTTGTACTGTAGATATTTGTATTTGGTTTTTTGTGTTTAATTCAGCACTACAGTATCTTTTAATTATTGCTATGCAAATATTTGCATTTAGCGAAACATAACATTTCTTATAAGCCTTCAAAGTTCCAAAACCTAAAGTTTTAAAAAAAAATGTCCACAATTTTGGCCACCACTCTGGGTTTGTGTTTAAGTAGTTTTGGTAACTTTTGTAACTGAAATACAGTTTTTCTTGACACATTTTTATGATTGCAAAAATATCAAACAACAGGAAAACAGAATTTCATAAAAAACACTATAAAAACTAAGTGGAATGTTTAGAAATTTGGCACATTAGGCTGTAAGCCTTAAATAGTAGGCATTACATAGAAGGAAAGTAAACTGAAGAACGTGGTGCGTTAGTTCATTGCCCACCATTTTTTTCTCCTTGATACATTGGGCTGCTATAACAACTGCATATATTTCACCATCAACGCAATTACCTCATACCAGTGAATTCGGTGAAATATGAAACTTTTATTCCTCCATTCTACTTAAAATTAACAGGAAAAATGAGAATTCCTTTAGGAGAACCTGTAAAACACAGGGAATATATCGTACTAAAAAAATAGTGTCAACTCTGATATTGAATGATATTACTAATTAAATATTCTGACCTAGCTTTACAAAATTAAAGTGATGCCTCTAAAAAGTAAGTGTTATGAGCAAAAATAGTAAGAACATTTTAATAAGTTATAAGTATAACTTTTTTTCCCCCATTTTCTTGAAAAGTTTGTCAAATGTCATTTACAACCTTTTTATAGAGGCACCCCTTCATTTATTTACAAAATGTAATTAATAATCTTTTGAGTAAACTATTTAAGATGGGCTGTGAACTAAATATAACTAAATTTTTTTTATCAATAAAATATAGCAAGCGCTATGCTTAACCCTTGCCAATTAACTTTACAACTTAGCCAATTTATGCTATTTATTTTAGTAACTAATAAGTTGCACCCATAGTTAGTAAAATTATTTAAAACAAGGGCCTAATTTTTTTTTAGAAAATATGGCATGAGATCATACATTTTTGTTATTTATTTGAGCAATTGGGCTCTTGGTGTATTATTTTAGTTTTTTGTATCACAATATTTTCATATATGTTTTTATTCTACATTATTTAAATGGTATTAAGTACTTTTATAATTAATTGAGAATAGCATATTCTCTATAGCAAATGCCTTGTTTGTTTTCATTACAGCCATTTAACCCTTTTGTTGTGATATTTGACTACAGATCACATATCTTTAGCTCTTAATTTGATATTCCAATATGCTCAAAAGGTTGAAATCAATTGGAAAGCAATCACAAAGCAACCCTTTCTATCGATGCTATGCTCTTGTGTATACAGTAAATTGTCTCTAATCCGGATTAATTGGGGGTATAAAGGTAATATAGATTAAGTGATAATCCAGATTAGTGTAGGAAAATATAACCTTAAAAGATATAAAAAAAACTTAAACAAATAGAAAATGTAATTATATAGGTGAAAACAAACACCAGAGCCTTATTTTAAAATTATGAAAATATAATAGTTCTACATTTATTTATTGATGGAAGACTAAACAAATTGTACTTATTTTTGAACGTAATAATCCAGGTTTGAAGAAACTGTCTATTTTGTCCAAACAAACCTCTGCTACTGTTCTTCAATTGGGATCTTCCTCACAATATTTAGGTGTTCATAACACTCCTGCAATTTTTTTATTTGTTTAAGAGTCAATATAATTAATTACAACATCTATGCCATCTCTTGTGGAACTAAGAAGTATCTTCCAATTGTAGATTCATGTAGTTTATCTAATTCATTGCCCGTATCTATCCAACATTTTGATTAACTGTAACTGGATTAGTGAGGGGTTACTGTATTTTCAAAGTGAACAACTTACTGGATCGAACTCTTAAGTCTCTTTACTTTCTATTGAATGAAAGTGTCAAATGATTTATTTGCTTTATTTGAATGTTTGTCATTTTTTTTTAACTAATGTCGTGTTCACTTCATTTTGAAAGCTATGTTTAGAAAGTTTTATTCACTCGACAAGTAATACAAACTAACATAATGTTTATAAGTAAAATACTACAAATCCTAAAATAACAAACCGATTTAGAAGATAACAGTGTTTCACTTTATACATTTTTTCTTCGGAATAAGTTAGTAGAGATAAAATAAAAAATACTATAAATTAATTTTTATTAAGAAACAATGTACATCATACCACTTTATATATGCAATAGGTTATTATTATATTTAAAATATAACTAATTCATCTAATACTATTTTTTAACTGGTTATACTTCTGCATAATACAGTGTTTTGGCCTGAAACTATGATACCTATTCCTTATTTTGAGTAAACAATATTAAATTTAAATGAGCACTGAAAGGGTTAGAAACTGTTTTCATGCTTTTAATAAATATTAAAACCGAAATAGGCAAGTTGCTTAAAAATGTAAGTTGTATTGGGGTATTTGTGTTGTGAATGTGTTTTGGGCTTCATATCAAAGGGAAGGTTATGTTATCTAATTTAAGAGTATAATCATTAAACGTTTCATTGGGATAATTTGTGAAATTGGGCTGATTGATTTGCAAATATTTATAATTGTATGCCTCTGTCAATTGTCGTGGGGGGGAAAAAAACTAAAAATATATTAGTTCAATAATATAATGCATATGTTTAATCAAGGTTTCAATCTAGAAAACAAATATCAAGAAATTTGGAATGTTAAGGAAAATATCATTAAAAGCTATGAAATTTGCCAATATCGCCCAAAAAAAATTTAAAAGCACTCTTGATCAAAATTTACAACAGCATTCAACCAACATTGTAGATTATATCAAATTGGCCAGTACAAGAGGAAATCAACAAAAATTTCAAGGCCCAAAATTTAGATTCAAAATTAAATTCCAAAGCTTCCAAACACTTTGGTGTAATTTGTTGAATTAATTGTATATTACTCAATTTATATAGTTTTTGATGAACAAAGATACTTAGTAGGAATACATCATGTTTGTAAATATTGGTGAGAGGTTTAAAGGTTATTTTATAAAATAATGTACAGTACTTACAAAAATAGTGGTGGTATTCTTGCTGAATACCATACTGTTTTGATAATAAATAATGTACTTATAAAGCACATAATGTTGGTGAATATTGGTATAACATTGAACTGTTTTGAATGAATATTTATAAACCATTGAAATGACAAATTTCTGCCTACAACAAACACAACTCTATGAATGAATGCACTATACAGCACTTTGTGACCATACATTGGTCATGGACAGAGCTATAAAGGCTTAAATATCTTTAATTCAGCTTGCATATGGATCGTAATGACTATCCTTCTTTGCTAGCAAGTAATGGCTGCTTCTCCTTACTGGCTTGTAACGACTGTACTTCTTGTTGCAACTCTTTTGCAATAATCAGCCATTTTGTGCTGGGCCCATTAAACCTTGCTGCGTTGATCCCATGGTTTGGAGTCCTGACCCTTACTTGAAGATCCAGTATTATGTCTACTTCATTGTCGTTTTCCATATTTACTATGAACATTTGACACAACACAACTATTGAACAACTTGGCAGCCTCGGCGGTCTGCCCTTATTATACTGTATTATTATAAAAACGTGACACAATACAACCAATGAACAAGCCAACATCCATCTTGGTGGTCTCTCGATTTGTGCTACCTACCACTAGGTCAACAGTGCGACTGCCTAAATATATGCTAGCTCTGCCTAGCGGTGCTCTTGCCAACCACATCTGGAGAGGAAATGCTAACACAACTATGAAAATTAAGCATTCCTATGCTAATTATGAACAATTGAGCATCATCCTGCTACATCTACTTTATTCATGGATAAAATTTTGATTTTATCAAATCAATTCTGGTTTCAGTCCCGAGGAATAAACATAGTCACAATATTGTGTATGTTTATGTGAATCTCTCAGTATACATATAACAAGCAGTTCAGTTTGAATTGGAGATTGGTCGACCTCTGTTTCTCGACTATATACATCCCTTAGGGAGACTGAATGGCATTTGTCTTCAGAGAAGAAAACAAATCACTCTGAATAAACAAACCAACTGGACCAAGTCCAACCCCTGTTTCCCATTTAAGAAACACATATGCTAAAATAACAGAGCGGTACTGCTACTAATACATTTTTAATCACTTATTAAATGTGTTGTATTGAATATTCCTCAATAACTTTCCCTATATTCACATAGCCTTGAAATATAAAATGGAAATGGGGAGGGGGGCTTTCTAATGTTATGTTAGGGCTTGCAAATGTTCAACTCTCTCTGATGCATTTTAAAAATTTCGCTAACTAAAATGCATTGAAAAACTCTGGGTTATTTTCCTCTAAAGAAACATAAGACATATAATTATTTTTTTATAAAATTCTTAAAATATTTTTAGACTCACAATGAAAATTTGTATCAATGGCTTTGTTGATTGATGCACTTAACTTTGACAAGTGAATCAGCCCAATCATGTCATAGCCCTAATTACTAATCTTTTAACATTTTGTGTTTGGCTGTGAAAACTATTATTTGAAATACACAAGAATCATATCATGCTGACATTGTTGCGTTATACAAATTCTAGTCTGATCTTTAAGAGGTCTGTCTATTCTTGTCCGCCATTTTAAGTGTTAATAAAAATAAAATATTGTTTAAAATTCATTAAAATACATTTGGAATTGATTTCCTACAATTGAAAATAATCATTGTATACATTAATTGATTAATGTATGAACATAATTATGGAAAGGTTCTTGGTGTTGTGAAAAGTGGTATTTAAAATAAGGTTTTGAGCTGTAGATTTGCACAAAAATCATAAAATGACTTAACTATCACAAGCACTGTGATTTGGAGAAGCAAGAAAGTTGATTTAGGCATTTTTGTGCCTGAATATGACTATTAGTATTTATTAAATGGAATTGTTGTTTATTTAGTTTCTTGGTTAATTATGTAGACAAACTATCAGGAAACAAAGTGACATTTTCATATCCATAGCTTTCTGCCCGTCATGAATTGACTAATGAATATAATTTAACTATTACCTCCTCACGTCTATCAGAATAATATATTTAGTTGATAGACCAAATTTGATCTAGGATATACATTTTATTTATGTTTTGTGTATACTTTTAAAGAATAATAAAATCAATGAAATATTACATAATATTAAAATATGCTTCAGGACATTTTAAGTGTGAAAAAAATAATTTCAATCTATTTTCATGGTTCCTTCATGGGCTGGGCTTACCTTTTATTTCCACAGATCTTGCGGGCCTCTTAAAGCATTCTCGCGGCTCCAAAATGGACTTTGGACCAGATTTAGGATAGATGACTAAACATTATTTTAGAACAGATTTTTCAAGAGCTCATTAATTTTTGCCTGCTAAACATTTTTCATCTAGTAAAATAAATTAATTTATGTTAGTAGCTTATTTCAAGTATTTTTAATTTATAATTATTAGTTAATCGATGTGTGGCAGAGTAAGAAAGCATTGGTCTTTTTTTTCTGCTTAACATTTCTCTAAAGTAAAATAAATTAATTTATGCTAGCCAATTTCAATTATATGACTTGTTTCTTTCACTGTTTGGTTTTTTTTTACACCTCACAACAAAATATAAATGTTGAACATTCCCTTAAGTTAGTCGGATTAAACTTTCACTTTAACTAAAAATGTTTGCTTTATATTAATCTTGATGAAACAGTACAAATATTCAAAACTTTTTTTTTTTTTATTAGAGTTATTGCAGTATAAAAATAGGCGTGCAAACACTTAACCTATAGTAGTATACAATCAAGTCTTCCTCGGATTATTTTGAAAAAGTTCTTGTCACTTTTAAATGCCACCGATTTAAATCGGAAATTTTGTTACGTATTAGACTAAATAGTAGCCAATGATGTCATGGCAGGCAAGGGCTGACTTAATTGCGGTCAGGACATGGGTATTCTGAGAATTTTTTGTGCGCCTCACACTACGCAATTTTCCTGGCTATTCAGCCATCACCAATTTTTTTAAATTTGTAGCCAGTGCTCTAAAAGTAGCCCAGAGCTTCATTTGTAGCTGAAATGTAAATTAAAGTTGTTAATGTAACTGGGTCTACTATTAGGCAAAATACAGTGTTTGGCATTACTAGGTTTTTCAGCTATTCCCTAAAAATAATCTCGCCCCCCCCTTCCCAAACTCTAAAAAGTAATTTTAATTAAACTGTCTTATTTTTATATTTTATACTACCAAGAAAAGCTGTAATATTAACCTATATAATTGTGTAAGTCAAATTTGAATAAGCACAACAAACAAATTATATTTATCTTTGTTAAAATTGCAATGTCTCGATTCTATTGGTTTTCTCCCTGTTGACTGTCTATTCACATTTATTTGTATTTGCTTGGTGTAAAATGTGACTGTAGACTAGAAATGTATATTTTTGTTTTCTTAAGATTTAGCGCAAACTTTCATAATAAATAACTTGTATTAGTTATAAGTCTTTGTATCAGTATTGTTTATTTATTATATATTAATATCAGGCTTAGTGATGGTATTGACTTATCTTTTTTATTATAACCAGCAAAAAAGTGAAATCTTATATTATTAGTAATTATATTACAGTTTTATGCTTTTCTGAATAAAATAAAACTAGGTTTTTATATGAATATATACTCTTTGTTTAATTTATTGAAAAAGATACCTATTTATGTGTTAAAACTTTTGTTTGTTTTGATCATTTGTCTGACCTTTATGAAGTTGTGTATCTTGATGATACTATAGCATATTAACTAATCATAATTGGTCTGACCTCTATAAAGTTGTGTATCTTGATGATACTATAACATATTAACTAATCATAATTGGTCTGACCTCTATAAAGTTGTGTATCTTGATGATACTATAACATATTAACTAATCATAATTGGTCTGACCTCTATAAAATTGTGTATCTTGATGATACTATAACATATTAACTAATCATAATTGGTCTGACCTCTATAAAATTGTGTATCTTGATGATACTATAACATATTAACTAATCATAATTGGTCTGACCTCTATAAAGTTGTGTATCTTGATGATACTATAACATATTAACTAATCATAATTGGTCTGACCTCTATAAAGTTGTGTATCTTGATGATACTATAACATATTAACTAATCATAATTGGTCTGACCTCTATAAAGTTGTGTATCTTGATGATACTATAGCATATTAACTAATCATAATTGGTCTGACCTCTGTAAAGTTGTGTATCTTGATGATACTATAGCATATTTACTAATCATAATTGGTCTGACTCTATAAAGTTGTGTATCTTGATGATACTAAACATATTAACTAATCATAATTGGTCTGACCTCTATAAAGCTGTGTATCTTGATGATACTATAACAGTTAACTAATCATAATTGGTCGACCTCTATAAAGTTGTGTATCTTCTGAACTATACATAGTAACTAATCATAATTGGTCTGACCTCTATAAAGTTGTGTATCTTGATGATACTATAACATATTAACTAATCATAATTGGTCTGACCTCTATGAATTAGTGTATCTTGATTATTACCACAGAATCCAAGGTCGGGAGACAAGAAGGTATCCTCATCGTCTTTTGAACTGTATGGGAGGAATGTTTATCACAGGGTCAACTCCCCCAGTTTCCTCGTCTCTGTCCAAGACTTGCTGCGATCATAGAAGATGGAATCTTCTCCTGGAGAAAACACAATGAATAGGTACCACATCTTGGATGCCTGGCTAGATCCCTACATGGTCGCATGGTTCCACTTTGTTCTTATGAGTGGTCATACAAGAGACAAATTATTATAAACATCTTATTTTAGTTGGGGTATTCTAGGAGTGACTTGTTCTTGGGGCACGAAGGCGCATCCGCCCCATTTCCCCAATTGGATAACATTTTTATTATAATATTTGGTTTGTAATAATTACGTTTAAAAATTTACTAACATTATAAAAATATTTCAGTTCAAGGTCAGAACAACAATATTCCTGTTTAAATAACTGTACTTTGCAATCTTTTATAACAGACATCAGTCTCTCCTTCATAATTTTAACTCAAACTACTGTAGGGCATGTACATGCAGGTCATTTCATGTCAAGTCAATAAGATCCTCAACCTCACATTTTAATTTTCTTTTTTAAATTTGGTATATTAAAAGAACCATTTTATATACATGCCTATGTAAAATTTCATGTCCATATCTTTTTTATTTATGGGGTTATAGAGGTGCAAAATTTGTGATTTCGACCAATTTTGTCACCATCTTGTAAACTGAATATTTCAGTAACTTGGGCATTTATAGAAGTGATTCAAGTGTTTTTGAAAAGGTCTTTAATAGCTCTTTCATATGAGATGTTACTTGACTATATTAAGAAAAAAACAAAAAATACCCTAATAAACATTTTGTCGGCCATTTTCTCAAAAACTGTTTTTTTCCCTTAAAAAAATGTATGTATATACTATTTATTAATATTATTATTATTATTAGCACCGCGTCTTACTACCCATTCGGGTTATACACACTTACGCTAATGTGTAATGGTAGGGTGATTGTGAGATGAAATGAAGGACCTACAGTTTAACGTGGAATCCGAACCACGGTGGAGGCCTGGCATTCCCCACATTCACAAGATGTCTTGTCAGAGGTGAAGGAAGGGTTTGGTAATCAGATAATCTGTGCCGGGACCGAGGATTGAACCCGGCCGCCAGCACAGAAGTCTTACACCTTACCCCTAGACCACCAGGTCACCCTATTACTTATTAATTATGCAACATTTGAAGATGGGATGCAAATTGGTTCAGGATTATGTTAGATTCAATAAAACATAAATTTCCAGTTCCATTAAATTCCTTATGTCACACAAGTTTTCTCCATTGTTGCTTGAAGTTAAATTGACTAGAAAGCTAAAATGTTAATGAAATGTTATTTAAATCTACAAATATATTGCCAGGACTAAGAATAATAATATACCTGACATTTTTACACTTTAAAAACACACGGGCATATTAGTTATTCCTTTTATATGTATCCAGTTGACTGTGAACAGCTGAAATTCCTGTTTCGTCAAAACATTTTTCTAGTTGCAGTCAGGGGGCCAATTTGTAAGAACTGATGACACATGCACTACTAAAATGTCTGGAACTTGTGGGTAAACAAATGATGAGCTGGTCGACATGGATGTAGACAACTGAATTTGAGTTTATCAGTGTTTTATTTACAGAGAGAAACATCCCAACCACCAGTGTCCATCATATGCGCAAGTAATAAATCCACATATTTCATCCATTTCTAGCTGTCCTTTAACTTGCGTGATACTTTCCAGTTTAAACCCCTCTGCTGAAGAATAAACCTTTGTTACAGTTTCCCTGATTGCAACTCAATGACACAGTGAAGCTTAGGTGTTCCAGGAATGTATATGGAGTTTGCAAATCTCTCCTGCAAAAATATCTACATTTTCATAGTCTTCTATTGTCACAAACATTAGTCATTACTTATATAATGTGACTTGCCCATTCATATAAATGCTTGGTGTCATCATTTGCTCTGCATAGGGCTTCTCTAAACTGGCTCTAGCAACAAGACACTTTACAGTTCCCCCTAAACCATCACAAGCATTTTTACCATGTGATGTGGCAAAGAAGTCCATTCTGCTTTGTATCCAAAGTCTTGGTGATGTAAACTCAAATTTGTAAAGTTATCTATTTTTATACTGTGGTGTTCCCATCTGAAAGATATGATTTTTTTCGGTGGGAAAAATAATATTTAGCACCGCGTCTTACTACCCGTTCGGGTTATAATTGGTGGTGAAAAAGTAGTGTTGAGGAATTTGATTAGCTTTCTCTGAAATGTATAAACTGCTGTTGTATCATTCTGAAGGCACTCTTAGATTATCACAAAACTTGCATGTTAATCGGTGTGTGGTTCTTCTGATGAGTTTAAATAATAAATAACAAAGGGTATGAATTGTGGATTGTTTGTTGTTCCAATGGAAACCTTGTTTGAGTCTGAAGAACAAATGAGTAATTTTCTGAAAACTCACAAACTACTAAATATGCAGCCTCTTGCAGAAATTTTTTTCTTCTCAGAAAAAAATTAACTTGCTCTTTAGCAATGAAGGACTGACTAAGAAGATTTTTAAAGTTTTTCAAATAGGGAATCCAAAAATTCATCCAGCGCTTTTTAAACGGTTTCCAAGCTTGAAGGTCCACTGTGACCCACTGCTTGTATGTTATCATGTCAACAAAAGATACTGTCATAGATATTGGCGTGACTCACTATACCCTGGACAATATTCACAGTTTCCGAATTGGCACTTTGGTAAAGGTAGATTAAAAATTACTCTCGATAAACAATCTTTGTAATCAGAAATTGGCATATCTTCTTCTGCAGTCATTTCCTAACAGTCTTTTCTCCCAGACATTGTTCTGCTAACAGCATCATCACAATAAAATTGTTCAATAATGTTCATATTTTCTCTAGGCAAGCTTTTTCCTGGTTTTGGATTAGGTAATGACATAACACCTTTTTTGCCATGTAATTTGTTACTCCAAACTCCTGCTAAATTTTACCCAAACTTGGACTCACTTGTGTAAAAATTGTACTCTTAATAGTTTCATTCACTTTATGAGTTTCTTTGTACAGTAATTAGTTTCCGAAAGACGTTTCTTCTTGAACTATCATTTAATGATTTAATAGCTGTATGTTTAGAAAATGCTAGAACATCACAACTGTCTTATGAAAAGTCGGCGTTTTTCTTCAGACTGGATATATTCAGCTTCAGACTGTTGCTTATTACGCATCTCACTAAGTAACTTACGGCATTTATCACAAATGTTAGCATTTTCATATAACTCTGGGAAGAGTTTTCTCTCATCCATGATGTAACAGATCTAAGATTCTTCTACATTACCATTCCTTTGCTACTCAATGGATTACAACACACTAGAAAATTTACTCATTTTTCTGTCACCTTTAAAAAAAAAGTTTTGTATTTAATACTGACAAAAACTACTTCATAAAAGATTAAACATCTATAAACATAGGATGATTACGAATATTCTATTTAAAACTTCAAATAGCAAGTTCTAATAAGATTGAATAGTGATTAGTGTTGTAAATCTCTCTTAAGAACTGGTGGCTGTAGACCTGTTAGCCAAGTGGGTAGGCGGGGATTATCTTTGTGGGTGGGTTAGAAGTAGCCTTATCCTTTGCACTATATTAGAGGTAGGCGAGGAATTCCAATGCCAAGCAATCACCCACGTATTTGCTACTCACCTAAGAGGGAAAGTGGAGTGGGAGTTTAAGATGAAACATTGAGAGCCAGTAGTGACTCATTGTCTTTGTGGTATCAACAATTATTTGTTAGGTTCAGCTGATGTAGGGATAGAGATTTTAAATACATACCATCCTTTATGCTGCATGAAATGAGGGTTGGGGAGAGTGAGTACATGTCAATCAATACTTCATGAAGGCTGTTGGTTAATCGCGAAAAAAGATTTAAGGGGTGTCACACCTTGTGACAGAAATAGTTTATTTTATGGGGTTTAAAGCCTCGAGAATATTTAAGGTGTTTAAAGCCTGGATAACATTCAAGGTGTTTGAAGTCTATGACGTGTCTTGGGAACGTATTAAGTTTGACGTGAACTAGGCAAAGGAGGAAGAAATCTAACGTGGCCCTGGGAAGAAACTTTTGATGTGGCATTGGTAATCGCGTATCACAGTGGAAAGATAGGTGGAACCCATTTTTACTGAATCTAACATAATTCTTGAACCCATTTGCATCCCATATTCAAATGTTTCAAAGTTATTAAACAATAGTATATACACACAAAAAAAATTGAAGGGGGAAAACCCCGTTTTTGAGAAAGTGGTCTCCAAAATATTGATTATAGCGCTTTTTTATTCCTTTTTTTTTAATACAGCCAATTAAAATCTCATATGAAAGAGCTATTCAAGACCTTTCCAAAATCATTTGAATCACTTCTATAGGTGCCCAGGTTATTGAAATATTCAATGTTAAAGTAACAAGACGGTGACAAAATTGATCGAAATCGGAAATTTTGCACCCCTATAACTTCGCAAATAAAAAAGATATTGACCTGCAATTTTTCATAGTCACATGTCAGGTGTTTCTTTCAGTATACCAAATAAAAAAATAAATTAAAAAATGTAAGGTTGGAAAGTGCCTCTACATTGGTTGATTTGACATGGAATGCCCCATGCCTGAATATATCTTTCATAGAAATCTTTCCTCAAATACCAACTTCCGCCCCCACATATCTTTCCTCCAAAACTAACTAAAGCCCTTGCAACTTTTTTTTGGGGGGGAAGGGGGGGTGAAGGGGAGCGGGGTTCGCATATTATAATTGTGCCTAGGGGCGCAAAAATTGTAAATCCACCACTGCCCCCACTTATAGGTCATAGCCTTGCAAAATTATTATTGTACTCTCACGGTAATTTTATCTTGCCATAATAGTTTAAAGAAATATATGGAGTGGATCACCCGACAAGGCAACGCCAACTCAACTTCTTCGTTGTCTTCCGGTTAGTAGCGTACGCAGGATTGCAGGAGTCCATTTTTTTCTACCATTATATACGCCTAGAAGATTTTTGGAAGGTTTTTTAAAATTGGTATTTGTTAACTTGAATTGATCATTTATATTATGACTATTATTAACATGATAATCTAAAATAATAACAAATAAATAGGTGTAAATTAAAGTTGTCTTGGCCATCACATAGACCAGGCGCGGATCCAGAAAATGTTCATAGGGGGGTCATGCTAATTATAAATAACATAACATAACTACTACTACTACTACTACTACTACTACTACTACTACTAATAATAATAATAATAATAATAATAATAGTAATAAATAATAATAATAGTAATAATTAATAATAATAGTAATAATTAATAATAATAACTATAAAACCTATACAAAACATTGTTCAAACGTACCTCATATTTTATAAATGCATTAATTGCATTTTCCTCTTATTCTTTTGAGCAAATTTCTCCAAAACTTCATCAGGATGAACTTCTATGCTTCGATGAATATTTAACATGGCCAAACCATTTAATCGTTCCTCATCCATATTTGACCTTAAGTATGTCTTTAACCTTCTTAGGGTAGAAAATGATCTCTCACTAGTGCAAGTAGTCACGGGAAGAACAGACAAAATGTGGAGAAGAACTTTAATGTTTGGGTAAAAACCATCTGAAGCATGCATTAAGCTGCCAACCGCACTAGATGGACAGTCTGCCTTAGATTTATGTTTCCAGCGTTGTTGCCACAAGTCAATCTCTCCACGAAGTTCTGACGAAGTCCCAGGAAGGTCATTAGCATATGTTTGAGCAGCGTGTAATAAAATTTAATTGTCTTGGTTGGCAAATGCTGGTATTAAACCGTATAATGTGATGATATTATCATGTCCAGTTGATGAAAATCTAGTTGACAATTCAGAAATAAGATAGTCCACAAATGGCAGGTAAACATTTAGTCTATAATATTCCTCAGGACTATATGCAGCAACATTTGGCCCATGAGTTTGTGTCCGAAAGGTCCTTGGTATAGTGATGTCAATTTCATGTTTTACAGCCAAATTCACCGATTCATTATAGACCTCTGTATATTTATTAGGGTTATTCCGATAATCTTTCAATGTCTCTAAAACATTTGCTACTATATTATAGCAGTTTTTCAGGTCTAACGAAGGGTTTTGAAGCTGACGAGACAACGTGACTGTTAGACTGAAGATAAATGAAACAATATGCACAGTTATAATAAAGTCAAACCTGAGAACTGAGGTGAGTAAAAGTGCTGACTTTGATGATGGTGCTTCCGCATCAAATACTTGTAGGAAACATACAACTGCATCAAAAACATGTAAGAATTGTAAAAATGCATCGTGTCGTTCTACCCAACGTGTCTCACAAAGAGTTTTGAGTTTGCACTTTGTTTCTTCAGGATATTGTTCATGTAGTTTTGCTTTCATTAAAGCTGTTCGTTTACTGGAATCTCTTACTTCATTTGTTACGTTACTGACCACAGCAATAGCTTTCCTTACACTTGTTAGAGAACATGCTTTAGAAATGGACCGATTTAGTTTGTGAGAAGCACAGTGCATATATATAGCAAGAGGCTGCTTTTCCCTAATACGAGCTTGCACACCTTTGATTTTACCAGACATGTTAGACCCTCCATCGTACCCTTGACCACGCAGGTTCTCAATTTTAAGTCCCAAATTGTTTAATTTTACAAGAAGTAAGTTTGTGAGAGCCTCGCCACTGAGATTTCTCGCTTCCACAAAACCTAAGAATTCTTCTCGAATTTTGAGTGAAAGTATGTCCAGAAATCTAACACAAAGACTCATCTGTTCAACTGTTCCAACATCCGTTGTTTCATCTGCTAGTACCGAAAAAAATTGCCCTGCTTTAATAGACTTAACAATTTTACTAAGGATAACTTCTCCACAAGCTTCAATTAATTCGTTCTGAGTTGTTTTACTAATAAATGTTGCATTTTTGGGTGCTGTTTTTATGTGATTCTTTAAATCATTATCACCGGCATCAATACGGAATCTTAAAAGTGCTCGGAAGTTTCCCTCATTTTCTGTGCTATCGTTTTCGCTAAGCTCTCCATCATCACGATGACCTCTTAGGGGAAAATTTTGTCGGCCACATAGTATAACTGTCTTTATCATGGGTATCAAACGTGCTCGATTTTCATCAATTCTTTTTTTCACTTCACAATTTAGTCTGACTTCAACTGATTGTGTCCTGTTTTCAAATGTATTCTTAAATTCAGAACATCTTATAATTGCTGTTTTATGATATTCATTGGAGGCATGTCCGCAAAGCATTTAATTTCCTTTTTTGTAGTTTAGAAACGGAGTCCGTACAAAGCTTCCGAGAGATATTCTACTCCTACCTCCTTCCTTTGATCCAAAAAGTACACATGCAATACAATAAGCGCCATTGTTCAACATTAGGGAACTTGTAGCTTAGTGATGGAGTCCACGGTTCTACTAGCATGTGGTATTTTAAGTCATCGGAAATAGTTTCAGCTCCAACAAAGTTGCCAATATCAAATTTTTCTGGTCCTACTACACTTTCTATAGAGATTTTAGTATTTGAATTAGATCTACTGGTTGAGGGTGAGTCACAAATAAAGTTCACTGACGCACTATTTTCAATTAAATCCACAGTTTCGTTTCCTGTTGATTCAGGATTTTTTTTCTTGAAAAAACAAAATAAATCTGTCTGTCCCTTTCTTTTTGACATTATAATATCAATACTTGCATTCAAATCACATAACTAGCAAAGACAATAATGTATCACAAAATTGAATAGCAGGAGGAAGTATCAAAGTCACAGTATCACAATGACAATAGGGAGTAGCACAATAACCATAAAAAACAAAACACAAATATTACACTTACAGTTTACTAAGAGTAAGTAAAACCATCATAGGTCATTATAATCACAAAGAGACTGAAATATTTATAAATTACACTTTATTGCACATAAGCATTAACAAAACGAAACACACACGTAAAATGTTCCACGTCTAAGGCCACTCGAACGAATCGCTCCAGTATACTAAAAGTAAATATTTCCAGCTACCTCTGACTGGTTTGAAACAGATTAGCGTACTTTTCACTGGAAGGGGGTAAGTCTTTATAAAAATAGCACACTCCACCCTCTTTAAGGCCCGTTACATAGTCGAGCGGACGCTCCGCCCTCCGCTCTCCGCACGCGGATAAATTACCTTGTTCTTATGTGTCTTTACACAGTTCAACGGAGTGGCCCGCACGCGGAAGAACCCTCCGCGTGGCCCTTCCGTCTCCGCGTGAGTTAGTTCCATTGAGCAGGTTGTAACTTGCATAGTCGAGCGGACAACCGCGCGACGGATCATTTCATTGGTGAAGTGTGCATTGTTCAGTCAACATGAATATGAATATCGACACTGAATTGTTAATTATGGAGGTTGAAATAAGACCTTATTTGTGGGATCCATCTCGAGACGATTATAAAAACCGGGATTTAAGAACAAGTGCTTGGCAAGAAATATGCAACAAGCTTATTCCAAATTTCAATGAAATGGATAGAGAAACGAAAAGAAAATTGGGTGAGTTTTACAAATTCGTTTATTTGATTCCTAATTAAAAATGGTGAGGCAACATTTGGGAATGGATTGTTTTATTTCCATGATTTAAGTATCCAATATTTTCACCAGGGCACAGCTATTAATTGCAAAGATAATAATATCACTAATTAATGTAAGATAATACTAAGTAGTGTTGTTCAATAATTGTTCACTAACTTATTGCAGCTAATGTTTTATTATGCAACCTATATTGATTATTATTAACTTTACCAATGTTGAATTTTTTTTTACTAAAGCAATTCTAGAATATTAATTACACACTGCGTAAATTATACAACAATATTTTCACAAAATATACTTATCCTGTTTTAGCTAAGTTCATCTCTCTAGTGAATTTTAGAATCCTGCCATGAAACTTTACCAATGTCCACAAAATAATTTGCAAAACTGTCTCTAATGGAATTGCATGATCTTATGAATGAAGCAGTTGTCTCCAGATCTTCCAAACCAACCACCGTGAGGGTGTGCTGAAAATCATAACCATCTCTGACCCGTACAAAGTTATGTAAAATACAACATGCTTTGACGATGGATGCTGCGAGTTTAACATCTACATTCATAGGTCGATGAAAAATCCTCCATTTATTGCTAAGAATTCCGAAGGCACACTCAATATACCTTCTAGCACGAGTGAGTCGATAGTTGAAAATCTTCTTCTTGTAGTTTAGATTTTTTCTTGCATAAGGCCTAAGCACATGATGAGATATGCCAAACGCTTCATCTGCTACGATGACATGGGGTAAAATAGGTTCACTTGTTTTAGGTAAAGGCCTAGCTTCAGGCAACCCTAAATCATTCCTCTCTAATTTTTGCCAAAATACACTGTTTTTGAAAACATTTGAGTCACAGTTTTTTCCAAAAGCACCTACGTCGATGAAAGAGAAGCAATAATTTGCATCACAAATGGCTAGTAAAATTATGGAAAAGTAATGTTTGTAATTCAAAAAGAGAGAACCACTCTTAGTAGGTTTTGTTATCATGATATGTTTTCCATCGAGAGCGCCGATGCAATTAGGAAAATTAGCACAAACTTCAAAGCTATCACGTATTTCTTCCCATTTTGCTAAAGAAGGCTCAGGCATACATTCTGTCTTCAACACATCCCATATCATTCTGCATACTTGTCGAGCAATAGAAGCAATCGTTGAAATTCCTAGCCGGTAGGAATAGTGCAGATCAGTAAATGTATTACCAGTGGCGAGATACCTGAAATAGAGGAAAATATTTTTAATTATTTTGACTTTGAGATTCTGTTAAAAATGCTTATTGATTTTGTCTTGGGGTCGTTCCATATTAAATCTTCAAATTAAAAACAAATTAACTGTACCATATGTGGTTTTTATGAAAATGGGCTAGCATGTTACCCCATTCTTTAGATGAAAGTGTGTGTGTATCCCTTAGACGAAAGAATATATTAATATAATATTTTTAACGGTGATTTGACCAATTTTACAGGTTTACGTATTTGATCACTGATTGTTGTGTTGTTTACCAGAGTCAGAACTGTCATTTTAAAGCGTAAGATATTTAAATTCTGGTTATGTTTTTACTATTTAAGATAAACATTTTTTTTCAATATGGTGGCAATACGTTTCTGCAGTTAAAAACGCTCTTTTTCTCTGATTTGTACATAACCCTGCTGCTCTTAGGCTGGATATAAAAATCTATATTTTTATGGGTTATAATATTTACCCCACTAAATCAGCTTGATTATTCACATTGATTCTCTGAAAAAGTTGGTTCTAATTTGATTAAAAAATAAAAACCAGCCAAATTCGAAGCCCACAAAATGTAAGTGGGGGACCAGATAAAATGTTCACATTTGTGTGATAGATACTCTTGGTGGGTATTTGCAATATGCAATTTGTCCTATTCTGTTTATTCACTCCTTTAATTTTTACACAGATGTTTGAAAATGCTCCAAAAACACATTTTAATAGTTTCGTCTTATGGAATATTTGCTATAAAAATACAATAGTGTTTGGTCTTTAAGTGGTTTTTGGGCTCTTATCCAGTCAATAAAATTGTAATTACCAGGCCATCACTAGCCTGTCATAACTTTCTCACCTTATACTTTCATTATTCATATTATTACTTTGCTTTGGTAACATTAGAGCCACCAAGGAGAGTACATAGATTTTGTCTTCATCCGAGAATGGATGTGCAAAGAAAAATGTGTTTGGCTAGTAATTACAGTATTATTTCACGTGGAAGTTCCCTATTAGTGAGTTTATTTGATTTATTTATTTTCAGCGGAGAAGATGCAAACCAGATGGAAAACGGCTAGAGATGCCTATATAAAAAGTAAAAATAAGACCAAACAGAAAAAATCCGGATCAGGTGCAAGTAAAGTTTCAAAATACACCTATCATGATCAGCTACAGTTTTTAGAAAGATTGCTAATATGCAACACACACACAAATTTTTCCAACGAATTTCAAGACAATCGCGTGGAAGGTGCACCTGCTACTCAAGAAGATATACAAGAAGAAGAAGAAGAGCCACAATTATCTACAGATCTTGAAGAAAGGGAACAAGCTCCACCTCCAAAAATTTCTAAAAGCAGTAAAAATTTTGAGGAAAGCTTACTGAAGATGCTGCAGGAAAGTAAAGAAAATGAAGATGATGAAGATCAAGCCTTCCTAAAATCATTGTTACCAACTTTAAAAACATTCAATAATGATAAAAAAAACTTCAATTTCGATCTGAAGTGTTGCATACACTTATGCGCATTAAAAATCAGGACCATTCTTTCCAGATTCCCTCACATTCTCATAACCCTTTGTTTATAAATGATAACCAGTACTTTACTTACCCACAACCCAGACAAATTTATGTCAATTATCAACAAAATAAATAAAAAAATCCGTTCAGTACGTTCATCTTTTGATCAGCAGCCTCTACAAATTTCCCCTCAGCCACAGTCATCTTTTGATCAGCTACCCCCACAAATTTCACCTCAGTCACAATCATCTTTTAATCAGCTACCCCCACAAATTTCACCTCAACCACATTCGTCTTTTAGTCAGCATCCTCCACAAATTTCCCCTCAACCACATTCATCTTTTAGTCAGCAGCCTCCACAAATTTCCCCTCAACCACATTCATCTTTTAGTCAGCAGCCTCCACAAATTTCCCCTCAACCACATTCATCTTTTAGTCAGCAGCCTCCACAAATTTCACCTCAACCGCATTCGTCTTTTAGTCAGCAGCCCCCACAAATTTCACCTCAGTCACAATCATCTTTTGATAAGCAGCCCCCACAAATTTCTCCTCAAAACTCATCTTGTCTCCTTGCGAATGCAGAAGAAAACAGAGTCTCTCCATATGAGACAATTTTATCCTATGGATCTAATTCCATACCACACAACATGAGTGAAGAGCAAGGATCATGATAATTAACAATAATAATAACAATAATAATCTATAATAATGTAATATTTTTAGTAATACAACTTTTTAGTGATAATTGACTTTCTTTACTTACCTTAATGTAACAGCAAGTCTTTCTGTTGGAGAAATAGATACCCTGTTCAAATTAGAAACACTTAATTTGGATTCTAGCTTCCCTATTAGTTCATCAAAGGATTTAATTGACATGCGAAAATAGTTAAAAAATTTGTCACTATCTCCACGTAAATCAATGTACAATGTCGTGAAAGCACCTTTCACACTTCTTTGAGCCACTATAGGATGTACATAATATCTTCTATTTTTCCGTTGTTTTCTCATTTTATACGCGTAATACACAGCTAATACTTTCAGTCTGTATCCATACATTTTCTAAGACAAACTGATAAACCTCCGCGCCACTGTGTAGACTCGACTATCCGCGTGCGGAGAGCGGAGCGTCCGCTCGACTATGTAACGGGCCTAACTCGGTCCATTACTTGTGTTGAAGACAGGTGTATGAGGTGAACAGCCTGCACTAGGAATTCAGTAGGGGTGTGCAAATCTTCGAAATGTCAAAGTCAAAGTTGAAGCCTAAGTCACCTTCGATTCGACTTCGTCAGTTCGACAACCACTATAACCTTAGCATCTTGAGAAGTCTTGAAGTTATAATGAAACCTCTATAAATAACGAAAATATTTGAAAATCACTAATTACTACCCATTCAAATAAATTATAATAATCACATAACAGCAATAAAAAGTATTTTAACACTAACTTGATATTGAATTATATCTACCTATAACGCAAGCAGGAATAAACTCAGATATGTCAGCATAAAAATAATATAATATAGTGTGTTTTTTCCCTACTAAACTTTCTCTTTATTTAGAAGTAGATAATTTAAAAATTAATAACACTATTAATTTGATTAAAAAAAACTGTATTTGGTTTCAGCTTCAACCTTTTTTGGCATGCATCAATCTTTGCTTCTTCTGAGACTAAAAGAACATTCGCACATCCCTAGGAAAGATAAAAACTTGTATGATTTAATTTTTTGGTATTTTCTTTCTAAATATACAATTTTTAAATTAATTTTCTTAACACCACAGGGGGATCAGCTGACCCTTTGACCCCCCCCCCCCCTGTATCCGCGCCTGACATAGACCCATTGCCACCAAAATCACCGATTATTGATAGTAGGTAAGATAGATGTGCATAGAAATAAGATAAGAATGGTTGAGTGTTGTAAACAATAATTTTACGAAGAAACGCTGGCATTGAAAGAGTGGTAAGGGGTTAATCCTACTGACCAAAGATTGTCTCTTCGGATCTGCGTGGATCTCGGGGCACCCACAAACTACGGTAGGTGGGCCTCGAGGCCCCCCGCCCCCGTGGGTAAACTACTCTAACCTACTCTTTTTTTTTGCTGCATTCCAAACTATTATCCTAACTACCATAAAACATTTAGCAAATCACAACATCCTGCGAACTCACGGATCGGTAACGAATGGCGTCTCGTCCGAGGCTGTTCTCTTGAGTGTGAATGCACCTGTTCAGTGTGATTGTGAGAATGTGTGAATGTTACCGAACACACTTGATCATTTGTTCCGGAGTAAACCTAGCTAGATTGAAATTACAAACCAAATGTTCAAGATCTTTATTTTTATAAATAAGCCTTTGACGAGTAAAACTTTGACTAGAAAATGAGTGAAGCCTCTCTCTACAGAACTTATACCAATATTAAGTTTTAGATACATTTGAACGCAACAATCTGCGGCCGTTACAGCAACTATCCACTGGTATTGTTTATATTTTTTATCATCAATATAAACACCATGCATAGAATTGTTTTGTACCTTAATTTAATGATTTTTAGAGGTATAAACATGCTCACAAAAACCAATAATATTATTAGTTTGTCAGGAGCTATGAATTATTGGTACTCTAAAAAACCCCTCCATGACGTAGGTCCGCAATCGAGCCGTACCGACCAAGCGGCTGCCGCTGTTAGCAATTATAGTGCCAGAATTTGTGGATAGAGGGTGTCATGGTGTCAGTACAAAGAACCCTCCAGCTGTTAATCTCAGTTTTCTAAACCAGAGCTACTGCTTGTTTATTCAAGTAACTCCTCATTTGCTCTCACGAGGTTGAGCTTGGCTCGGTTTCAGACCCACTGCCTTACAGAGAAATTCTGGAAGAATTCCTGAGGTATATTTTTTATGCTCCAAAACTTTATTCCTATGACGGCCTGGCTATACTTTTTCCTATACGCCTATTTGATGTTTTTAGAAAAGTTTTTTTTTTACTTTGGTAGACTTACGTAAATTATATTTAGATACACCGGGTGTTCATTTGAAAACTTTCCACCTAAATATCTCGAAAGCAAAGCTTTGTGAAAAAAATATGTTTGAAAAAAAAGTTGTTTGGTTTTGAGGGGGAAGTAAGTTGGTGATGTTAGTATGATCTTGTCTGACGTTGCTAAGGTCACGTTAAGGCCACTTTGATTTTTTTTTAAAACAGGACAACCTATTTTTAACTGTATCTTCTTGTAGCTCTAGTTGTAACATTTTCAAAATGGTGATTCAAGCTTTGTAAAGTAAATTATTAAAGGGATAAGAGTCTCACAAATTTCAGCATCGACGGTGCTAGTGCGGCATTAGCATGGTTCATACGTACCGCGGGAAGGTAGAGCAGCCCCATCCATGGCTTCATTGGTGCTGACTGACAGCTCACAGCTGACAGCTAAAAGCTTTGAAAAGTTACTAGACCAAATTATGTATCCCTACGCCGAACCGTATGATCTGCAAATACATGTGTTTAGCAGCTGTCACTTCTGACGGTCAAAATTGAGGTATTATACCTAAATGTCGACTGTCAGAAGTCAGCTGTCAGTCAGCACCAAAGAAGCCATAGACCTACTGTATAAGTGTTTGTGTGTGTTTAGCTGTATTCGCAGAGGACATTGTTTGCTCAAGAACCAAACAAAGCATCGTATTTAGTAACAATGCCATTTACAAATAAAGTACCTTAGTTGTCTCGTCTACTTTCTATTGTGAACATCTGAAACAGGATCTACTGATTTAAAAAAAATTGTTTACAGTCTGGGTAGAGAGAACAGAATTAATTTTTCTGTATGGAAGTGAGAATGTGCTTGAAGATCGGCTACAGCTTTCAACCAAAGACATCGAGAAAAAACGTATCGCATTGTTATGTTTTGGATCTTGTTTCGGAATTTAAAGAAACTGGATCTGTCACAAACAAAAAACGGACAGGACGTGCAGTGTTGAATGAAGTAGCTCAAGTGGAAATCTTGAGTCACTATTTGACAAAACCAAACAGCTCATTGCGTGAAGTTTCTAGTCTTTCCACTGTATCAATTGGTTTGGTTCATAGGACGTTCAAATTGAATAAATCTCATTTGTACTAAATGAAAGTACATAAAATATTAGGCAAAGATGATCCTGATAGGCGAGTACAGTTTTGCGAAGAAATTATTGAATTATTGAATGCGAATCCATTGTCATTAGAATGTATCTGCTTTTCTGAAGAATGCACCTTTTTCTTAAATGGTTTTGTCAATAAACACAACTGTTGTTATTGGAGTGACCAAAACCCTCTTATTTTTACTGACGGACAAACTCAATGACTAGAATAAAAACGGTTTGGGCAGGTAAATTAGGTGACACGATTATCGGTCCGATATTTACTGACGGAAATTTGACAGGCGAAAAATACTTGTAAATGCTCGAAGAATCTATTCATCCTATCATAATGCACACCCTAGAAAATCAACTAGACCAACAAGGAAACATGGAGCTTGATGAAGATCTTCTACATTTTCAGCAAAATGGAGCCCCCCTCACCATACACTACTCGTTCGCCAGTGGCTAGACAACAGATTTCGTGGACAATGGATTGGCAGAAGAGGACCAATAGAGTGGCCACCAAGGTCCCCTGATTTAACACCACTAGGTTTTTATTTATGGGGATATTTAAGGTCTCAAATTTATGGGAAAAAACCCAGCAAGTATCGAAGAGTCAAAAAATAGAATAACAAGAGCATGTAGAAGTATTACAATACCAACATTACTACGAAAAGTCATAAATGAATTCCAGTATGGGGATCATTTTGAAAACCTACTCTAAAATAAAAAACAGAGGTTTTGTCAGTAATTATTTTGTTTAACTATTTTACAAATACAAATAAACTTGCACACACACACAAACACATACGCGCACGTGTATTATCCCGTTCACTCTGAAACGTTCTGGAAGTACGGGTCCCTACGTTGTGCACCAATTATGTTGTTCTGATATTTTACTGCCGCGATGGACGCCAATTGAAGAATTATAATTAATAAACACTTATTATTTTGACATGTTTTTTATTTCTGAATCTGTTTATTTAATGTGAAAATAGATCATGTAGTTGAAATATATACGCGGCCTATTGTATGAGCGCGAACAGGTGTTGCTGGACCCCAAGTGAATTCTGTCAGTTCTGGACACCAACTGCCTTTACGTTGCACCATTCTTTGTATATATCCATTGCTCATGGAAGCTTCGAGAAGGTTTAGTTTAGAAAAACAAAATAAAAGACAAAAACATCTCGGTCTTACTAGAAGCTTCGAGAGCCGGAAAATGACTCAAGTTACATTTTAAAATCTCTCTTCGAACCTTCGAGAAGAGGAAGTTATTATTTGAAATATACATATATTGTCAAACTGACTTGACTGGTGTCACGTGCGTGACGTCAGTGTTCAGTGGATTTTGCCTTCTTAGAAGAAGAAGTGCTTTAAGCGCCATGTAATAGATTATAATTTAAATGAAATAAGATACGTTTATAAAATTAGGACGATATTATTGTCAATGCTTTCACATACTTTTCAGGGGCAAATCAATTACATTACAACTCATACAAACACATCTACCTTACCACGGTACATATGAACCATGCTAAATTGCTAATACCACACTAGCACCGTCGATGCTGAAACTTGTGAGGCTCTCATCCCTTTATAAATTTACTTTAAAAAGCTTGACATCACCATTTTGAAAATGTTACGACTAGAGCTACAAGAATATGTAATACAAAATAGATTGTCCCATTTAAAACAATCAAAATGACCTTAACGTGACCTTAGCAACGTCAAATAAGGTAATACTAACATCACCAACTTACTCCTCCCTCAAAACCAAATTACTTTTGCTTCAAACATTTTTTTTTTTCACAAAGCGTTGTTTTCGAGATATTAAGGTGGAATTTTTCAAATGAACACCCGGTATATAAAATTCCTGTACGTCAGTCACCTTGGCTTCTATACATTTACTTGTGTATGACGGTATGAATTGGAGACTCAGAGAAAGATTATGAAGTTTATTATCTGTTATCACAATAGATAATGATATCATGAATGAGCATTTATCTGCATTTGAAAACAGATGTATATAATTCAAGGAATACAATCTCATTGTATATTGACACCTGTTAGTGAACACTCAGCAATTTTAAAAACTAGCGAACATGGGATTAAGGGATTTTATGATACTCTTTGATAATGATTACGGCATATATTACAGTGGTCAGATCCTATCTGGAAAGGTAATTTTACATCTTGATTCTCCAAAAAAGATAAACTGTAAGTGATAAATATTATTACTATTTTATCTAAATATTTATTTAAGAACATTCAGAATTCTGAAAATTGAAAAAATGACACCTGGATACGGAACTCGAACCTGAGACCTTTGGGTTAGTACGACACTCCACCAGCCACTGAGTTATCCAGGATTCATCTCGTGCCCAAGGTCATCTTCACTCATATTTTAAGGCAGAGAGTCTATGATGGACTTTAGGGAAATCGTCGGCTACAAATGTGTGATTTCTAATATCACGAGCTATCAGATAACGCAGCCATCTGCGACTCGCTAGTTGGCTTATGCACCACATGTAAAATAATAATAATAATAATAATAATTATTATTATTATAATTGTTTGGGATGCATCTTAAGAATCAAATAGCCGAAGCCCTTATGTATGCATTTAGTGAGGGATCACTCCAGACAGATATATTCTGAAAATTGAAAAATGACACCTGGACACCGGGAATCGAAGCCAGGACCTTTGGCTTAGTACGCCACTGCTCTGACCACTGAGCTATACAGGAATAGAATCCGTTAACTAAATTAAATTAAGGTTACTCTAGCTGGGAGCATCAGGTGAAAAGCACCTATGATTGACCTGCAACCATGACAAGAAAACTGAAAGTGAATATAAGAAAATATGTAACTCTTCAAACTAGAACAAACTCACATCCTTCAACGAAGGATCGTTTGCCTCATAAAACTGGCAATGTAAATTAGAAGCAGTTAATAATAATAATAATAATAATAATAATAATAATAATAATAATAATAATAATAATAATCTACTTTAATGGTGAAGTTAATAATGGAATGAAAAGATTTGATACAAAACTCTACTACCGCCTGATGGCCGTTAGACTTTTACCTACAAAGCCTATAAAATAATAATATTTGACAATACCTAACTCTAGAAAGTCCTAGTTTAAGGAGTTACAAGAGTGGTAGCTAAATAAGCTAGCTATAATGAGTTAACTCCATAGTGAGTTACGAAACACACAGAGCAATCTCCTAGAAGAGGAACTATCAGTTTACAAATAGTAAATGTCGAGCTACCAGGAATATAGGCTGTAAAGATATTATTGCTGGTCTATTCCTGGCTGGACATTCAATAGTATATTTATACTTCCACCCAATCTAAGGCACACTATAACTAGTGCGAACAATAAATGTATTAACTAATACAAACGATGCCTGAAGGGGGCCGGAGACAATACACTATATATATCCTGCAAGCCACTACTATGGACTAGTAGCGCCCCTACAGGTCGCGCACCGTAAAAAGGTGCACTATTAGAAATATTAGGGACTGGTATCAGTCACAGACCTAATTAGGTCATTGAACAAAGCGTTAGATATCCTGATTTACACCATTATGTGATCTTAAGCATTAAGTAAGCTAAGCATGGTCTTACAGTTTAGGGTGTCAAGACATTTCCCTGGTATTTAACACTATGCCTTATGGGCCGTTAGCACGTTACACTATGCTAATAAATTGTTGAAATAATCTATGCTATGAAGTATTATTTCTTATCAGTAAATTTGGATAACGTTCTCCATATTGTGACGACAAATGGTTTTCTGCAGGCTAAATGGTGCTCGTACCATCAAGAGGAGTCGTTGAAATCTTAAATGGATGTGTTAAGGTGGGAGTATAGGAAAGGCAAATTAAGGGAAATATTTTTGTAGTTTTTATTACAAAACTTTCCTTGTTAAAAATAAATAAAATATTGCTCCAGTAGAAAAAAAAAACTCCGTGTGTCAGCCCTTAAAGTGAGTTATACCGACCGAACGACTTCTGCGATAATAACGCCAACATTTGCACATAGATCAGTGCAGTCAGTGAAAAGCAGTTAATCTCAGTTTTATAAGCCGAAGCTACTACTTCTTTATTCAAGTATCTCTTCATTTGTCCTCACGAAGCTGAGTTTGACCCATTCCAGACCCACTGATTTAAAGATAAATTTTGGAGGGGCTGAAGATCGAGCTTGGTACCTCTGGATCTGTAGCCAGGAATTTTGATTACTTTTTAAACGAAGAGAAAAAGTTGCCATTAAATTCTAATACACATTTCACAGATATTCAACAACTCATGAAGTTACCATGTTAAGACAATTAAACTCTATATTCCTAATTGAGCAATATTTTATTTAGTTTTGGACAAAAATGTTTTTCCATAAAAACTGCAAAAAAACACTGGCTTTTTATCACGCTCGTTACATCCCTTCGTAACCTTCACAAAGCTGTTGGAAAGAGGTAAGTAATGTAATGAGCCAACTATACTCTAAGTTGAAGCGGGTACAAACGATTGACGGCTTGTTTTTCAGCTCTCTACCTCACATTCAAAGGGATGGCAAGAGTACATTGGACTGAAACCAGGACAGAACGTAGACACGACCAACGCGGGTCACACTCAGTTAATGTCACAGAAAACTACACGAGTGAGGAGATTTACTTCAACAACAGTGTATATGTTATACCAAAGGGATGTAAGTACCTACATCATTTGTTCTCGAACCAAACATAAGTACAAAGGTATTAAAATTATTAGAATAATTGAGAATTTTTTAATTGATTTTGTTTATTCTTCTAAAAAATGCGATATATAATGGAATATTAGTTAAATTTGTTGGTATAATTCATTTTTCATCCCTTAAGAGTGGTTTGGAAGATATTTAAAAATGTTTAGTGATTTTACAGCAGTTAGGAGAATTTGTTTAGAAATAAATCATGTTGCCTACACTGTATGAAGAAATCATCTAAATTCACGTACAGACAGTGGGAGGCAGAGCGCTTCGCACGGCTCACGACTCACGTGCGCTGCGCACGCCTTAGGGCGAGAATATCAGGTATGAACAGAGCGAGGTGTACGTCGTGAGCCGTGCGAAGCGCTCTGCCTCGCTCTGTCCGTAAGTGGCTTAAAACGCAGTGGACTGAACTTTTCCGTAACCCTCCTCCTGCGAAAGTATTTTTTATTTTTTTTTCAACACCGCATCTTATCATACATTTGGGTTACACGCTGAAATTATTATTAATTATATGATTTTTATATCTTTTCTCAATACCTAGGCTAGTAGTTAAAAGAAGTAACTCACTTCAGTGGCCGCATGGTCTAAGGCGCTTCCCTCGCAATGGGCTATATTGCCGAAGATGGAAAAATTGGGTTTCGATACCGGTCGGGAATACAGAAGGTTTTTCCTAAATGGTTTTCCACTCTCCCTCCACGCAAATGCGGGTACACTTTTTTCCAAATTTATCTTTACTATTTCCTAACACATTAGTGTAATTAGTACATAGGGTATATTCCTAATGGGTAGTAAGACACGGTGCTAAAAACAAAGGAGTAATATAAAATACATACCAACAACTCAAAGTATGTTTAAAAAAGGCTTTAAATTACTGCAAGAGGACCTGGTGGTATAAGGGTAAGGTGTTGGACTTCCATCTGGGGTCCTGGGTTAAATCTTCGGTCCCAGCACAGATTAATCTTATTGCCAAACCCTTCACCTCTGACAAGACGTGTATTAATCACAACTTGTGAATGTGTAGAATGCCAAGACTCCACCGTGGTTCGGATTCCACGTTAAACTGTAGGTTCTCCATTTTATATCACAATCACCCTACGATTACATATTAGCGTAAGTGCGTATAACACGAACAGGTAGTAAGACGCAGTGTTAATAATAATTTAAATATGTTTTCTTTACATCACGTCTTAGTATCTGTTATTGTTTTACGCACACATTACTTAACTAATGATATATTTTGTTTATTGTTTATTATCTATTTTGGCCTGGCATCTTATAATTTTAAATCCAGGCCATATTTACACATCGCCAAAGAATTTTCTACTACTATACAGTTTCCAAATTTTCTTTTTTCTAAACAGGTTCTACACCTAAAGTACCTACTCGAGATACAATTTCAGTTTCATTTCAGTTGGTCCACCCCGAGTGTATTACTTCCCAGGTACCCTCCTCCCCTGGTTACCCCATCAGATATGGTTTCTCATCCCAGTCCGATAGTGAACCCAGTGATGGCGAGCATCCCCCTATCCACCACCTGGGGAGGCCCCCTATCCGAGTTGGTGCTCCATCTACTCTTAAGCACAGACTACTTCCTTTCTTGTCTTTCCACTATTTCTACATACCCTGAAATTGTTTCTCCTAACATACTCAACCTATTACTTCCCCTTCCCTATCCTATTCTATTCTAGTCTTATCCTAGTCTAATCTAAACAAATTATTACATTCCGGGAACATCCGATGCCTCGATGGTACAAGGGGATGCTGAGCAGCCACCTATCTCCATCTTGATGCAAAGGGCTCTTACAAGACCTGATCCTACTATTCTTTTTTCCAAGAAGAGGGATCTGCAGTCACAGGGCTCCCTCTCCTGCGTCCTATTTCTTTACCCTCATCTTTCCCCAATGTTCGGCTGGAATGATAATCCTTTGGTTTACCGGGGTTATCTCAGTAATCCTCCTGATCCATCAGCCGAACTGGTATATCAGTCCTAAAAAGCTATGTGTTTGCCACTTCCCGGCATCTCTTCTTGTTCCTCATTAAAGGTTGTACATCAGTATTTCCGCAAAAGCAACCTTCTCCTTCCACTATTCGCCCCCCGCTGAGACCTTACTCGCATCCATCTTAGTCCCACTTCCCAAGTTTCTATCCTAGTCCCTGTCATTGTCCTCGTCATCATCTCCGTCTTCATCACTGTCATTGTCCTAGTCACTGTCACTATTCTCTCCCCCTCTTCCGTCTCTGGCCCTCTGTCTTTTTATCTTTGTCCCAGTCTTCGTCTCTCTCACAGTTTCCTTATGTATTCTGCCTTAGCCCTTTCTGAAGCTTCCGTTGCTAGCTTGTCTAGGAACCTCCAATGGGTGGGATCTTTCATGATACCACCCCCCACCAGTCTCCCCTGCACTTCCTGCTGATTCGGTATTCTTATCTAAAGCGTATGGTCACATACCAACACAACGTGTTCCGGGGTACCCACCTCACCACATTCACCCAGATCAGATTCGAACAATCCCACCTTCCTTAAGGATTATAGGTATGGCTCCTTCCCTGTGATGAATTGGACCAGACCCAGGGATTGTTCCAGATGTATATTATCAATTCTTTCAACCCCATTGTGAAAGAGTTGATAAGCCCTTCTACCAGTTTCACTGCCCTCTCAGCGTCTCTGCCATTTCCTCAACAGAGCAATCTCTGCGTCATCGAATGTTTCCCCTTCAGGTTAGGTGAGTATCCTAACTTTGTCCCAGTTATTATTCCTTTTCCAGTACCCAATTGATTTCTTCTTAATCAAAAGGTCAAACGGCCACATACCTAGGGCAACACACAGTGCATCTGTCGCCACTGTCCGATAGGCACCCGCAAGTCTCAGGAGGACGTTCCTCTGTATAATAGGGACCGCTCTAGCAGCACGACGTTGTTTAGTCTGTTGGCCCAGACGCACGCTCCATAGCCAACAATAGAAAGAAGGATCACGTGGTGATATGTCTTTATTATACGCATGGGCAGGTGGATCCTCCTCTGTCCAATGCTTATAATCTTATTCATAGCCCGCTGTGCTCTCCCTTTCACTTCCTCTGTATGGGCCGTGAAGTTTCTATTCTCATCGAGAGTGACTCCCAGGTATCTGACTGTTTGGCTCCTTCTCAAGTTCTTACCCTCGACCTTTATTGTATATTTTCGCACCATTTTCTGCCTGAATAACATAAATGTTGTCTTCACCAGTGCCATCTTTAGTTTGACATATTTGCACCACCTTTCCAGCCCATCTAGTACCCAATTACATCTTTCCTCCAGGCTCTTCCTTGAATAACCTTCTAACACTATTATAAGGTCGTCCACGAAGGCGACTATTCCATGTGTTTCAGGGATCTCCTCCAGAATCTGTAGACCCGGCTCCAGTCCCACATACCAGAATATCTGCCCGCAGACCGATCCCTGGGGGTATTCCTTAGTAAGTCTTTTCTGCATGCTGGTACTCCACACCTCAGGGTGGCATACCTTTCTGGCAGTAGTCCTTCAAGCTTTTGTACAATTGCCCTGAACACTACAGTTCTCTTAACTGGTCAAACAACGCCGGCAACCATAGGTTGTCAAATGCCCCCGGGATATCTAAGAATATCTCTACCACGTGTCTATCAGCGCCCAAGTCGATCAATTCCATTGCTCTACAGATGGCATCCTATGTTGATTTACCCCTTCGAAAGCCATACTGCGGTTGATGCATGCCCACTCCTGTCCTGTGCCTTAGTAATCTTTCATACAGTATTTTTTCCTGTAGTTTCTCACTCGTGTTTTGAAGACAGATGGGTCTATATGACTTTGGAAGAAGTGCGATTACCTCGCTTTGCTTCCAGATGTTCGGGATTCTGCCCTGAGTGAGGCCCCTCTTAACACCCTCTGTTCTTTCGTGTCTGCTTCCTCGTCGTCACCTGGTAACAATGTCTCCATAAGTAACTCCGTGGATTCCACCCATTTATCCTCTCTCTTCAACGTGGATAGCATCGCTGGTGGTCTGATCTTGAATGGGATTCCCCAAGGTCCTTGCTGGAGTCCTCCTTTACGTATCTTTCCCAGCTTTTCCTTTTTTATTCTTTCAATCCCTCCTCAAATTCCTTTTTCCTTTTTCTATATATGTCCACAGCAGCCTCACGGACAACTGGGTCCCTTCACCTTTGATAACTCCTACGAGTTTTCCTTACCCTTGTACGAAGTCCCTGTAGTCTGTCGTTCCATGGTCTATTCCTGACCCTGGTATCTCCTTTAGTCACCGAGATGGATTTCTTCATCGCATCCTGTAGGGCCGACGTCAACTCCTTGGCTTTGATGTTGACATTGCCACCATTCTTGACTTGGTTGATCAGTACCAGTTCCCTCCTCAACTTTTCCCAATCAGCTCTTTTCATATAGTAACTTTTCCTTATCCCTATCTCATTTACATCCGCCACCCTCCCCATGGCAAGGTTGAACACGATCAGATTGGGGTCACTAATCATCGCATTATCGATTACCCTTCATCCTTAAACCATGGCCACAGGCCCGGCGTTGCATAATGTGACGTCGATCTTTGTAGACGCCCCAGACCTCCCCTTATACGTGGGGGGATTTCCCGGTTAGTTTACAACTTCCAGTCCGTGCCCATAGAGGAATTCTTCAAAGGCTCGCCCTCTCCTGCATCATTTCTTCTGTCCCCTCCGATCGCCACCCGACCATGCCACATAGGAGACTTGGCATTGGCATCGACAGTAATTATGAATGGTTCGCCAGCGTACATCCTACACAGTACTTTCATTTGTTCCAAGTACGGTTCAATTGGATGCCTAAACTGAAAGTACAGGTTTGCCATCACAGCCATGCCGCTGCCAGTTCCCAGCTCCATACACGTTACCCATTGGTTACCTAACTGTGTTATTTTAGTCACGGTGATGTCCATGTAGGGATCTTGTATACATATGACATCGAGCTTCATTTCCTCCGACAGCTTATGAATCTCATGCAGCACGGTCACATTCCTCATCGCATTGATCTGGCCTATTTTAAGTATACTCCTAGCCATTATGGATTATGTGTGAGTGCGTAGCACGCCGGCCACGCCACACTCGGATTAAAGGTTTTGCGACAGTGGGCTTCCATAAACTGCTGGTACGTGCTCTACAAGCTGAACATTTCTTCTCTTCTCTTGAACACCTTTTCTATGAGATCCAAACAAGCTGGCTAACTCCGTTGGCAGGTTCATTGATTTTAGTGGAATCCTGTCCAACGATTCAGCAGTAGGGAACATAATACTCTCACTAATGGTATATAGAAACGGAAAATATAACATTTTAAAATTTTACTCAAGTTTTCTACGAGGAAGATTGGGAAACCATTCGAGGAAAAAACACTCTTATTTCACATAATGAGTCGGACCCCAAACTCCCTGTCATCGGGAAAACAGACTAAATGGGCTTTAAATATTTTACACCGCATTCCCACTAGGGCTGGTAATTAACTTAATGTTTAAAAAAATCTATATACCACTTCCTGTTGTGGGACTTCCCCAAACGATTACGGAGGTAAATAAATATATTTCTGGATATGCCTTTGTCTAAAACAACTATTACTGTTTCAGACACGGAAACTGTGCTACCGGCCGGAGATCACTCGTTCCTCTTCACATTTAGTATACCATCTAACCTTCCGTCGTCCTTTGAAGGGGCCTTCGGCTATATTCGTTACAGCATCAAGGCGATTTTGGACCGTCCTTGGAAATTCAACCAGGATACCAAGGTCGCCCTCACAGTCCTCGCTTACAGAGACCTCAACATGTACCCGCAACTCAGGGTCAGTATAACATAATATGTTGCTGGTTTTACGTACATCGTCTGGCCTAGCTACATGTTTAAACTAATGGGGTGGGGATGAGGAAGGTAAGATTTAGAGGACATGTTTCCAAATTTGGATGAAGGTTTGGGAATTAAAGAAAATCAAACTCGATACATCCTGCCAGATTCTAATTCCGACCTCCCTCACACTTCCTGCCAAACCAAACTAAATTAGGCTGATACATTGGCATACATACTCTCCGATAAGGTTATCTCCTAATGTGGGTACACATTTAAAATATATTCCTATAAATATAGTGATCTACTTTATGACAATCCACACAAATTAAATTTAACAGGTGAAGGCATATATGAAATTACGATAGGGTTCTCGATGTCATAAAATAATGGTCGAGGTATTTTAAAACAATTCTTGATTTGGAGATCTTAACAGATATCACAAAACATAGGATTTGTCGCTGAGTTTTACCATAAGCACTGTGATTATGACAATTAAGATAGTTAATTCAGCCGGTTATTCGCCTGGGTACAGCAATAACTTTAACTATAGCAAAACATATTTTTCATACGTTCTTCCCCTTTCCTTGTATTTTGCCTCGCCTATAAGCTGTTTACAAAATCATTATATTAAGATTCTTTGATATTTCTGTCAATGATGGATTAACTAGCTAAGCTCTTATATATGTTAGTCACGGTTATAGCCACATCTAAATATTATATTCTTTAGATTAAAAATGACATCTTGATATGGAAATCGATAGCTCAATGATTAGAGCATTGACGTACTGATGTACAATAGTTAGTACCTTCTGGCTCGGTGAGGAGAGCAACTGGAAACCAGCTCACTCCTCATTTCCCTAGTACATCTCCTCAGTTCTGCCTAGGCTTCACAGCTGAGGCTGTAACTGTTGAGGATCCAACCAAACTTCGGGTTGAGTACTACACATACATAGTAACCAATTTCCTTTAAGTTTCAACACTCTTAAATCTAGTATTCTTGATTTCCAATTAACACTCTTAGATTTAAAACTATTTTCTGTTGAGTTTCTTAATTTTTTGACTTCGGATTCCTAGACTCTAATTTAATTTCAATCAAGTCAGAATGGTTTAGGAGGTTAGTTCCAAATGTTTGTATACTGCTCAAATTTCTATAAATTTAGAGATAAACTTTATAATACATTTTAATAATACGCAAATTATTATTATCGTTACCTTGAATTTTGCTCAACTAAAAGGATGTGTAAGAAACACATTGCAATATGTTAACATTCTTCAACTATTTTGGCAATTATGCTTAAAACTTAGATAAAAACTTAAGATTAGCAATATAAAGTGAAAGGATATCATCCACTGATGAATTACTAAAATCTTTAAAAATATTATTATTATTATTATTATTATTATTATTATTAACTAAGTCTTAACCATAATCATTACTGCTCCTTACTTTATTATTATTTAGAATGTTTTCTAAAATGTTATTTTGGCAATGTTTAATTAGTTATATTTAATACCAATGTTTCAATAGCAGCTTTGAATTTGTTGAGTTTCAGTAAGAGTCTTGGATTTAAAACTACTATGCATTGACTCTTAATAACACTTTTTTTTAAAACAAATATCCTCTAAGTAGCTATTACTGTTTTAGATACAATCTAACTTCCTTGAAGTTTAAATTACACTCATAA
Source organism: Timema cristinae (assembly GCA_039000515.1). Classification (NCBI taxonomy): domain Eukaryota; kingdom Metazoa; phylum Arthropoda; class Insecta; order Phasmatodea; family Timematidae; genus Timema; species Timema cristinae. The sequence goes on from JBCFYV010000001.1 coordinate 53,979,757, forward strand.
ATTTCCAAGTAATGTCGGTTGTATTATATGACTTCAAACACTAATATTATTTAGATCAAGTCGCAGTGATCTTTTAACACTATCCTTCATTGTTTCAGACGCCGCTAATCCTCGGTAACACCAAGACCATTTGCTGCTGGTGTTGCCAGTCTGCACCCATGGCCATCACTGCCAGAGTCCCCTTTACTGGATTTGTCCCAGGGCAAGACGTGCCTCTAATAGTAGAGCTGGACAACCCAACTAGTGTCGATATCACCTCTGTCCAGTGCTACTTGATGCAGGTAACATAATAACTAGCAGAGTATCTTTCACTGGAGTGGTCCCATGGTAAGACGCGCCTCTAATCATGGAGTTGGATAACCCAAATAGTGTTGACATCACATCTGCCCAGTGCCACTTGATGCAGGTAACATCATCACTCCCAGAGTCTCCTTCACTGGAGTTGTCTCAGGGCAAACGTGCCTCTAGTTGGAGAGTTGGACAACTAAACCAGTCTTGACATCACCTCTGTCCTCCAGTAATACTAATTAAACTTCAATACATTTATTCATCATCAGGTGTAGTTTGGCCTCTTGGAAAGTCTAGTTATAGTACGCCTCCAAGTATCTCGATCCTGGGCCAGTATCTTTAAGTTTTCGTATCTGCTTCCAGCCTTGACTTAATCGTATCCGACAATATTTTAGGACACAATCCGCTACTCAAGAGAGTAAAGTAAAGTGAACCGTACTTGCTTATAGCAAGCTTTTCATATAGTTGTGGGCTCTATGAAATGTGATGCATCAAATTTTAAAAATGTGATTTTGTTGAATGACAATTTGACCGTAGTTTTGTGAAGAGGAAGTAAAGTGGCTATTACCAACAGGTTGACAATCCTCATCCTTCAGGCATATTAATAATACGTGGTGATAGGTAGTTTGAGAAACAATATGTTGAATGATAAATGAGTTTGGGGAGTTCAAGAAGGTTAAGCACGGGGTCTTGGACTTGGCTTATAGCTATTTGCACAAAATGGGCCCTGATGTTGTAGACGTGTCTTTGGATGCTTGTTATCTTGGTTGATGCGTATATTTATTCATTGTTTGCAAAGGGAAGGTTAAATAGTATCCACTAAGCTTGTCTATCAAATGATTGGATGTAGGCTTGCGTGGTGGGACTAAATTTCACCGTGGCAAATTAGACATAATTGATTAAGTTGAGTGAGTCCGACGAAGGCTGAGTGTGTGACCATGAGAGTTATTGGTGAGCATTCCCTAAATCTCCATCTCAATGAAGTCGTGATGGAAAGTATTTGTCGTGTCTTAGCAACTAATTCACTTTGGTTTTACCTGAACGTCATGGTGTCATCGATGATCACTCCCAGGTACTAACTATTCTGTTACCTTGCATTCAAAGACCGTGAACTTAACCACAATATGGGGGATGATTGGAAATATTGTGTAAGCGGATTTGAGAAAGATAAGCTGACACTTGTAGGGATTTATAGGTTTATTTTCCATCTGGTCATCCAGTCTGCCATTGTGAATTAGTGTTTCTGAAGTCTTCTCTGGTGAGGGCTGATGATTCACTGGTGGACCAGAATGTGGTATTATCCGCAAACTGTGTCAGTCTGACACGGTGGTCCTATTTATGGGGGACGTATATGAATAATAGGCTGTAAAGCATTGGGGAGAATGCACTCCCATGGAGGACACCGGTTTCGAGAGGAATGAAATGGGACATAGTGGAGGAAGGAGCCAACTCTGGTTTGTTCCGATCTCTCACAGAGGTAAGAATATATCACGCTGATTAGCGGGATGATAAAGTTGAAGGTGTGGAGTTTATGGATAAGACCTTCGTGCCAGACCAGATCAAAAGCACTCTTGACATCAGATAGAAACAGTAAACTGTTTCTCTATCTGTTGATGTGGTTGATCGTGTCAGTGCATTGTTTACGGAATGGTTTGACTAAGCTTCTGTCTGGTATTAATACTGCCTGGGTCAGGGCAGTGATGTTTTGAATGCTGACATATTTCTCAAGCTTATAACTCGCATCTTCTCAAAAATCTCGCCAAACACGTTCAGTAAGCTAGCCTGTGTGAGGCATGATCGGTTGTTGTCTTCCATTGCCTGTGCATCATAGCAGTCCCTTCACATTTCCAGGATCGGTAAAGAAGCTCTTTATGAGGCATGCGTTGTAGATGTTGGTCGTAAGTCCTATTGTGTGTGCAGGGGCTTTCTTAAAGAAAATCTTTCAAATCTGATTCTCACCTGGAGCAGTATTCCGTCCACGTGCGAGTATGTCATTAACCTGGTCTGGAGCTATGTCGTCATCTTGGTGGGGATTTTGGGGGTTTAGAGGGAAATGAGGGTTTGTTGGTAGCGTGGTCATTAAGAGAGGGGTCAAGCAGGTGGTGGGTGTAAACCTTTCAGAAACAGTCAGAGATCTTGGTGACATTTTTCTTCTGGAATCGTTGGAGACTTGTCGCCAGAATCTGCCACCATCCGGGAGGTCTAGAGTATCATAAGCTTAGATCTATTTTACCTTCTGGAGCCGTTAGAGGTTTGTCGCGAGAATCTACCACCATCCCGGAGGTCTAGCTTATCCGGATCTATTTTTCCTCTCTGTATTGAGTTGATGAGGGCGTTGAGTCAATTCCACTGGGTCTTGATGGTGGGTTTATATGTTCTTTGAAGAAAGTAGAAATGTTTTTTTTAACTATATATATTGTAGTTCAACACCATTGCTCACTTTGTAGCGCATCTGATTCCTAAACTAAAAGTCCAGGTTTCGATTCGCAAAACTTCCAAAAATAGTATCTTTGATGCATTTGTCTCTTCCCCTTTTATACTAATGAATTAACTGCTGGGGTAACTAGGTGTTGTGTCTATTCTAAAATATAGTTAGTGTTTGTGTCATGTGTTTGTATAATAATTCTGTTAAGAAAGTGTATAGAAAATAAACACATTTTTTAAATAAATTGAATTGTTAAACTCTCGTTTGATCATCCTTGAGACCAGCCAGATTGAAACATTACGACCAGGTAGGGATGCAGTCAGGCGTCCAAAGTGTGGCACCTAAACATTCATTTTTTTTTCCAGGAGTCCATCTTCTATGCTCGTGGGAAGTCTCGGACAGAGACGAGGAAACTGGGGGAGTTGACCCTTGACCCCGTGGGAAAACATTCCTCCCATACAGCTCAAAAGACGATGAGGATGCCTTCCTGTCCCCCGACCTTGGATATTAACTGTGGTATCATCAAGATACACTACTTCATAGAGGTCGGACAAGTATAATTATTTAAATGTTATAGTATCATCAAGATACACTACTTCATAGAGGTCGGACAAATTATAATTAGTTAAATGTTATAGTATCATCAAGATACACTACTTCATAGAGGTCGGACAAATTATAATTAGTTAAATGTTATAGTATCATCAAGATACACTACTTCATAGAGGTCGGACAAATTATAATTATTTAAATGTTATAGTATCATCAAGATACACTACTTCATAGAGGTCGGACAAAGTATAATTATTTAAATATTATAGTATCATCAAGATACACTACTTCATAGAGGTCGGACAAATTATAATTATTTAAATGTTATAGTATCATCAAGATACACTACTTCATAGAGGTCGGACAAATTATAATTATTTAAATGTTATAGTATCATCAAGATACACTACTTCATAGAGGTCTGACAAATTATATTTAATTAATATGTTATAGTATCATCAAGATACACTACTTTATAGAGGTTGGATCAATTATGATTAGTTAATATGTTATAGTATCATCAAGATACACTTCTTCATAAAGATCGAGCTATTCTCAGTCTACAAATTAACACTTCATTTAGTGTGGTAATTATAATTAATCTATAGTTAATTATAATACCATCAAGATGGACTATTTCATAAAGAATGGATCATATTCGTTTTACAAAGTAATATTTTTATTACTGGGACCAGTTAGAATTAATTATACTTACACTACAATTTCCTAGTTTCAATTTAAATTATTTAACAAGTTTAAAATTAGAGTATTACTTTATGTATGAACATACAAACCTTTTCATGTTTAGCTACAAACTTTGGTCATAAATAGCTTTAAATTTGAAATGATGTGCATGTCTTAGCTTATTTATTTGGATGCTTCACGAGGTTCAAGTTTGTCAATTGCGTGTTGTATACTGTACTAGTGGACGTACAACGAGGCACAGAGTCAGGTGATGTGTATGTGGTGTTGTTCAGATAAATTACCACAAGGAATTGAACTTTGACTTTAGACTGTGGGTGAGTGTTCGTTATTTGTTACAGTGTAAAGCCACAACGTCTGGTGCTCACATGAATCTGTACGTGGCCACGCCACTGACTGTAGGCACAGTGCCCCTAATCTTCCAACAGACGTGGGAGCCACTCCTCCCTGGGCAAGATGGGCCCCCCACTGTCCCACCCACCGCTCCACCCTACCCTGACCTACGTAAGTATCTCAGCATAGGACATATTTACGTGGAGTGTGGGAAACAGCCACCAGTGCAGTGTTTCAAACCTCCAACCCTCCATCACTGACAAGCCAGACCAAATGAGTGCGGCACAGCTTGTCACTGGCGTGGGTTATTATATTTGTATTTAATATTATTTAAGTTTTTAGTAAAATTATTTAATATCTGTTGTGGAAGATGAAAAGGGGGACAAGTGTTCACTTACCTAGCGTTGGGTGCATTACTATTGGTCGTTTCCAAATAGAAATTCACAGACATGACCAGTGCTTCTTCTCACTGCGCAGCTCACATTTACAATATATGTTACAGCTCCTCCCTCATATGATGAGTGTGTGTTTGGTGCAATCAGCATTAGAGAGGACGAAGATTCAGAACACACGTATGGACAGAAACAGTTCTCACCACGATACCCCACCTACAACTTGTAGCTCTACAGACCACTCTATCTGCCTTCTTCCTCAATGCATTTTCACAAAGTATTACTTTGTACTAAAAATGGTTATAAATGATTTACTGTCAAAATAAACAACACAAATGTTTTTCAACAGTCTCATAATGCTACCACAAGAATCGTAAGTTTAATATGTATTTTTATAATCAACCCCTGGTGTGTCTAGATGCTATTACAACAGTGTACAATGCTAGTGGCACCAATGTTGATCATAGCTTATTGTCTTGTTGCGTGACCAGAGGTCGTCTAGAACATTGAACCAAGAAACTTTCATTAGTAAATTACTTGTAGATGAGTAGCACTACTCTTCATGGCCTCCAGGTAATCAAAATAAACAACATGTCTATTGTAAGTATATCCTGTCACCAGTTGCTTGTGAGTGAATACTCTTGAGTTTGAAACAGTAGCCATTTCCTGTCAAAGCGGCACGTAGGCCGATTGATGTTAGCTTTAGTTGAGGCAGCAATGGATCTGTGGGAATCGCTGTCTTAGCTATCGCGTGATTTTATGATGTGAATAGAAGTCCGATGATTGGTGATTTATGCCGTCATTGTAGGAATCTCCTAGAACTGGCAGAATCTATTTTGTTGTCCTATAGCTGGGCTATGGAGAGTTCGCAAAATCTAGATTTTACTGATGATGCTTCTTAATAAGTAAAAGCCAAGAATAATCTCGAAGCAGAGTTTAAGTTTTAAGTTTATATAATGGGCTAATTGTTAATTTTATTTATTTTTCTTTCCTGAAATAAATATCAATAAGAGTCCACATAAAAAAAAATCATGTGATAGCTAATACAGTTGTATAACCTCTGATACTAGTAATTGTTATTGATATCAATAACTGCATTTACTATCTATAGTGAAATGTCAAAATATATAACTTATATCAATAATAATTAAATTCTCCACGTATTACAACAAATATGGGTTATTCGAACACATCAATAGAGCAGGAGTGAGGACATTCGAATTTGAAAAGAAATGTACCCTCATTTGCATGAGATGTAGAGAGGGTGGAAAAATAAATAGAATATCACTTTGTGTGGGTTTGTACATGTGTGTACATTTATACGTTTAATTTAAACAAAGTACCTATTTTACTATTAGATGTAGATTTAATTTTAATATTGAAGATAAACCATGTTATGAAAATAGGAAAGAAATAAACATATTTTTGGAGAATATCTATAAATTAGTAATTAAAGTAGTAATAGTAATAAAACCAGGTAATTTGATTAGTATATAAATTTATTCTTCAAACAAGATAAATTACAAATGAGGTACGGTGCAGGTATTCAGAACATAGCGTTTGTATTCAGTCCCATTCATTTCTCATTTCCATATTCTGAAAGAAAACCCCCACATGACAATAAAATACTTCATGAATGAAAAAAACATACTGTTTTAGTAGATTAAAATAAAAGCGAAAAGGTAATCAGACATAAAACTTTTAGAATACATGGTTATGTTAATTTTGTCTCAATACTCGGAAAAGAAATTTCCAATTTTAATTGTTGAGTTATCAGTTCTAAAACTGAGCATATTTGGCAGACTAAGCACCCATTTTTGGACTTAAGAATTTAAAAAATAAAGCCAGCTTATAAGGCAAAACTATTCCAACTATTTTAGTATGATTACAAAATATTAATATTAAACAACATTTTACTTTAAACCTTCAATAAGCTTTGATTGTACGTATTTAAAAACGGGTCAACAATTTAATTTTTAGTTTTTATTTATTTACTGTGTACATTTCAATGTAATATTAAAGTTATATCACGTTAGCACCAATTATGGCTTGATCCAAACATCGTGCTACAAAAACTCAACAAACCTAAAATAGAAACATCTGGTGCAACAGTCGATACTATGAGGGAAGTTTCTAAACTCTCTAGACAAAATTAAGCCACAGCATCTGTGGGCGGAAATTAACAGAAAATCCTAGTAAAAAGAAGTCCGGAAAAGTCATCTTGCCCCACTGAATGTAAGTTAATGTTGGACGCAGCAACGCTAGGAGCACGCAGCTCCGGCACAGATTTATCTGATTACCAAACCCTTCCTTCACCTCTGACAAGACGTATATTAATCACAACTTGTGAATGTGTGGAATGCCAGGCCTCCGCCGTGGTTCGGATCCCACGTTAAACTGTAGGTCCTCCATTTCATCTCACAATCACCCTACCATTACACATTAGCGTAAGTGCGTATAGCCGGAACGGGTAGTAAGACGCGGTGCTAATAACAGTTAATAATAATAATAATAATAATAATATCTCCCTAATGTAATATTGGATGAAAGCATAATTCTTTTGGTGCCTGTAGTCAAAAATGTGGTTGTAACTAATATGATACTCTTCTAACAGAATATCCTCAATACCTCTCCTCACGTCTAGTCCCTCTTCGTGCTCACCATAATCTCGGTACCCTCTCACGTGACACCCACACACACAAAACTAACTTCTATTCTCTCTCTCTTACTGCTGCTGGAGTTCGTTCCGGAATCCTCTTGATATAAATATTAAAACTGTTGTCACTATACAATCCTTTCAGCATAATCTTCCTCAAAGTCTACGAGCAGATTCTCTATGGTCGATGTGAGGGGAGATGTAGGGATAAAGTAAGAATGTGTGTGTAAAGTAAAATTATTATTATTTAACCTAAATATATGCATGTATTTTATTTATATAGTTACTTAATATTATCAGCATTGTTTTATTTTCTAATTGTTTGCTATCTCCAACATGTTTATATTTGTTATGTGTAATTTAATGACGTGTGAATGTGTGTGTGGCATGAATGCGTTCTTTTTGTTTACTTAGTTTTTAGCTCTCTCCTTTATTTAGTTCTACTTTCCTCATTTATTTTATTTTATTATTATTATCACCACTTCTTACTACCCGTTCGGATTTTACTTACTTACGCTAATGTGTAATGGTAGGGTGATTGTGAGATGAAATGAAGGACCTACAGTTTAACGTGGAATTCGAACCACGGTTGAGCCCAGGTACTCCACATATTCACAAGTTGTGATTATTAGACATCTTGTCAGAGGTGAAGGAAGGGTTTGGTAATCAGATAAATCTGTGCGGGACCGAGGATTGAACCCGGCCGCCAGCACAGAAGTTTGACACCTTACCCTAAGTGCCAGGTCACTTTATTTTGATATGTTCATAAATTTACATTTATGTATGTGGGCAATATTTTTTATTATTAATAGTATTTTTGTACAGGTATTATAAATTAGTTTTTAGCATACAAGTATTAAATAAACATTTCTTATTACTAAGGGGTTAAGAGTAAGAAAAGGCGCTGGCGTTGACTTCGCCCAAATAAAGACCATATTATTATTATTATTATTATATTATTATATTATTATTATTATTATTATTATTATTATTAAAATATTACTTTTAAAATAAACCTTTAAATAAACGTTTCTGCATTCAGGGGAATCATGAGCAGAATATATATATATGTGCTCATGAGCATTGTTTGTGATGTACAAAAAAAAAAGACATATCGTCAAAATAAGTGATGTCTCTATAATATGACCATTGTAAGAAGGGACTGCTAATGTTTGGCAACCGGACCAAGCTTGGTGTTGGTGTGAATACCCTTAGGAGGTGTTCCCCAAGACACCAGCTCATCTGCACCATGGACCCAAGAGGTGATGAAGGGTGATAACGGGACTAGTCAAACACCTTAGCTCAGTCGGTAACTTGTCTGTTTACTCATCTCTAGGCCCAGTCTATAACGGACGTTGAAAGCGCAGCAGTTTTGACGCCGCGTAAACGTCAGATGAATAAGTCAATGTGCACTACATGGTCCAACCCATACGAGCGTTTTAAGTACCTGGTGTTCGGCGTTAACCGGGCGTCTGGCGCTTTTAACGTCACGTGTGGAGTAATCCAAATACAGGCAACCTTCAGCGCTAAGAACGTGGCGCTTTCAGCGTCCGTATGGAATGGCCCTTTAGATTAAAGTTAGTTTAAAATTATTATTATTAATAATAATAATAATATAATAATAATAATAATAATAATAATAATACACAGATTTAAGTATGTAAGTGTACAACAAGTTGCATTAGGCGGACAGAAGTACCCGGCTTCGAGGAATGTGTCAGAAGGGTGAACCCGCGTCGAATGCAACCGACAGAAACTGCTGTCGCCAATTCGGGGAGGGAGTTTTGAGCACCTGTTGTGATGTATTCGCCTAGTGATATGCAACTTGCTGTACATGTACGTACTTACAGATGTGTACTACCAGCGTTGCTGCGTCTAACCACAACTTAACATTTATCAATAAAAGATTATAGTACAGTCAAATTAGGTTCAAAAAAGGCTAAACCCAGACATTCAAAATAACAAAGCGGGACAATTGTGAAAATATTCATGGCCTCCTAAATGCCTCCAAAAAATCCCCAAAAACCCAGTTGCGTGTATTCCGATATTTCGAAAGACAGTCTGCCATCTTTGATCTCTGATACACTTTCACTGGAACTGTCATTGCACCCAAACTATTAGAGTTAGAGACTTGATTTTTTGTAAAATACTCCTTGTTAAAAGGGGTTTAATATAATTACATGAATATAATGTCCAACTTAGAGCAACTGCGCTTAAAAAATGGTTTGCTAAATTTGTAATGATTTTATGTTTGTTTCCTAGACACAATTTGGCAAGTGGCTGTAAAAAAGTAAGAGTGCAATTGGGCTAGGGAAGTGCTGATAAGTTTGTCTGGAGTGGTAGACTTAGTCGCTAAGGAAGGTTGCTATCAATGGTTCTGCTACCAGCATTTTCAGGTCTTTGGATCATGTAAACCTGGAATAGAGGCAAAAGACGGAAGCAAACCAAGCATACAAGAAGAAGCAAATTTTCAAGAACTATGTGAATTTATAGAATCCAACAATAAGTACCAGTTTACAATAAATAAACTAATTGAAAAACACGTTCAAATAGACCCATCTTCTCCACCCTACAGTGAGACTCATTTAAAATGGAAACTTACCAACCAATATAGTGAAAATATAACTATATCGCAGTTGCAAGGCAAACCAGGTGTTGTTTGTTTTTCAGGGATTTTGAATAAAATAATCACAGATAAATGGTACACTAATAGTAAAACTAACAACTTTGAAGAACGAGGAAGGATAATCATAACTGCAGTGGATTTGACTAGACAGAAAGTTCTTACACATCATTATGAATGCGATACTTTCCCGACAATTGCAGAAATTCAGAATAGCAATGGTCAGCTTGTAGGTGAATTGCTGTAGCTGTTTAAAGACACACTAATGACACCAAAAAAAGGGAAACATCTCAGGGGAGAAATTAAAACTGAAACAAAATCGGTATGTGTTCAACATGCAGTCATTATTGCACTTTGATCTAGATAATTTGTGTAGATTTTTCAAACAGGTCTCAACGTTTATCTTCATCAGCGATTTAGATCCAAAATTCTTATTGATTTGTGTCAAACTTGGGGATTTGCTCATCTTACAATGAAGCAGTTAGGTATGAATCGACGGTCACAATACAGGCACAAGCTACTGTGGAAAACAACCCATATGTATAATTCATGTATGATAATGCAGACAATAACATTTATACCTTGGATGGGCACCAGACCTTCCATGCAATGGGTGGAATTAACTCCGTAGCTCCTGCATCAGCTCTTCAAGCAGGAAAAAAGTTTCTTGAACTGTTTCCTACTCATTAGCTGACATAAGTGTATTTGGACAAACAAAGCTATTATTTTATAAGCAGCCTCACAAACCAGGTAATGACAATATCACTGTGCTAGATGTTAGTGAAATTCCCTTGAAACTATTGAGTGATGACACTGCTGATCAAATGGATTCTTTCTGGGTGGCAGGTACGTGGATAAATATTCTACCTCGTTGTAACTGGGGATGCTTCATGGAGCGAGCTTGTACAAGAAAGTTATATGAAATGTCGGCTGTACTCCCCACAGGCATTTATTAACATGGATCCTGGTAATCTTTTCACCATATTTACTTCACTACAACAAGAAACAGAAGAAGGAATAAAAAGTGGTCAGTCCAATGTGATGGTAATATATGATCAACAACTTTTTGCGAAAGCAATGGACACTGTTCTAGCAACTCCTCTCAAAAGTCCACTTAAATCTGTAGTAGTTTGTCTTGGTAGATTCCACCTTTTGTTTCATACTTGGGCACGATAAGTGAAATCATGAGTGACAGTGGTTTTTAAAACCTGAGGCAGAAAGTATATGCGATTAATAAAGTAGTCCATATGCTAAGGGGACGGGCTTATTCCAGAGCAGCGAGCTCATTGGTTTACCCTTCATGCTTTAGCTACTCTTCTCCTTGAGGAAATTACAAAGGATGACACCTTATCTCAAAGTTTAAAAGAGTGTTATAGTTCTCTTTTCATTAGTACGTCTAATGTTTAAAACAATGTTGAATCCCATATTCTTAAAAGATTAACAAATCTGTTAAAGGAGAAATTAAATAAAGCTTAAATTGAGGGTGGACGCACAGCAAAACTATGGACTCAATATATATGTATGGTAAAGATTATGTGTTTGTTTATCCGAGCTGATCACTGTGGTGATTGTCAGCTATATCTGTACAGTGTGCAGCGAATACTGCCATTCTTTCATGCAGCTGGCCACTTACACTATGCAAAATCAACGCATGTTTATCTCCAAGAAATGCTTTAACTAGAAAAGAAGGTGAAACCTGGAGAATTAAAAAAAAAATTCTACACAAGGCTTCTTCACTAGTCACAGATCAAGCAAATTCTGGGCTAGGTGTCTGGTCAGATATGACCATAGGTCAAGTCTTAATTCGTTCAATGAAGAGCATAGGTGGACTCACTCAAGGTCATGTTATGTTAGCATCCACACTTGCAAAGTGGGTGCATACAATGCCATTCGCCTAAAGAGTTGTGGATGCTATTGAAGAGTTCGCTGAAGTTCAAGGTGTATCCTCAGAACAGCACATAGATCTGAGATCGTCAAGACAAGATTGGGGCTGGGCTTTCAAAATACCTTCACCTGACCTGATATAGCTTTCCATCGGAATTATTGGAGACAGCTCAATAAACTAGATCGCGCTTTGGAAATTGGAAAATCATCTCTCAAGAATACTGTTGGTAAGCTCTTTAGCTAAGTCCATTACCGACGCAACAACAAAGCACACAGTCTTTGGCTACTATTAACAAGGCTGTAAGCGTAAACAACAAAGACATTGTGATTAACTCAAACCAGCTTTGTCACAGAATGATATGTACTTTGCGAAGTGACTTAAAGTTGAAAAAAAGTTTATTGTATGAATTGGATTCCCACCCACCGTCACTATTTAATGGTACGTCAATCTGGAAGGGCACGAAATCATCTCTCGTTCATGTTCTGAATACATTTTCACCAAGGGAATTGTCCTTTCCCCTAAATGCAACATACACAATTGATGGTGGACACCTTTTGCACAGCGTTGTATGGCTATGTCCAGCAATCTACAGAAAAAGTTGTGAGCAATATGTTTCCTACACCTTGGGGCACTACGGAAGATGCCATGTTGTGTTTGACGGCTATGAAGGAGGCCCCAGCATAAAATATATTGAACACTTACGGAGAGGAATATTTAAAAAATCACTTGAGGTGAATGTTGCAGATGACTTCGAGGTTTACATGTCTCAGCATGATTTTCTCTCAAATTAAAAACAACAAAGGAACATTCATTACACATTTAAGAGGCCAGCTAAAAGCTGCTGGATGCCATGTTTACCAGGCAGTTGGTGGTTCAAACACTCTTAATACTCAAAAGAAATGGAAGTAGCAGCATCAGGTCCATCTGGGCTTGTTGTATATGTTACTGGTCTACTGATGTTGTTAATCACTCATGCGGCAAAAGAAATACTCATGCTAATGCCGGGTATCAAAGGGAAAAAAGATTGCATATATAGTGGTCAACACTTACAGAACCAATTAGGAGACATGAAAGCTACAAGCATTTACCGGATGTGATTCCAGTAGCGCTTCGTAATCAAATAAATGTCTTCAATTGTGCTTCATCTTCCTCAGACTCGATTTCAGCGGCAGGAGAAAAGTTCTTCCTGGCTATGTATTGTGTAAAAGGACAACCTAATCTCGACACAGCAAGACATCGCGTTTAGATGAACACTGTGGCCAAGCAGAAAGTCAGTGGTACCTTCAACTTAGCAGTACTCCCTCCTACGTCACCTGCAGAATGTCAGCATTCATTACGTGTGTATTTACAGGTACAGCAGTGGAGGTATGTGGGCCTACCACCTGCAGATTGGGGTTGTAAGTTACACAATAATAAACTCCACCTTGTTCCAACACTAAAAGCGGCTGTTTCAGAAAACCTTCTCAAATTGGTTGTGTGCAACTGCAAGACTTCATTCATGTGAAAGGCATTGTGAATGCAAAGAGAGTGGACTTGAGTGCTCATCTATGTGTGCAGTAACAGCTCGGTATCCGTTGATGATTGTGAGTATGAAGATATGGACGAGTAAACTTGTAAAGTTCCCAAGGAAAAATACATTGTTGGTACTAGCAAATAAAATTCCCCACCTACACAACGTAAACGTCCGAACTAAATGTGTAAGAGCAACAATACAAAACATATTAATTATGATAGGTTAAGATTATTTATCATTAATATATTTTTGCAAAATTTTTCATGAGCAGAAATTGTTATGCTGGTTTTATTTTATTTATTAGAAGCACTATTTTCTTTCTAATTCATACCAAAAAAGGAAAACTAAATATTTTTCTTAAAGCTGTTATTATTTCTTATGTTATTATTATTACTATTATTATTGTTATTATAACCGCGTCTTACTACCCATTCGGGCTATGCGCATCTTATGTTACTAATTTCAACTTCTATTAGTTAACATTTTACGTGCTGTAGAAATTGTATATACCTTTTATGAAATAATAGATGGTATTACTTTTTTTACTCACAAGAACATTAATAAAACTAGTTTTTAATAAAATAACTAATTATAATTTTATACTATGTAGTATCACAATAAATTTAAAATAATACGTTGTACGTATGTACGTTACAAATATTTAAAAGGGTAATATATTAGGCTAGAATAATAGTATACAATAGGCATATTGAAATGCTTGAACTGGCCCGATGATCGCCGCGACACTGTGGCACGCGGCCGGTGCAGCGCAAGGGTGTGCACGCCCGAACATAGACCGTTGTACGCGCTCACATTTAGTTTATAGAGGTATAACTTTATATTTTTGCTGTAGTAATTTTTATGCTCTACAACTTTTATCAAAATACTTTTTCATAATTTTTTTTGTTTACAATTTATTGAAGAAGTACTTAACGCTTTGAACAGAAAACGTAGCAATCATACTTTTTAGAACATACAAATGGACCAAAAAATAAATAAAAACGGGTGAACTATATTACATTACTATTAAAGAGCGTTCTCTTACAAACATTAAAAAAAGAATCAACCTTTCAGGTATATTACTTAGCCCGTATTAGCTGTTTTCGTGAACCCTTACACAAATCCAAAAGGGCTAAATTCGTTTTCAAAATGGCGGCAAACCCTTAACGGGATTTCTTGGACCTTTTTTAAAAAAAAAATGTTCTTGAGACCACCCTAAACAAATCCCAACCAGTCTCAGCTTGTTATTTTGAATGTCTACTTCAAATGCTAATTGCACTGTACTATTACTTGGGTGACCTGGTGGTCTAGGGGTAAGGTGTCGGACTTTTATGCTGGCGGCCGGGGTTCAATCCTCGGTCCCGGCACAGATTTATCTGATTTCCAAACCCTTCCTTCACCTCTGACAAGACATCTTGTGAATGTGGGGAATGCCAGGCCTCCACCGTGGTTCGGATTCCACGTTAAACTGTAGGTCCTTCATTTCATCTCACAATCACCCTACCATTACACATTAGCGTAAGTGCGTATAAACCGAACGGGTAGTAAGACGCGGTGATAATAATAATAATACTTTTGCGATTTTTTTTTATTAGTTTTCCCTGTTTAATTATCCCCACAGATGCTGTGGTTTAAGTCAGGACAGAGAGTTTGCAAACACACAGTATAGCAATTAAGTAATTTAAATTAACAGGAAAGCCATGTTATTACTTGTGTCTAGTGGTAAAGAACATTTCAGGAATTATGTTTGAAACTGTTGTGCACGTCAATCCACATTTCACCTGTATGAATAGTATTCAGAGCATTTTAAATTGTAATGTAAAATTCTTATACAATCCACAATTATTGACCTTTTGAATTGTACAGCCACACAGATAGAATATATAAAAATTTGTAGCTATCGTTTCAAGTAAATCAACTTTATTTCATTCTAAAAATGGGTAATAGATTTAAAAAAACCTAATCAATCTGTATATACCTTTTCGGCGTCTTTATCAAACCAACATATCTATAATGTTAAGAGTGTTTTTAAAATAATGAGACCTACGCTCCAATATTGTGTTTATCTACATAATTTGAAGTATATTTACATAGTAACTTAAAGAGTAAATGGCTCACCTGGAAATTATTTTCAATTCTCATGTTCGTTCTCAAATTCAGCAACCTAAAACAGACTTATTACGTTAGCTATAGCTTGGATTATAAACGAATACATAATATACCGAATAACATTACAAAAGTCTAATAATTTTAAAACATCATGTTGAATATTTTAGTGGAGTACTATATAATGTCAACCTTGGTGGTCTTGAGGTAAAGTGTTCGCCTCAGGATTCAATGATCGTGGGTTCAAACCCAGCTGAAGTCAACGGATTTTTCTTTACCGATTAAAATTTGTAGGACAACTTTCTTTGGATGGAAAGTAAAGCCATCAGTCCCATGACTATTGTGATATGTAAAAGAAATCTGTAAGGTTTGTGAAAATATCTTTCACAGCAAAATTAGTAAGCCCCTCCGTTTTCACTCACAGAAATTCTCGTGTGCTGATATAATCAGTGGGTTCAGAAAGTGCACGTTAAATACCTCAGATAAAAAATAAAATTAAATGCTATGTAATCAATAAAAGTATATTTAGTAAGGAAATATATTTTGCATAAAAATTCACCCGAAAATGTTTGATATAGCAGAGCCTTTCATATTCAGTGAACAAAATAATTCATGTTTGACCCAGGTCAGTCACAGTGTTGACAATATTATAGTAAATTTATCAGAAACCTACTATATGTCTTGCTGATTTTGCCATTTCTACCAGAGTGTTGAACTAGGTCAGCAAGGTGTCAAAAATATTATAGTACATATACCAGAACCTTACCATCTGTTTTGCTGATTCTGCCAGTTTGACCAGAATGTTGACCTAGGTCAGCCAAGGTGTCGACATCGTACTGATACAATGTGCATGCCTTCAAACCCGTAATGTTGTGATATAATTTGTTGGCAGAGTTGATAGAGTATTTAACTTGACTTGTCTCCAGGTTAATCCACGTGACGTTATAATTGGTAGTGCACTTGTTATTGTAAGTATTGTTCCACGCGATGTTAAGTGACGTGTCTGTCTTACTTTCAACTGTCAGATATGTGACTTCCCTAGGTCCTGAAATGTTCAACAGGGTTAATATTGGGCTGAGAATCCACCGTACTTATAGACACAACCATTAATAAGGGAATCTTATTGGAAATTATATGGTGTTGATTCAATTTGTTAATAATTTTTAAAAATCAAATCAGAATCTCTTTTATTCTCAAAACTAGATTAGAAATACTTAAGTTTGTAGCTATAAACTTTTCTGTAGGGTCGATACACATTCCCAAATTAATGATAAATATTAAGAAAAAAAGAATATATTTATACGTACTGTAAATGACTTAGTCTTGATTTAATTAACAAATACTATCACTGAATATTTAGCTGAAAACTAAACTATATGTTGCTACTGGAGAAATATTTGATTTACTTTTGCCAACAAATTTATATTCTATAAAAACTGTAAAAATTCTTGTACGCCCCTCTGCCGCATCTTAATGACATAAAAGTATTTTAATTCTAAATTTGTGAAAATATAGTCATGAATTCTAAAAATTTAGCCAACACTCATTTTAATTTGCATCAATTATAACTTTACTTGCTGAGTAAGTTAGTTTCAAACATAGCTTGCAAGTGATATGCCTCCTCTTTTTACAATAAATACTCACGTGTAGTAAACCCTACAGTTATTATTTTAGAAGCTATGTCTAAATTTTTTGCTTTATTAGTTTATCACACTCATTTTCACTATTGTGTATATGATGCAGGATAATTATAGCAGAATAACCTCATTGTGAGAAGCCTAGGCTCTTTACAAAACGTCATGCTTTTGTCGAAAAGGCATAGTTACCTTAGTTAGGCCCTTCTTTTTGTGATACGTCTAAAGATTTACAGCCTTGTTGCTGTGAAAAATTTGACCAATAAAAGGTTGCCCAAACTTCATCTATTTTATAAAAGGACTAACTCATCCAGCCGTATTATAAAATTGTTAACACGTACATCCTTTTTACAGTCTCACTAGCCTTTAATGGGTTCATCATCAAATCAGGCACATGGATTTTTAAGATGGAAATATTAAATAAATTTAGAAGTCAAAAAGTTTATCAAGTTAATTTTTTTTTATAGAACTTGTAAAACTAGTCAGAAAAATGGTAGTTTTTATATATTAGCTAAGAATAACTAGAGAAAAAACTATAAAGGAATAGATACTGTAACTGGATTAAAATTTAATAATCCTTTATTGCATGGTTGAAATTAAAAAAGTTGCTCAAAGTAAAATAAGATTGTAAATATTAAAAAGGAAACTTCAGAAATTCTACACAATTATTTAAGTTTGTAAGAATTTAGTTTACTTATCAATCAAATTAAAATTTGTAAGTACTTTGCGCTAAAATAAGATTTAAAAAAGACGAATCTTTATTTTCAAATATTCCAATCAATCAAATGACCAATACAATATCAGCGTTTAAAAATTTAAAAGTCTACTGAATCCACTTAGTTGAATTACTATCCTTTTACCAACCGCGAAGCATTTTCTCTACATCTTGTTTGCTTCTCTCTACATTCTCTCGAATCTTGGGATGATATGGACGTTCATGTATGATTTTAAACTCTGACCAGACTGATACCAAATCCTGGAAGATATCTGCCACAAATAAGTGACTACCATCCCTTTGAAGGTTGTGTGGAACTTCCAATTAGAGACATAATTTGAGTGGTTATAAGGCCACATCTTCTGTTGTTTTATAATGCAATGGTCTATAGTGAATATATTTGGTGGCACTTGGTGATTCGGAAGTAATTTGAATTGCTTGTTGGTGGAACACTGCAGGTCAATTAAATCATCCTGGCCTCTTACATTAAAATCCTATAAGAATATTGGTCGAGTATCGAGAACTTTACGAGGCTGAGATTTGTTCTCTGCGCAAAATCGGCACATGGCAGCAAATATTTCAATCAAAGGGATTAAAAAGCATCTTTAAGAGCATATATAATTATATCCCTGCTTCCATGGCCAAAATACACATGAACCTCTAAAAACATTTCATATTATTCATAGAGGAGTAACAAAATATTGATAGGCTCACTCCTACCTTTACGTTTCATGAACAAATCTCTTTTCTCCTAAATTATCCATTGCCTCATTTTTAGTAATAAAGTGATAATGTAAAGATATTCTAACTCACCCACCACCAAATTATTTTGGCAAATTTTTACTGCAAAACCTCCAACACTTATTTTTTGGTTCAGGGTTTCTTCAGTGACTAGCCTCTTCCCTATTATAACTTATTCAGTGTCACATAGAAAGTTTCTTTATCATTCGACTCACTAACGCTAAATCATTAAAACACCTTCACTCTCTTTTGAAACAGCAGAAAAATAACCTTGGGAATAAACGCCACACAATTTTGTTAATGCCACACAAATAGACAGCGCTCCTAACGGCGGGGAAGGCTTTACAATACGGCTGGATGAGCTATCCTTTTTATAAATCATCCAAAGCTTGGGAAACCTTTTTGTTATCAGATTAAGGATGGTAGTCACTAGCCGTATTATAAAAGACCTCGCTAATTGAGATGATTTTTATTAAATTGTTTGGCGTTTTGTTAAATGTTGGCCCTTAAGTCGTAATTTCCTCGACCTGTCCTACGCTCTTCAAGGCAACAAGACAACCTTTACTATAAGAAGGTCTAGCCACGTGCAGCTGCTCGCACATTCAACACATGAATAAAATCGCGTAGCGGCAATTTTTAACGTGAATGATTACGTTAGGACTTATACTAAAACCCCTTCATTCCACTTTCCTGATGAGTTGTGGTGATGAGGCAGTTCTTAAGAGCATCAAAGTTTTAGTTGGTGCATGGTAGAAGGATAAACTTTGAAAGCTTTGGTTTGGGGCATCTTTCTGCTCGGTCATCGAGCTAATTGATTTAAAACTTCAATGTATTCTGGGTCCGGATTCAGTCATCCCGGGCAAATTTCCTAAAATACTTACACTTTATGACATAGTGAAATCAATAATTTATTATTTGAAATTAATCTAGGGAGTTCACTTTATTTTTGTATATCAATAAAATAGCACAGAAGGTTAAAATATGGCAAAATTAAAAACTAAGGTGTTACATTGGTTCCTTAGAAATTCATAGCTGAAATTAAACAACGTAACTGAGAAAGCGTTACATGAAAGTTTGTTGAGCTCATAAGATTCGTGAGTCAAATCAACGCTCTGCTACCACAATACCCTTTCTGAGTACTGTTGTTATTTTCTTTATGCCAACAGTTTTCCAAAAAACTAGTTAACCCTTCTGGTTATAGTTTTATTTGTAGAAACCTCTTAGCTATGTTTGTTATTTTCAAAAATTATGCCACCCCTGTAGATTTTTTTTTACAAAAAAAACAATGTATTATTTTTCAGTATGTTACAAAAGCGCAGTAATGTTAAGTATGTTGCCTAAGGTGACTCCATTCGGACCCAATTCATAATTGAAAATGAATTCAACTAGCTATTGACAAGGAACGAGCTAAGTCCCAGAAATTTTACAAGTATCTTCCGCTACGGATCTGCCCCAGCGAGTTCATAAACCAATCCATCTTGGGAGTCAGTTAGTACTTTCCACAGAAGGAAACACTATTGGGAGAGTTAGTTCGAACCAACACGGGAATGTTTCTAGCCTTCATGTTAAGAGGAAAGGTATAAATATAGTCTGAATATAATACATACGGGTCCTGAAGCTTAGGGAAACATTATGCGAGTAAAGATGGTAATTGGTGTTGATAGCGGAGTCTTTAACAGTGTAGTTCGTGCATGGGTCAATGTTGTCGTTGACATTGTAAGTTGGATAATCTGCTATAACGTGGAAACAATGTTCTTTAGTCTCTCCCAACTTAGTCCAACACACACAGTACCTGCAATCAATGTAAGTCTTGAGGAGTATTACTGGGAAGATACATGATCTTTGGGAAGTGTTAAAAATAAACACCGTAAGGTGACGACTAAATTTGGAATAATCTATTTTATTTGATTAAGGTGTTCAAACAGTTATAATTAACACACCCACACATACCTACACATATACACACACATGTAAATAATGTGTATATAAATTCTACATTATTAGGCTAGGCGTATAACCTAAATGGGTAGTGATCTGCAGTGAAAAGCATCACCTAAATGAGCTACGTCAACCCAAGTACAAAATAGCACCTTTTATGTAAAGAACTCTTATAATATTTAAATTTTAAAAATGACACTAAATGACACTTAGATTGCTCATTGTTAAGAACATTGGTGGATTAAGTTAATTGACTCGGGTTTTATGCCCGTGTTTAGATGTTATTTTTCATTTCAAAGTGTATGGTATTTAGATGCGTATATAACAGTTATTAAAAACTTTAATAGCTTGGCTATTTATTCAATCAATCTATAATAAAGAAGGTAATAGATACATTCAACCATACCAATTGAGACAAATACATTTAATGAGCTAATTGTAGATTTTGTATGATATCAGATCTGGTTATGAATATTTTTTGTTTGTTACCATCACACTCTTCAAGCATTTAAATTCCCTCACCTATTGATGCAGGTCATATCTGAAGGTGCCTGCCACGTGAGTCTAAAGAAGAAACCACCGTCGTGCTGAAGAACCAAATTGTGGATTTGCTCCAACACTTGAATAAAAATATCAATTATTTATTCACCTTTGATTTGAATTGCATGAATCGATTAATATATAAAATTATCTATATTTATTATTATCTACTTGTATAAATGCATAGAAAATATATATTAAAATGGAATTATAAAATAAACAAATACATGAATAAATAGATACCATACATTTTTAGCTAATTCTCCTAAGTAAGTTCTAAATAAAACACTTAATCAGAACCCAAACCATCAATGAAGAACACACATATTGAAACAGAGTTCCCTTAGCAATGTTCTTTCATCCAATAAGTTTTGTAGGTGATCACGCTATCTTCTGAGTTAAAACGTTGAATGAATATACAGTTTCAAAGTTTGCCTCAGACCTCAATTTAGGTATTATATTGTACAAGGGACACGGAATACTTAACATATTAGTTTTCAAACCACTTTTAAAGAATGACTTTGATTCTTAGTTTATGTTTAAAATTTAGTCTTCTCTTTTACATTATTTTAAATAGAAATAAATATTGTTTTAACCCCCGAAGTGATCATATTAAATACATGATAAATAATACAAGTGTCACCGAGGCAATCGAAAAGTCTATAAACTATAAAAGCTGAATACAAAATCACCATTATATGCAGAATATGAGTAGCATCTCAGTATGTAATTTAGTAGTATTCACATAAGTCTAAAATAATGTGCTCCATACTTAAAAATCAATTCATATCTTACCATATCCTGTGCAATCTGCAGCGAACCCCGGACCCGAAAATAAGACTATCAGCATCACACAACAATATGGCCACATCTGCATTAACATTACAATCGATAATTGATCACATACACCACTGATATTAACATCATTCAATAATTATTTATCTAGCTTACTAGTAACACTACTTATTTAGATGTCTTCCATTATATGAGGTCTCATACTAATAGATTATTAAAATAGTTTCAAAATTATAAATTATAAGCACATAGAATATTTAGCTCACCTGTGATATTTTTGTCCACTTCTCAAATCAAAGCCACACCTACAGAAGAATACGTGTATCAAACTTTAGACGAAAATAATCGTTCTGGGGTTAGGTTAGAACTTTACAAATAAGTAATGAACATATTTATATCAGGGATTTAACTCGTATGATTCTTTGTTGGTTTTAGGGGCTTAATAATTGTAATTAGTATATGTCGAGATTAAATCATGACGTTTAAATATGATTGATAATCATAAATGGCCATTCCAGAGTAATACATTATTTATAAATTTCCTCATAAGTTTATTTGTTAAAAAAACAGGTACACTCTGGTTGCTCTGGAATATAGAAGTATTACCTTGACGGATTGCACAATGACCACGTGTTCATAGCAGTGCTTACCAGTGTTGCCAGGTCTGTCATGGACCCCCATAGTGTTACTTTACATGCTGTGGCTGTTAATAATTTTGGTAAGTGATATGTTTGTCATAGTACCATTGTTAGTGAAAATAAAGCTAAAGTTGTTAAAAGAAAATAAAGCAGAACGTTTTAAATGAAGATAAATCATAAAGTGTTAAATGAAGATAAAGTATAAAGGGTTTGTAATTATTTTTAATTGTTTGTAGGTGATTGATATATTCTATATAATATATTATAGGCTAATAAAAGGAGGTGTTTGTCTAAAGTGTGTGTGTGTGTTTTTGTTTGTTTTTTTTGTCCATATGTGTGTGTTTTTGTTTGTTTATTTGTCTGTTTGTTTGTTTGGGATGTCCAACCAAATCTACGGCAAGCAGAGATCTGAAATTTTTACCATAGATGGGTGGAAGGGGGAATGCACCTCAAAGCCAGATTTCTAATATGTTTTTAATTAGGCTATTTTTAACAAATCTTTGAAGTAGTCATAGACAATGCCATGTGGGATTGCTAGTAGATAATATGTAAACAATTAAATTTCAGAAGAGTCCTCCTTGTGCATTTTGTATTAAAATAAAATGTGTCCTTGAGATAGGGATACAAATTTACGTATACCCGCCTCATTGATACCAAAATCTGCCTAATTTTTGTGAGCTTTCAGAAACTTATGAGTACTGATATAGAAACCGGCCACGTGGTTTACTGATCATAACACTTGGCTACGAGCCTAGGGGTTCCATGTTCGATTCTCATATGGTATTATGTACATTTTTCGATGAGGGTAGCTATCCTTAGGGCCAGTAGAGTTTTGTTGTTAAATGTGGATTCACACGTTCGTCGAAATTCAAGCGCTAAACAGAAACGTGGTCACATGATGTGTAGCAATTATTGCTACAAGGCGTCTAAAAAAGGGAGAGTCAACAAGAACAGCGCTTACCCAATTTCACCGACCGGACGAGCGAGCGGAAAAGGACGTCCACACACGATAACAACAGTGCAACATCTAAGAGCGATGATCCTAGTGCTGCATTTTGCCGCTACGCACCACCACTTGTCTCAAGAACATGGACGCCGAGAACAGCGTGGAAGAGCCTAGGCCTTGATAGAATGTTCTCAACGCACCTAGTACCACGCATCTCCCCCTTTCCATGTGTTTATAATCTGTGATCCCCTCCTTGGTGTAATTCCGTCTCGAGTGTTCGATAGTTGCGCCATATAAGAGACTGTTCACCAAGATAGCAGCCACTCTTGGATTAGGCTCGGACATTGACGAAGCTTAGGCTTCAAAGGCAGACTCATATAATGTAAGGAGAAATTCTTTTTCGGCTTAAAAATAAATATTATGTAATTTTCTAAAATTCCTTTTGGCTTTACGTATATTTATTGTTATTTACCGTCATAGATGAATATTCATTTATTTTACTAAATATTAAAATAACTTCACTTATGTTACGCATGATAAATAGGACTTTACTTATAATACAAAGTAATGTGGGGAAGTTTTTAAGGCGAGTTTTGAATTTTTCTAATGTTAGCCAAATCTTGTTTATCAACTTGGATTCAGTTATTTAACTTTAAAATTATGTTTTCAAAGCGTGTTGTCTTAATATCCATATTAAGAAGTTTTATAATATTAGGCCTTAATGATTTAGTTGTTGGAATGCGGGACGTTAATAATTATTCTTGTATAGTTAACGTTATGTATCTAACTTAGGAATTATTTTGCATAGTTCTTGAACGTGGCAGAATGGTAATAATAATTTTTTCTTATGATAAAGTTAGGAATTATCCTTAACGTTTAATGTGAGAATTTCTAAGTTTATTCTGTATTACTTCAAATTTTGGAGGATTCCGTAATTTGTGGAGACGTCATGCGTAGGCTGATCTTTAATGGGGCAATCACGGAACTATAATACTGTTAGTTACAATTTTGACTTGCACTAAAATAAGTCATTGCTAAAATTCTCATTTAAGTTTTTTATATTGTTATACGCCATGTTTATAATGCTAGACATTAAAATTTAATACACGTACTATAATAGAAAGTCTTGTAAAAAACAATAATAATAGATTGTTATTATTCAGCTTTTACAGATATTGTATAAAAAAAAAAAAGAATATGCTTAGATTCTTTGAAGAAGTGATATGTTCTTGAATATGAGGCTAAATGAAATAAAAGCAAAGTTTCATTAAGACATGAATTTTTTTACTATTATAATTATGCCATTTATCCTTAGGTTTAGATACATATAATTTTGTTGTCCTTTTTAACTTAGCCTTCGTCCTCGTCGTATTAAAACTAAATTGGTCACTGAAGGAGAACAGTGAGATTACCCTCCTTCTAGGAGATGGGTTGTGTACCCTAATATATTTCACAACAAAAAAACATAATATTGTTTACACTTCGCACTCCTATTTTTCTAAATTATTTAATAAAATTAATTTTTTTTTTTTGTATTGAATCCCTCTAATATCTAGAGCTTGGGATTACAAGCTGCGCCACTCTGCTTATAGAGTGCGCGTAAGTGTAACTTCACTATAATAATTGTGTTTTTTGAACTGTTTCATGAACTCATCCTCCGACATGGCCACCCCACCGGGAAGCATGATCAGCAGCAGATCCGAGATCTATGGACTTAAACTTGGAGATCTTCACCGGGAGCTCAAGGCCAGAAACATATCATTCCACCCGAAGCTACTGTGGGGGCGTTGCGATCCATGCTGTCTGAGGCTTTCAGTAAGTCAGACAAAAAAGATAATGATAATATTAGTTATGACATTAGCCATCCCTCTCTGGAACAAGTCGAGTCAGGCAAGTCAGATCACTTAGGTTTAAATGGGGCTCGTGAGCAAGCTATCCCCCCCCCGGTAACTCAAGTTAGTCATCAGCCGGTGACAGTCTCCTCTAAAACTCAGAGTAAAGTAGTAAATGAACGTTTGAAACAACTTCCTGTTTGTGATGGTCAGTCCTGTGCCAATCTATTTAATTTTCTGTTAGAGGCTAATAGAATTGCTAAACTTCGGCTGGTAGACGATATTGAATTCCTTACATTATGTTTAGGGAGAACGTCAGGTTTTTTAGCGCACCTAGTTTCCGAATGTTTACAATTAGGCATTTCATGGAATGGGGTAAAAGGTCGTATCCTTGAGTCGTTGTGTTCTAGGAGAGAGAAAGAGAACTTTTATAATGAGAAATTGAGGCGTTTTCAAGGGCCCCAGGAACCATTTCGGTTATTTATCCTGGCTATCTCTGAGACCGCGGAGATATTAAATCTCAACCTAGCGGAGGAGGAGGTAGTGGAGATTATTTTAGAAAATGTTTCCCCGTTGACGCGGAGACATTTTATATTTTCATACAAACCATCCACCCTGGCAGAATTATATTCATTGGCCAGTAGTATTGAGGGTTCATTACTAGCAGAAAAAGAGTACCTTGAAAAATTTCCTGCGCGAGTTCAAAATAGCTTCACTCAGAATAGGGCAGTTTCAGCCGCAGCGACTGCTCCACTTGGCCCTAGTATTTCTGCCGACCGGGGAGTAAGGCCCCTTGGAGTTATTAGGTCGGGAAGACGAGTAGACGTATCTCGCGTTAAGTGTTTTCGTTGTGGTCATTTTGGGCATTATCAACGCGACTGTACGGCGGGAAACGCTTAACGTGGAGGGTAGAAAGGGGGGCCGCTTCACAAAAAAAGTATAATTCCCCTTGTTCTCCTGTTGTTAGAGTTACGGTTGGATCTAAGGATGGTTTTGCTTTGCTAGATACGGGCTCTAGTGGATCCTTTATTAACTCTACATTTTTGGATGGCATTATTAGTTCACAGAAAGTTCATATTGAAAATATGGTTACTAAGCCATTTATAGTGGGAAATGGAGAGTTATTGATTGCAAGTAAGAGGGTAAAAGTAACCCTAAAAAATAGCTGGTTTTTCTTGGAAAAGAAGTTTGTTTTGTGTTCCTGCCCTCCCCTATGATATCATTTTGGGTAACGATTTTTTGGTGGAAACCCGTGCGATAATTAATTCTAGTCGCGGAGAATTGTCTTTCGAATTTGCCCCAAGAAATAAAATTGCTTTATGTCGTTCTTCTATTATTGCTTCTATGTGCGTCACTAATAGGGATGAAAAAATAATTAGTGGGGTTATTAAGAGATTTCCTGATGTTATTACGAGTAGACTGGGAAAATGTGATGTATTACCGTATGAGATTGTGGTGGAGGACAATATTCCTGTAAGGTCAGGTCCATACTCTTGTTCCCCCCCCAAGATGAAAGTATTCAGAGAGCTGATT
Source organism: Timema cristinae (assembly GCA_039000515.1). Lineage (NCBI taxonomy): Eukaryota > Metazoa > Arthropoda > Insecta > Phasmatodea > Timematidae > Timema > Timema cristinae. The sequence continues at coordinate 54,006,544 of JBCFYV010000001.1, forward strand.
GATGATTTAGAGTCCAAAGGTGTCATACGTCCTTCTATTTCTCCCTATGCCAGTCCCGCGTTCATTATACCTAAGAAGGGGGAAGGTTATAGATTGGTTGTGGATTATAGAAAAATCAACAAAAAAATCCAGTTCGATCCTTATCCGATGCCGAGTATCGACTCAGCCTTTCAGCACCTAGGTAGAGCAAAAGTATTCAGTTTAATTGACCTTAATGCGAGTTTTCTACAATGTGCCCTGGTGGAGTCTTCAAAAAAATATACAGCCTTTGTCACCCCATGGAGACAGTATGAGTTTAATCGCGTCCCCCTCGGGTGTAGTATTGGTGGACAGGCATTGAGTCGCGTTCTAGATCACGTCCTTGCTGATATTAAATTTAATTATGTATTCAACTATCTTGACGATATATGTGTGTATAGCGACTCGATGAGTGATCATGTGAAGCATTTAGAGGAAGTGTTAAGTCGCTTGCGTAGAGTAGGCTTAACAGTTAATCCGGATAAGGTAACGTGGGCGAAGCCGTCTATTAAATATCTAGGTTATGTTATCTGTTCTGGTAACCTTCTCATTGATCCTGAGCGCATCCGCCCCATTGTTGAATACCCCCGCCCAGAAATCTTAAGGGTGTCATGCGTTTCATTGGGATGTGCGCATATTATGCTAGGTTCATTCCATCTTTCTCTGAAATAGCCGCGCCTCTTAACTCTTTAAAAAAGAAGGGTGTTGTCTTTCGTTGGGATGTGGAGCAGGCTCGTGCCTTCGATCTTCTAAAAAGTAAACTTATCTCTCCCGAGGTATTGCGGATGCCCGACTTTTCTATGCCATTTCTTCTTCACGTGGATGCTTCGGCAGTTGCTCTGGGAGCTGTGCTTTCTCAACGGGCCCCTGGGGGTGTTAGGCCGGTAGCGTTCGCTAGCCGGACACTCACCGAGGCGGAGAGAAGGTACAGTGCCTATGAAAAGGAATGCCTGGCATGTGTCAATGGGGTAGAACGGTTTGCGGATTATTTAGAGCAGAGAAAATTTGAATTGTATACCGACAACATGGCGCTGGCATGGATGTGGAATCATCCAAAACAACTAGGCAAGGTAGGAAGATGGGTTTGGAGGCTATCTCGATTCAAATTTTCTACCCACCACATCTCGGGGAAACTCAATGTTACTGCGGACGCTCTATCACGCATGGCAGAAGACTGTGATCCCATTGGGGCAGAGGAAATCACGCCCGCGTCTTTGGTCATTAAATCGATACCAGAGTCCTTTGTTTCTATCAGGGATCATCAGGGCAGTGACCCATGGTGCCAGGAAATTATGGAAAGGATCAGGAAAGGGGAACAAGTGGGGAAATATTCTATATTGAGGGATCTTCTTGTAATTACTCTCACTAATGGAAAAGGTAAGAAAGTGGTTGTTCCAGTGTCTGTACGCCCGATGTTAATGAAGTATTTTCATGATTCGGTATTTGGAGGTCACCTTGGTGTATTAAAGACTGTCAAGAAAATCTCAAGAGAATTCTTTTGGCCTGGGCAATATCAGGACGTTAAGAAATGGGTTAGTCAGTGTGATGATTGTCTGATGGCCAAACCAGCCCATAATTCCAAGGTTGGGTTACATTCGGCCGATGTAGCCCAACGCCCTTGGGAGAAGGTGTTCGTTGATTATGTGGGGCCTATCACCCGATCAACCCTAGGTAACTCTTGTATTCTCGTTTTGGTCGATGCATTTTCCAAATTCGTTATATTGATTCCTTTAAGGAACATGAAAGCTACAACTACTGTAAACGCCCTGTGTCGACGAGTGTGGGCATTCTTTGGGGCCCCCAAGACCATAGTGAGTGATAACGGACCTTGTTTCCGATCAACTACTTTCCATGATATGTGCTTTGGGTGGGGCATTAGGCATATTACCACCAGTCCCTACCACCGGGACCCAACCATGTAGAAAGGTTTAACAGGAACCTGGGCATAGCCCTGACCATTTTTCATAATCAGGTACAACAGAAGTGGGATAGGGAGTTAGATTTCTTGAATATGGCTTTTAACTCCGCCTATCACGAATCAACTGGATGCTCCCCTGCGTCCGTGTTCCTCGGGCGGGAGCTGATCAACCCTTTATTTAATATTTGGGACATTCATCCCCTGTTAGAGGATAGTGACGAGGTATCCAGGGAGGATAGATGTAGGAGTGTCTTGGACCATCTTAGGAGGGCACAGAAAAGGGTGGCTAATGCATATAACAAAGGGAGGATTCCCGTTTCGTTTAAAGTTGGAGATCTTGTTTTATGCAAAGAGTTCCCCTTGAGCTCCGCGGTCGACAAAAGATCTGCAAAGCTGTGCCCCAAGTGGTGTGGTCCATGGGAGGTGACTAAGTTTCACCCCTGTCACAGTGCTCCTTCAGAAAGATGCTGACCGGGCTGAGACGAGACGCGCTCACGTCAGTCATATAAAGAGTACAAATCCAAGAGTCCCTAAGGATAATGGAAGGCATATAGTGTAATGTAGGTTAAGTATTTCGCATATATGTGTATAGTGATAAGTTAGTTGTAAGTATGAGTATCTCCATGATATATATATATAAGCCCGGGCCCGTGGCAAAATAAACATTTAATAGCTGTTGGACTCCATCTAAATGGTTTAAGTTAAGGGAGCCTAATATAGGACTATGACCGTAGCCTATTATATTATCGATATTGTGGACCTGGTGATAGGAACGAGAAGACACCATAAAAGTGTGACAGTGTATATTATGTGCAGTATGCTCTAGTGCCTCGTCTGAATATTTATGCCATTACGTCCTCGTATGAGAGTGAGGATGTAAAATAAATGGCTAGTTGTAGCGTGTGTCTTTCAAAAGGAACAAATCAGATTAATGAATTGGCGGAACTATTCATGGGTATTATAATGTACCTGTCTTGGTGAACACTAACTCTTGTCTCTTATGTGCAGCTCTGAGAACTCCCATTACCTCACGTCTTCCGTTCCCTTATTTCCCCTGTCTGTGCGTGATGGAATAGAACGCTGTGGAGAACATGCCAAAAGGCATGAAAGAAGGCATTTACAACTCCAAGAGCAGTTATCCTGGACGGCTGAGAATGAGACCGAGCAGTTGTGAAAGGTGGACCTGTCCAGGATGGAGCAGCGAGCGGCTGGAGATGCGGTGCCTCAAACCTTGTGGGGTCCAGATATCCCAAGGAAGATGTTGCTGGACCGAAATAAGGACAACGCGAGAAGAACACCGAAAGTAACCCCAAGTATCTTCACCTTCCCAAAGGAGCCAGGGACAGTCACCAGGAACAGTCAGCGATGCTGACCATAACAACACCCCCCCCCCAACGCCAGATCAAGGGGGGAGATTTGTAGCAATTATTGCTACAAGGCGTCTAAAAAAGGGAGAGTCAACAAGAACAGCGCTTACCCAATTTCACCGACCGGACGAGCGAGCGGAAAAGGACGTCCACACACGATAACAACAGTGCAACATCTAAGAGCGATGATCCTAGTGCTGCATTTTGCCGCTACGCACCACCACTTGTCTCAAGAACATGGACGCCGAGAACAGCGTGGAAGAGCCTAGGCCTTGATAGAATGTTCTCAACGCACCTAGTACCACGCATCTCCCCCTTTCCATGTGTTTATAATCTGTGATCCCCTCCTTGGTGTAATTCCGTCTCGAGTGTTCGATAGTTGCGCCATATAAGAGACTGTTCACCAAGATAGCAGCCACTCTTGGATTAGGCTCGGACATTGACGAAGCTTAGGCTTCAAAGGCAGACTCATATAATGTAAGGAGAAATTCTTTTTCGGCTTAAAAATAAATATTATGTAATTTTCTAAAATTCCTTTTGGCTTTACGTATATTTATTGTTATTTACCGTCATAGATGAATATTCATTTATTTTACTAAATATTAAAATAACTTCACTTATGTTACGCATGATAAATAGGACTTTACTTATAATACAAAGTAATGTGGGGAAGTTTTTAAGGCGAGTTTTGAATTTTTCTAATGTTAGCCAAATCTTGTTTATCAACTTGGATTCAGTTATTTAACTTTAAAATTATGTTTTCAAAGCGTGTTGTCTTAATATCCATATTAAGAAGTTTTATAATATTAGGCCTTAATGATTTAGTTGTTGGAATGCGGGACGTTAATAATTATTCTTGTATAGTTAACGTTATGTATCTAACTTAGGAATTATTTTGCATAGTTCTTGAACGTGGCAGAATGGTAATAATAATTTTTTCTTATGATAAAGTTAGGAATTATCCTTAACGTTTAATGTGAGAATTTCTAAGTTTATTCTGTATTACTTCAAATTTTGGAGGATTCCGTAATTTGTGGAGACGTCATGCGTAGGCTGATCTTTAATGGGGCAATCACGGAACTATAATACTGTTAGTTACAATTTTGACTTGCACTAAAATAAGTCATTGCTAAAATTCTCATTTAAGTTTTTTATATTGTTATACGCCATGTTTATAATGCTAGACATTAAAATTTAATACACGTACTATAATAGAAAGTCTTGTAAAAAACAATAATAATAGATTGTTATTATTCAGCTTTTACAGATATTGTATAAAAAAAAAAAAGAATATGCTTAGATTCTTTGAAGAAGTGATATGTTCTTGAATATGAGGCTAAATGAAATAAAAGCAAAGTTTCATTAAGACATGAATTTTTTTACTATTATAATTATGCCATTTATCCTTAGGTTTAGATACATATAATTTTGTTGTCCTTTTTAACTTAGCCTTCGTCCTCGTCGTATCAAAACTAAATTGGTCACTGAAGGAGAACAGTGAGATTACCCTCCTTCTAGGAGATGGGTTGTGTACCCTAATATATTTCACAACAAAAAAACATAATATTGTTTACACTTCGCACTCCTATTTTTCTAAATTATTTAATAAAATTAATTATTTTTTTTGTATTGAATCCCTCTAATATCTAGAGCTTGGGATTACAGATGAGCTCTAATCTAATATAATATTATTTTTACTTTTTCGCTATTTTACAGGTAGAGAAAGTATTGTGATCGTCAAAAAAATTGAAGACGTGATTTTGATGAATATTGACGTTTCATGACCCCCCCGAACCCTAAAAAGTGGTCTTTGCAATGCCGTCTGTCTGTGTGTCTGTTTAAACTTAAAATTAAGAGTAGTTTAATAAAAGGCAAAAAGATAAAACATCGATTTTCTTAAAATTGGCTCTAATGATTTCGATTAAGATTCGTATTTAGGCTTTGATTAATATTATAAATAAACTGGCTATTTTCATTTTCCCATTAAAATTAAGTTTAGTGTAATTTACAGAAGCAGAAACTTTCCTATTTCCGTAAATATTGAGATAGTAAATAAGATTGCTTTGCAAAATTGTAGTAAAATTAAATTATATTTTTTATATGATATATATTTTTATAAAACCAACAATTTCTGAGAGATTGGCAGATATATTAATACAATTTTGTGAGCTTTAGTTGTAAAGAGATACTACATAAATATAGTGCAATTTATGCTTGGATTTGTTAATGTATATTATCTCGTTTCACATAATCTATTACGAGTTTTGAGTAAATATCTCCATTTCTAAATAATAGAGTGATAAAGTCCCTATGGAGTTCCGTACCATTTATATTATTATTGCTTGGTTTATAAACTAAAACTTCGTTACGTTACGCTAGCCTAATCCCCCCTTTCCCCATGTCACGCAGCGAAACGCTAAGATGGACTCCCTCCATCCCCTCAATTGCGTTACGTAATACATGTATATCCCCTTAATGGAGGGCGTGAGTATTGATGTTTTGGATTGTGCCACGACACAGCGCTATAATTTGGAAACATCCATTGGGAGAGTAATCTAGTATATATGTCTATCTAATAAAAATTAAAATATGTTGACAATCAGCTGTTTTAAGTTTGCGTTGCAATGCATCATGGGTCAGTACACATAGTTTGAATTGCTGCTCTACTCAAGCAGATTATGCTTTCTATTTTCAGTGAACGTGTGAATAAAGATTTATACAAAAGTAGGTTAAAGTGTTTCTACTGGTTCCACCCCATCATACTCATTATCACCATCACCATCATATTCATTATCACCATCACCATCATATTCATTATCACCTTCATATTAACTATCACCATCACCATCATACTCACTATCACCCTCATATTAACTATCACCATCATATTAACTATCACCATCACCGTCATAGTCACAATCACCATCATATTCACTATCACCTTCATACTCACTATAACCTTCATACTCACTATCACCCTCATATTAACTATCACCATCATATTAACTATCACCATCACCGTCATACTCACAATCACCGTCATACTCAGTATCACCCTCATATTCACTATCACCCTCATATTATCTATCAACCTCATACTCACTATCACCACAATATTCACTATTGTGACGTTATTTGCCACCCTACCATGTATTTCTCTATATTTTATACTTTCTGTGAATAGTTTCCAATTTAATTTCGTGTGAAATTAAACACTTCATAGTTCGGCCGCTGTATTGCTGGCCTGACAAATAATACTATTTACATTCATTCAATAAAATAAAAGGATTGAAGGGACAACGAATAATATTGTTTTAAATATTTTAAATAAGGAATTTTGATTTAAGGAAGAACACTTACCTTTTATTAAACATATTAATTATCCTTTTAAGAAGTGTGTTGACTTATTTATTTTGAACGTCAGCCAAAGAGTAAAAAAGGCTAGATGTAAATAACTCAAAACTAGCGCGCTTTTCAATTCTGACAGATAGAAATAAACATTTAATTCTTTAAGAAAAACATTGTTCACATTCATTGGAATATATTTCAATATTTATATTAAATCTGCATTGTATTTGATTTTTATCCCTAGTCCATAGCCAACATTTTATCCTTTGTTTTAAAATATTAGTTTTCTCTTTGGACTTGGAAGTAAAGAATAGAACATTTTTAAATTTGATTTTTGAAGACTTTCTGTAAGAGACTGGGTCTTCTTCCTCAGTGTTGGTCCAACATGGAGCCAACTCTGTGGAGCTCCTAATTTAAAATTATTTTTAAAGTTAATTAATGGTTGTAAATTAGAGTACAAGTAGCAAATGGAAAGCTAAGTGTTTGTGCAAGAACTATACTTTATTTTTTGTTTAAATTGTGGAAAAATTAGCATTACTAAAGTGAAACAAATTTCTGAAGTTGGTGTTGTTTCATTATGGACTAATTCATTGGTGAGGTCAAGCCAACACTTCAACTTTAAATTCACATATTTTTTTACTTCTATCAAAAATCAGCATTCACGTAAGAACTTTTAGAAAGACTAATTAAGAGAATTAATTAACATTTTATTTTATGTCTAAATATTGATTTTTTCTTCTTCTTTTTTGTTTAAAAAATACTATTTTATTTGGTCAAATTAGAATTCAATAGGTTAGGATTGGGGTGTGATAAAGAAAGAAACAATAATAAACTCACAAATGTTCCAATAATTGTTATTTTATACATTTATTTTATTGTAGTCTAAATCATATTTTATTTTTTACAATCTATTTTTATTTAAATAGTTAATGTTTTATTTTAAGTATTTCCCAGTGGTCTCGAGTATTGAGAGTCGTCGTGCCACTGTCTGAATTAGCCGAGGTAAATATTTTTCTTTTTGATTATTATTTTCCTCCTAGATCCTAGGAGTGGCGCCCAACAAATAGCACAATTTTATACATCTTGACATTAAATATTGTTATGTAAACAAGATTCAGAACACACTCATATTAGATACAGTGTTGGGTATTGTATGTCTTTGCATTTTGCTATGCTCATTTGTTTTGTTGTTATCATTTTCTATTGCCATGGGCCTGTAGTTTTGTTTTGTTTTTATTGTCTAAAATGAAGTGACTGAATAGGGTCCTCTTTTTGTGCATGTGATACATTAAATAATAGTAAAGTCTGAGTTGCTTAATTCAGTGGTCCTCCCGGTTGTTAAAAATAGGGATTCCTCAGCCGTCAATCCCGAACACACAGAGTAAATTATAATTTATATATAATTAATTTTATTTATTTTAATCACCACATTATCAACTTTATATTTACTATAACAATCATACTCACTATCACCATTAACCTCACTATCACCCCATACTAAAAATCACCATCATACTCACTATCACCCTCATACACACCTCACCATCATACTAACTATCACCTTCATATTCACTATAATCATCATCTCATCTCATCGGGACATGGAAAAAGCCTCCACTGATTGGATGTACGATTAGAAGTGTACATTTGGACATCCCCTGGGCATTGTTATATTGATACTGGCTAATATTTCCACAAAACTAGTTTACTAGTGATGCAGCCAAGATACGACACATAATCATATATACACACACAAACAAAATTGTATACATTACATAACCGATTTTATTATTGAAACCCTTAAAGATAGTCATGGAAGAGTTCAGATTGAGTTGGCAAACTGTAATGATAGTACATTTGGAGGTTGTACCTACAATTATATATATGAATGGTCATTTGTTGTATTTGTATCTTCATTGATTTGATCATTGTTTAAATTCATCGGTATCAAGTATTTGGTTGAAGAATCTTGTTTGTTAAGAATACTACAAAATATTTTCACTGTTATATTGAATTAGTAGATACAGAGAATTTTGGAGTAGAATTTTAAATGTTTTATCAAATCATATATTGATCACCGACTAGATTATTTCCTTCCCATGAAGTTTCCAAGCGGAATCTATTTCACAAACGATATAATATAACGGGCACTGCAATTAATATTACAAGGAAAGGGGTTAAAGAACTGTCATTACTTTTTTTAGAGCTAAATGAGATATGTGTACATAATATTATTGTTAGATATGTGACGCATCTCATCCATCGAAAGTAAACCGCATATTATTATTAGTTATTGTAAAATATCATGAGTGTTAATCAAAAGTTTCCTTCGCTGTACAGTTGTTCGGACATGTTTATATTGGTAGCCATTAGAAGAAAAGGAAACGATTAGAATACTTGTAATTGAATTGAAATGGGAGCTAATTAAACATAGTCAATAATCATTATTTATTAAGTTATTTATCATGTTTTAAATTAATCATAATCGTAAAATATTACATATAATATATTCTTATGTTCCATCTCTATTGAAAACTGATAGTTTCATTAAAGTATTTATTCTTTCTCGTCAAAGAGAAAATATTTTAACTCAATTTTGAAAATTGTGACCTCTTGATTTTGATGAATATTCACGTTTTATGTATCTGTACTTATGAACAAGAAAAAGTAAATTTTGAAAATTTGTTTGTCTGTCCCTGAACACAGATCTGAAACGGTTGAATTGATTTTGTTCAATCTTGATATTTATATATGGCTATCTATACCTACAGATTATTTAATATTCAACCCTAGTCTTTAAGCCAGAGGTTGCATATCAGTCGATCGCGATCAACCGGACAACTTTCAGTAGATCACGTAATTAAGCCAAATCATCATTAAAAGTCGATCTTTGAGTTTTCTTAGCTCGCAAATATTTAAAGTATTATCAAATGATATTTGAATGTCAACAAAAATAGCTATACATCGTTAATAATAGGTAATGTTATAAGAAAATTAAATATTTTAATATAAGAAGGTATATTTTATTTATTCTATATGAATTTCTATAAAGGAGGGGACATTAGTTTATTAGGAGATTGAATTATGTGAATAAATATAAAAGGTACAGGTATAAAGAAAAATAACACTAAATGGGACATCAAGGGATTTTTGATCAGTATATGTCTATTGGGAATCAAAAATGTGGTCGAGGCTTGCTTTAAAATAATAGTAGTTTACAAATAAGGGTTTTTTTAGTTCCAAATATTTCTAAAATAGATTAAATGATTTTGGTTAAAATGGTTAAAATAGATATCTAGGGAGTATTTTATATGATATCCTAAAAAACCATGCTTTACTTATTTTTCTGAAAAAATAAAGTTCGTTTAATGTTAGTTTACAGATCAGGTTTTTTTTTAATTTTTCAAATAATGTTATAATGTGTTTAACTATTTGATTCTAATAAGTATCTGGTCTGTTTTTTACAATACACAATTTTTTGTCTTTTTTTTAAATAAAGTTAGTATTATAGTAGTTTACAAATGACTAGTCTGAAAGATTTGATTGAAAAAAAAAAAGGCTACGGCGACTATGTTTCAAATTGGTATTTGGGGCCTATTTACTAGGCTAAATAAAATTATATGTTGATTTTTCTTAGGTGACTATGAGCTATGTAATAAAAACTATATTGGAGTCTTATACAACATATCTTTAAATAATAACTATTCGTTTAGGTAGTAAATATACATTTTTTTTGACCTATATAAATTATGTTAGGAGCTAGATAGTTAAAACACCTCCTATCTCACATGCCTTAGTGTGAGTACAGTTCCTCTATTGTTACAATTTGCCTCTATTTTCCCACCTCATTACATTTATTATGATATATTCGTTATCATTGTAGTTTTAAATAATTTTGGTTTTCACTTTTAATTATGTATTTATTTGAACATAATACTATAGTTGATTGCTTTATATGCTACCGTTTCTATTATAGTGTAATTGAGAGAGTATTTTTTTTCACTTTTTGAAAGTTACCAAATTGTTTTATTTTTTACAAAGTTATTCTAATATATTGCTTTGTAGGTATTATTAATAAAATTTGGTAGTTAGCTATATTAGTGAGAAAGTTTCTGATAAACAATTTTACATCACACATAACTAGTCTTGTCAAATGTAAAAGGGAATATTAATTCTTTATCTAAATTTTCATTGTAAACCAAAATATAATTGGAATAACAGCAATAAATTTCAATAAAACCAGGTGTATTATGAATACAAATTTATTTTTCAAACGAGATAAATTACAAATAAGTTCCAGCACATGTGCTCAGAACATATACGTTTGTAGACAGTCCTGTTTATTTCTTATTTAAATATTCTGAAAAAAAAATGTATGCATAAAAGATTATAGTAATTGATAAATAAAGTAAAACTTACTGTGGAGGATAGTAAGAGTAGAAGCGAAAAATGTGTCATAAGAAACCAAAATTAATTTATAGCCTTGTTAATTTTTTGCTCAATAATTATAACAGGGTTCTTTAATATTTCTGGTTTAAGTGTCATTTATAAAATTGTGAATTGCAGTATTGTGCCGTTTTTTATTTGAAACACATATTTATAAAAGTGCAGAAAATGTTTGGAATCATGTGGTCACTGATTATGTCGATAATCTTGCATATCTTTAAAACAAATATATAAAATATATTATTAATATTATAGAGTTATATCATAAATATTTTTAACTTGAAAACACTATCATACAATTGGCTTAATCTTAAATAAATTTTTATCTATCAGTTGAAAAATAAGATATTTTACTTGAAGTTATTCATACACCAATAAAAGTGTTCTGAAACGATTAATTTAACAGATAATGTGCAATTTAAAAACTGTTTTAATAATTTAGTGAAATTTTAATATTCTTCATAACCATTTAATCTATGATGAAATTCAAGGAGCATAAACCTATTAACGGCAACACCCTTGCACAAACTTTCATGTATATTATTGTAATAGTACACTATCGAGGTGTAGGAAGTCACCAACGTAAATACATAAACGTATTGCTCAGGTTTCTAAACATAAGTCAAATACAGATTTATACAGCTTAACGAATCTTGTAATTAACATTCCTTTCTCTTATTTAAAAATAAATCATTCCAAACGGATTGGATGAGTAGTTCTAGTGAAGCTAAACTAAACATTTTAATCATCTCACTAAATTTAAGTACGATGTGTTTATATTGTAAAACATGATATAATTCTCTTACCTGGAAAATTAACGTATATATTCGAAGATTTCTATCTTCAGCAACCTAAAACAAACATGAAACAGTCCGAAATTTTAGTGGCTTCCCAATAGCAAAAAATAAAAATAAAATAAAATAAAACCAATTTCTTGCTTATATAAAGTAATAGGAGACTTTCAATATCGTTTAATAATTTAGTGTTGAATAAAATACATTATTCCAAAGGTTTGATCCAGATCAACCATTGCATGACAATATTATAGACCTTATGCCAGAACCTTACCATCTGTCTTCTGACCCTGCCAGTTTCACCAAATGTGACCTAGGTCAGCCAAGTAGTCGACATCGTACTGATACAATGTGCATGCCTTCAAACCCGTAATGTTGTGGTACAGTTTGTTTGCAGAGTTGATAGAGTATTTAACTGACTTGTCTCTAGTTATCCACGTGACGTAAATTTGTAGTGCACTTGTTATTGTAAGTATGTTCCACGCGATGTAATGACGTGTCTGTCTTACTTTCCACTTTCAGATATGTGACTTCCTTAGGTCCTGAAATGTTCAACAGGGTTAATAATTGGGCCGAGAATCCACCGTACTTATAGACACCAACCATTAATAATAAGGGATCTTATTGGAAATTATATGGTTTAAATTCAATTGTTTATAATTTGTAAAAATCAAATCAGAATCTCTTTTATTCTCAAAACTAGATTAGAAATACTTAAGTTTGTAGTTATAAACTTTTCCTTAGATCGCTACATATTCCTAAACTAGTATTAATTTAAAAAATAAATAAATATATATAAAGATACATTTATATATTCCTTTATTCAATTAAAACATATTAAACTGAATGTTTAGCTGATAATGTTGTACTTTAATAACATATAAAAGTATTTAGTACTAAATTATTTAGGATTTGATAATGAATTGTAAAAATTTTTAACACTCAATTTATTTTGAATCAATTCTCACTGTATTTGCTGAATAAGTTGGTCCCAGACATTTCTTTAAAGTGATAGGCCTCCTCTTTTTACAATAAGTAATCACTGTGTAGTAAACCCTACGGTTATTATTTTAGATGCTAATGTCTAAATTTCAGCTTTATTAGTTTATCAGACTCATATTCCTCATTGTATATATATATTATATATATATATATATATATTTGCAGGATAGTTATAGAAGAATTAAAAAGCTAAGCTTCTTACAAAGAGTAAGAAGCTTAGGTAGGCTCTTCTAACAAACGCCACCCTTTTGTCGAAAAAGCTTATGATACATTAGTTAGGCCTTCTTTTGTGATACAGCTAGAGACCTAACAGCCTCGTTTGCTGTGGAAAAATTTGACCACATGCTTTGCGTCAAGCCACAATTAATATGATAGAGCCCTTTGCATATGATTAAGGGTTTTTGAAACACGTTTCACAACATAAATATAGTCTGATATAAATACATACGGGTCCTGAAGCTTATGGAGACATTATGCGAGTAAAGTTGGTAATTGGTGTTGATAGCGGAGACTTTAACAGTGTAGTTCGTGCATGTGTCAATGTTTTCGTCGGCACTGTAAGATAGATAACCTGTCAAAATGTGGAAACAATGTTCTTTAGTCTCTCCCAGCTTAGTCCAACACACACAGTACCTGCAATCAATGTAAGTCGTGAGGAATATTGATGGGTCAATACATGATCTTTGGTAATTGTAAAAAATAAACAGAAGGTGACGATGAAATTTGGAAGAATTTGTTTTATTTTGTCAGGGTTCTCAAACAGTTATAATTTACACACACAGACACACACTGATAAATAACACGAGTTGAAACCTATATTCCTCAGCGGTAAGAACATTGGTGGACTAAGATAATTGACCCGGGTTTTATGCCCGTGTTTAGATGATATTTCTCAATAAAGTGTATGGTATTTAGATGCGGATATAACAGTTATTAAAAACTTTAATAGTTTGGATGTTTATTCAATCAATCTATAATAAGGCAAGTAATCGATATAATCTACCATGCCAATTGAGACAAATATATTTGATGAGCTAATTGTAGCTCTTTTATTATATCATATTTGGTTATGAATATTTTTTGTTTGTTACCATCAAACACCTTAAGCATTTAAATTCCCTCACCTATTGATGCAGGTCATATCTGTCGGTGCCTGCCACCTAAGTACAAAGAAGGAACCACCATCGTAGCCAAGAACCAAATTGTGGATTTGCTCCAACACTTGAATAAAAATATCAATTATTTATTCACATTTGAATTTCATTGCATGTATCCATTTATAGATAAAAACATATGTATTTATTCTTATATACTTATATATATGCATTTAAATATAGTTTTAACTAGGATTATAAATTAAACAAATAAATTATTATATAGATACACATTTAACCATCTCCCCCAAGCAAATATTATATAAAACACAACAACCAGAATCCCAACTGTTAATGAATCACACTCACATTGAAAAGAAACAGAGTTGCCTTAGCAATGTTTTGTCATCTAATAAGTTTTGTAGGTGAACACGCTATCTATTGAGTTAACCCTTTAAGGAATAAATCATTTCAAAGATTTGCTCAGACCTCAATATAGGTATTATATTGTACAAGGAACACGGGATACTTAACATATTAATTTTCAAACAACTTTTAAAGGCTCACTTTGATTCTTAATATATGATTAAAATTTAGTCTTCTCTTTTACATTATTTTAAATAGGATTGAATATCTTTTAATCTCTGACGTGAACATATTAAACACACGATAAATTATACAAGTGTCATCAAGGTAATCGAAAACAGTTTCTAAACAAGAAAAGCTGAATACAAAATAAACCATGCTATTCAAAATATGAGTAACATCTCAATATTTGAGTTAGTAGTATTCACAGTAGTCTAAAATAATGTGCTCCATACTTGAAAATCAATTCATATCTTACCATATTCTGTGCAATCTGCAGCGAACCCAGGACCCGCAAATAAGACTATCAGAATCACACAGCAATATGGCCACATCTGCTTTAACATTACAGTCGATAATTGATCACATACCCCACTGATATTAACATCATTCAATAATTTTTTATCTAGCTTAATAGTAACACTACTTATTTAGATGTCTTCCATAATATGAGGACTATATACTAACACATTATTAAATTAGTTTCGAAATTATATATTATAAGTACATAGAATATTTAGCTCACCTGTGATATTTTTGTCCACTTCTCAAATCAAAGCCACACCTACAGAAGAATACGTGTATCAAACTTTAAACGAAAATAATCGTTCTGGGTTTAGGTTAGAACTTTACAAATAAGTAATGAACATATTTATATCAGGGATTTAACTCGTATGATTGTTTGTTGGTTTTAGGGATTAATAATTGTAATTAATATATGTCGAGATTAAATCATGACGTTTAAATATGATTGATATTAATAAATGGCCATTCTAGAGTAATCCATTATTTATAAATTTCTTCAGAAGTTTATTTGTTAATAAACAGGTACACTCTGGTTGCTCTGGAATATAGAAGTATTACCTTGACGGATAGCACAAAGGCCACGTGTTCATAGCAGTGCTTACCAGGGTTGCCAGGTCTGTCATGGACCCCCATAGTGTTACTTTACATGCGGTGGCTGTTAATAATTTTGGTAAGTGTATTTTTGACATAGTACCATTGTTAAGTGAAAATAAAGCTGAAGATTTTAAGTTAAGAAAAAACAGAAAGGGTTAAATGAAGTTAAAGCAGAACGTTTTAAATGAAGATAAACCAGAAAGTGTTAAATGAAGATAAAGTAAAAAAGGTTTCTAATTATTTTTAATTGTTTGTAGGTGATTGATATATTCTATATAAGATATTTATAGGCTAATAAAAGGAGGTGTTTGTCTATGGGTGTGTGTTTGTGTGCTTGTTTGTTTGTTTGTGTGTCTGTGTGTTTATTTGGGATGCCCAACCAAATCTACGGCAAGCAGAGATCTGATATTTTTACCATAGATGGTCGGAAGGGGGAATGCACCTCAAAGCCATAAAACATCGATTTTCTCAAAATTGGCTCTTACGATTTCTATTAAGATTCGTATCTAGGCGTTGATTAATATTATATATAAGCTGGCTATTTTCATTTTCCAATTAAAATTAATTTTAGTGTGTTTTACAGAAGCAGAAACTTCCATATTTCCGCAAATAATGGAAAATAAATAACATATCATTGCAAAATTGTAGTAAAATTTAAAATAATTTTTTTTGTATGAAATATATTTTTATAGAACCAACAATTTCTGAGATATTGGCAAATATAATAATACAATTTTGTGAGCTTTAGTTGTAAAGAGATACTAAAAATATAGTGCAATTTATACTAGGGTTTATTAGTGTATATTATTTTGTTTCATATATATTACGAGTATTGAGTAAATATATCCAGTTTTAAACAATAGAGCGAGAAAGTCCCTGTGGAGTTCCGTACCATTTATATTATTATTGCTTGGTTTATAAACTAAAACTTCGTTACGTTACGCTAGACTAATCCCCCCTTCCCCATGTCTCGCAGCGAAACGCTTAGATGGATCCCCTCCTCCCCTCAATTGCGTTACATAATATATGTATATCCCCTTAATGGAGGCGTGAGTTTTGATGTTTTGGAGAATATCTAGTATCTATTAAAAATTAAAATATGTTGACAATCAGCTGTTTTATGTTAGTGTTGCAATGCATCATGGGTAAATACATTATTCACTATCAACATCATACTCACTATCGCCATCATAATTATTTCACCATCATATTCACTATCACCTTAATATTCACTATCAACATCATACTCACTATCGCCATCATAATTATTATCACTATCATATTCACTATCGCCTCATATAACTATCACTCTCATACTCACTATCACCTCTCATATTCACTACCACCTTTATATTTACTATCACCATCATACTCAATATCACCTTTATATTTACTATAACCATCATACTCACTATCACCATCATACTCACTATCACCATTATACTCACTATTACCCCCATACAATCATCGTCATACTCACCATCACCATTATATTCACCATCAACATCATATTCACTATCATCATCATCTCATCTCATCGGGACATGTAAAAAGCCTCCACTGGATGTACGATTAGAACTGTACATTTGGACATCCCCTGGGCAGTGGTATATTGATACTGGCTAATATTTCCACAAAACCAGTTTAATAGTGATGTAGCCAAGATACGACACATAATCATATATACACACAAACAAAATTGTATACATTACATAACCGATTTTATTATTGAAACCCTTAAAGATAGTCATGGAAGAGTTCAGATTGGTTGCCAAACTGTAATGCCAGTACATTTGGATGTTGTACCTATAATTATATATGAATGGTCATTTGTTGTATTTGTATCTTCATTGTTTTGATCAATGATTAAATTCATTGGTATCAAGTATTTGGTTGAATAATCTTATTTGTTAAGAATACTAAGAAATATTTTCACTGTTATATTGAATTAGTAGATACAGAGAACATTGGAGTAGAATTTTAAATGTTTTATCAAATCATATATTGATCACCGACTAGATTACTTTCCCTCCCATGAATTTTCCAAGTGGAATCTATTTCACAAAAGATATGCATCTCATTCATCTAGAGTAAACTGATATTATTAGTTATTGTAAGATATATGAGTGTTAATCAAACGTTTCCTTCGCTGTACAGTTGTTCGGACATGTTTATATTGGTAGCCATTAGAAGAAGAGGAAACGATTAGAATACTTGTAATTGGATTTAAATGGAAGCTAATTAAACATAGTCAATAATCATTATTTATTAAGTTATTTATCATGTTTTAAATTAACTATAAAGGTACAATATTACATATGATATATTATTATGTTCTATCTCTATTGAAAACTGATAGTTTCATTAAAGTATTTATTCTTTCTCGTCAAAGAGAAAATATTTTAACTCAATTTTGAAAATTGTGACCTCTTGATTTTGATGAATATTTACGTTTTATGTATCTGTATTTCTGAACAAGAAAAAGTATATTTTGAAAATTTGTTTGTCTGTCCCTGAACACAGATCTGAAACGGTTGAATTGATTTTGTTCAATCTTGATATTTATATATGGCTATCTATACCTACAGATTATTTAATATTCAACCCTAGTCTTTAAGCCAGAGGTTGCATTTCAGTCGATCACCGTCAACAGGAATACTTTCAGTAGATCACGTAATTAAGCCAAATCATCATTAAAAGTAGATCTTTGAGTTTTCTAAGCTCGCAAATATTTAAAGTATTATCAAATGATATTTGAATGTCAACAAAATTAGCTATACATCGTTAATAATAGGTAATAATAAGAAAATTAAATATTTTAATATAAGAAGGTATATTTTATTTATTCTATATGAATTTCTATAAAGGAGGGGACATTAGTTTATTAGGAGATTGAATTATATGAATAAATATAAAAGGTACAGGTATAAGGAAAAATAAAACTAAGTGGGAGATCAAGGGATTTTTGATCATTATATAAGTCTATTGGGAATCAAAAATGTTGCCGAGGCTTGCTTTAAAATAATAGTAGTTTACAAATAAGGTATTTTTTTAAGTTCCAAATTTTTCTAAAATAGATTAAACTAATTTGGTTAAAATGGTTAAAATAGATATCTAGGGAGTATTTAATATGATATCCGAAATAACATGCTATACTTATTTTTCTGAAAAAATAAAGTTCATTTAATGTTAGTTTACAGATCAGGTGTTTTTTAAATTTTTCAAATAATTTTATAATGTGTTTAACAATTTGATTCTAATAAGTATCTGGTCTGTTTTTTACAATATACAAAATTTTATTTATTTTTTCTAAATAAGTTAGTATTATAGTAGTTTACAAATGACTAGTCTGAAAGATTTGATTGAAAAAAAAAAACAGCTACCGTGATTTTGTTTCAAATTGGTATTTGGGGCCTCTTTACTAGTATAAATAAAATTATATGTTGATTTTTCTTAGGTGACTGTGAGCTATGTAATAAAAGCTATCTTGGAGTATTATACAACATAACTTTAAATAAGAGCTACTTATTTAAGTAACAAGTATACATATTATTTGACCTATATAAATTATGTTAGGAGCTAGATAGTTAAAACACCTCCTATCCCACATGCCTCAGTGCGAGTACAGTTCCTCTATTGTTACAATTTGCCTCTATTTTCCACCTCATTACATTTATTATTATATATTCGTTATCATTGTAGTTTTAAATAATTTTGGTTTTCACTTTTAATTATGTATTTATTTGAACAAAATACTATAGTTGATTGCTTTATGTGCTACCATTTCTACTATAGCGTCATAGAGAGTGTATTTTTTTTCACTTTTTAAAAGTTACCAAATTGCTTTATTTTTTACAAAGTTATTCTAAAATATTGCTTTGTAGGTATTATTAATCAAATTTGGTAGTTACCTCTCTTATCACACATAACTAGTCTTGTCAATTGAAAAAGGGAATATTCATTCTTTATCTAAATTTTCATTATAAATCAAAATATAATTGGAATAACACCAATAAATTTCAACAAAACCAGGTGTATTATGAATACAAATTTATTCTTCAAACGAGATAAATTACAAATGAAATCCAGCACACGTGCTCATAACATTAGAGTCTGTAGACAGTCCTGTTCATTTCTCACTTCAATATTCTGAAAAAAAAAGTATGCATAAAAGATTAAAATAATTATTGTAAAATAAAGTAAAACTTACTGTGGAGGATGGTAAGAGTAGAAGCGAAAGATGTGTCATTTTTATCTAGCAGTTGAAAAATTGCTTAATTTACTTGTTATTCATACACCAATAAATGCGTTCTGAAACTATTATTTTAACAGGTAATGTGCAATTTAAAAACGGTTTTATTAATTTAGTTAAATTTTAATATATTCATAACAATTTAATCTAAGATGAAATTCAAGGAGCATAAGCCTATTAACGGCAACACTCTTGCACAAACCTTTCATGTATATTACTGTAATATTACACTATCGAGGTGTAGGAGCTGTAATCTAAGCTCTAGAACTAGAGGGATTCAATACAATTAAATAAATTAACATTACAAAACCTTTAGACTAATAGGAGTGCGCAGTGTAACTAACATTATGTTTTGAGCCCAAGATTATCAGGGTATACAACCCATCTCCAACGCACGCCACTCACTCCTAGAAGCGTGAAAAAATACTGTCCAACTTCAAAGATCAAATTATGTTTCATATGAAGAAGTCGAGACTAAGATAAAAGGACTGGGAAATTACACATAACTAAAACCTAGGGATAAATGGCGTAACTAGAATAGTAAACAGTCTTAAAGAAAACTTTGATTTTATTTCAGCCAAAATCTTATTAGAGAACAATGCCCTTCTTTTAACGAATCTTAGAAAGTTTCGTATAGATACAATATCACAAAAGCTAAAGTGCAACAATAACACTCTATGTTCTTCACAAAAAATATTTATGAACATACGTTAATTAAATTTAACTGCATGGGCTTATTAAAATGGCGTATGACAACATCTAACATATTTCAGTGCTAGTTGTAAAAAAGTAATACAAAATCTTAGCCAACAACTTTAAAGTTGTGTAGTTACACAACAAATGACCAGTCTAATTGTCTAACCTAAAGATTATTAACCAACTCTGTCAACATTTGATTGACATTGAAACACAACTCATAAGTTAGATAAATAACGTTAAATAGATAAGAGTAGCTATAAACGTAATGCATAATTATGTTAGCGATTGAAAAGTTATGTCCTAATGTTAGAACTACATTTCCCTATAAATATTACTTCATTTTGCATCGCAACACACTTTCAACATTAACTAAATATATTTATTTTGAAACGCATAAGTTAACTAACAATAAATATATTTATTTTGAAACGCATAAGTTAATTAACAATTGGAAAAATTCAGACCTAACTTTAAAAAAAAAACTTCCCCGCATTACTTTCTTTTAACCAAAGTCATATTTCTCTACAATCCTTTTGCAAAATAAAAAAAGTTACTCTATATTCTGTAAAAGAACGAAGATTCATATAAGATATCAACAACAATATTTAAACGTAAAAATGACCAAAATGGAATTTAGAAAAGTTACAATATTTTTTAATTTACGCCAAGCATAATTTCTCCTTACATTGTATAGGTATTTCCTCGAAGCCTACGCTTCGTTCTAGTGTCCGAGCCTAATCCAAGAGTGGTCTCATTCTTGACGGACGGTCTATTATATGGTGCACAACTTATCTAACACTCGAGACGGGATTACACAAGGGTGGGGATCACTGAATTCAAACACACTGGGAGAGGGGATGTGCGCGGTACTAGAAACGTTGAGAGTCTTCTGGCAGTTTCTATCTTCTTCTACACGTCCATGTTGTTATTGAGACGGGTGGCGGTGTCTAGTGGCATGATGCGGCACTAGCCTTGGAGCTCTCAGATGTTTGGGTATTGTTAGTGCGTGCTGACGTGTGTTCTTCCCGCAGCCAGTCTAGTCGGTGAAATTGGGTAAGTGATGTTTTGATTTACTAGCCCAATTTTGGTTAACTTGTGGCAATAATTCCTACAGAGTTCACCAACGTAAATACATAAACGTACTGCTCAGGTTTCTAAACATAAGTCAAATACATATTTTTACAGTTTAATGAAGCTTGTAATTAACATTCCTTTGGCTTATTTAAAAATAAATCAACCCAAATGGATTTGAATAAGTTGGCCTAATGAGGTCTACACTAACAAATTTAGTTATGCCACTAAATTGAAGTACGGTTTGTTTATATTGTAAAACATAATATTAAATCTCTTACCTGGAGAATAAACCTCAATCTTCGAATGATTTCTCATTTTCAACAACCTAAAACAAACACGCAAACTAGTCTGAAATTTTAGTGACAAAGAAAAACTTTTCCAGAATAAAATAAATCTCTTGCTTTATATAAAGTAAAAGGAGGCTTTCAATGTCGTTTATTAATTTATTGTTGACTATAATACATTGTTCCAAAAGTTTGATCCAGATCAACCATTGCATTGACAATATTATAGTACATATAGCAGAACCTTACCATCTGTATTGCTGACTCTGCCAGTTCCACCAGAATGTTGACCTAGGTCAGCCAAGGTGTAAAAAATATTATAGTACATATACCAGAACCTTACCATCTGTCTTGCTAACTCTGCCAGTTCCACCAGAATGTTGACCTAGGTCAGCCAAGGTGTCGACATCGTACTGATACAATTGCATGCCTTCAAACCCGTAATGTTGTGATATAGTTTGTTGGCAGAGTTGATGGAGTATTTAATTTGACTTGTCTCCAGGTTAATCCACGTGACGTTATAATTGGTAGTGCACTTGTTATTGTAAGTATTGTTCCACGCGATGTTAAGTGACGTGTCTGTCTTACTTTCAACTTTAAGATATGTGACATCCATAGGTCCTGTAATATTCAACACGGTTAATTGTTGAGAATCCACTGTACTTATAGACACAACCATTAATAATTAGGAGATCTTATTGGAAATTATATGTAGTTGATTCAATTTGTTTTTAATTTGTAAAAATCAAATTAAAATCTCTTTTATTCTCAAAACTAGATTACAAATACTTAAGTTTGTAGTTATAAACTTTTATTTAGGATCGCTACATATTCCTAAACTAATGTAAATATTTAAATAAAAAAATAATATATATATATATATATAAGATACATTACATACTCTTTATTTAATTAACAAATATTACAACTAAATATTTAGCTGATAATGTGTGTACTTTTAATAACACTATAAAGTATTTTAATTCTAAATTATTGGGGATATGATAATGAATTGTAAAAAATTTTTAACACTCAATTTATTTTGAATCAATTCTCACTTTACTTTCTGAATACGTTGGTCGCAAACATAGCTTTCAAGTGATAGGCCTCTTCTTTTTACAACAAGTACTCACGTTTAGTAAACCCTACAGCTATGTCTACATTTTTAGTTTTATTAGTTTATCACACTCATCTTCCTTATTGTGTATACGTTGCAGGATAATTATAGCAGAATAACCTCTTTGTGAGAAGCCTAGGTTTTTTACAAAACGCCACCATTTTGTCGAAAAGGCGTAGTCATCTTAGTTTAGGTCTTCTTTTTGCGATACGGCTAGAGATATACAGCCTTGTTTCTGTGGAAAAATTTGACCAATAAAACGTTGTCCAAACTTCATATTTTTTATAAAAGGCCTAGTCCATCCAGCCGTATTATAAAATTGTTAATTCGTACAGCCTTTTCACATTCTCATTAGCCTTTAATGGGTTCATCATCAAATCAGGCAAAAATTAAATTTTAATATTGAAATAGTAAAATATTTTAAAAGTAAAAAGTGTCTAAAGATAAATAATTTACAGTACTTGTAAAACTAGTAAGAATAATTGTAGTTTTTTTTATATTAATTGCTAATTGCAGAAATGAAACATTTCCAAAAATACGTAAATAAAGTATTTCACATACTCATAATCATTATAGATAGACGTATTATTTACTGTTTAAAGTAAACATTTGGCGTTAAGTATCATTGTTTGATGTCATTTTAATAATGACGTTTACCGCAGTTAGGTAACAAGTACTGGAGTTGTTTCTTTCTGCAGTTAATTTCGCCGGCCACCATAAAGATAACGCTAGTATTCATACCGTGTGAAATCAAAACCGCTGATTGTTACTGTTTTTTTATATAAGCTTTTTTTTAGCTGTATTGTGATTATTAGTTGTTTCACAAAAGAGGTTTATTGTTCTTTCTGAGACTTATTAAACTGGGACGTTCAAATGAAGTGGACGGTCATAAGACTAAAAATGAAAGAAAGGTATTATCAATTCTGATCAATTCAAAAGAACTGTGTTAAAAAATACCAAAATCAGTGGCGGAAAGCATATAAATTCGACTAAGAAAATGATTCTCGCTAAAACTCTTGGTACAAGTGTTCGTGGGTGATCAGATTTTTTTTCTATTTTTTTTCCCCTTTCACTATAAGTTTTCTTTAAATAAATGTGCAATGTGAATTTTAACTTAAAAAATTAAATAAATTAAGCCAAAAACTGGTTAATTTTCTTTTTTTTCGGTTATAATGGACATTTAATATTTCAAAGAAAACATAACTTTATTCAAATATAAACTATTATTAACAAATACCTTTTTCTAATATTAATATTAATGTCTACCTTGTCTATCATTCAATATTTTAATTTCCTTTGTTTTATTAACCGTTAGATGCAAGCAGTCATGCCTACAATATTTTACTGATGATGATATGGTTGACATTTTCTCTAGTCTCCATAATATTCAGTCGAAAATTGAACAGAATGTTTACCTACACTCACTAATGCAGACATACCCTGTGAAGAAACTAAGACTAACGCAGTCTGCAACAAATTCAAAATCTGAGGCATTCACTGTAAGTTACCATATTTTACAAAATAGAATTCAGACAGTGGTATGTAAAAAGGCATTTATTCAAATATACGACTGTCCACCAAAACAGTGCTATAGGCCTAGCCATCTTCTGTGGCTTATTGAAAACCCAACAATAATTGAAAAAATGCGTGACCACACTGAAAGCTGCCCAACAAACGTTTCACACTATACAGGAACTGAAAAATATTTTCTGGCAGCTAACTTAAACATTAAATCCATGTACGAGATGTTTATTGAAAAGGAAAAATACATTCTGTTACAAGTTCTTGCCAAGGGAAATAAACTTTCTTACAAGTTTTTCTGGCAGTATTTCAGAGAAAACTACAATCTAGGATTTGGTCGACCTGTTAAAGATGCATGCATAACTTGTGAGAAGCTTGGTAACAAAATAAATAATCCCATTCTTAACCAAAGGGCCAAGCAAATTGCAGTTTCATTGCTTATGGCTCATAAACGCTGGGCGAAAAAGTTTAACGTTACATTGCAGGAAACTACAAAAATTTGCGAGACAGATAGCAGCTCAGCTGAGTTATGCATGGACTACATGGCAAATGTTTCACTCCCATGCATTCCTGTTCAAGATCTGTATTATCTACGGCAAATCATTGAAAATGTTTTTGGAATTCACGAGATTGGAAATGTCTGTAGTCTCACCTACAATTAAACTAAAATGCTTTAGTTCCATATTTCATTCAATATTTCTCTTAGGGCAGCGTCTGCCATTATTTTTATCATTTCATTTTGGATGTCATGTGAAGTGAAGTCCTTCGATCGAAAACTAAACTGTTTGAGTTCAGGAATGTCACCAGTGCACAGAGCAAGCAATGCCTTAAAGTGTCCATCATTGTTATTGTGACCTCGTATTGGAATGTATTGTCTTCCAAGATATCTAAGAGACGTCATTTGTGCATGCAATGCCTTTCAGACTACAAATTGCCTTTTTTCCTTTTCTTTATAAATTTGTTTGGCCACTGAATCGCAATTTTATTTTCTGTTATTTTTTCTACAGCTTCCTCGTGCATACTACTCTTTGCATGTATTCTAAATTTACTTTCAGCTTTTTTCCTATTTTTTGACCTTTACTAATGAACGTGGTTTCAAGTTTTGAGGTGTAGCCAAAGAGATTCTAATTCTTTGATTTCATACACTCGAAGCACAATATGCTTACTTCTTCACTTTGAAAGTGAAGCCAAAGAAATTCAGAATACCAGCGTTGAAGAAATTTATGGTCACGACGTTTGATTTTCTTATCAACTTTTGAGTTTTAAGTGTAATTTGGCACAGGGAAAGGTTGGCACTGGACAGACCGCAAATATTATTACTTCCATCTAACTCCAAAGCTACATTCTCTCTTTTTGAGTGACTGGGACCAGCATCTGTGTTATTATCGTTATCCTCATTTCCTAGATTAAAAAAGGAAAAATCTTATTTACTAACAATATTTAACGATGGGAATACAAATTCATTTTTAATACAAAATTTGCTATTTAATTTTTATTTATGGTAGTTTTTTATTAAAATATATTTATATATTTAATAACATAAGGGATATAGATTTCTGGAGGGGTGGCCGGGCCCCTAAATCCACCCCAGTTAGGTCCCTGAGGCCTAGGGTAGTTTTATTAACGATCTATCATAGTGTCACAAAAGTTTGTTAAACTCACAAAATAATAATACCATACGCTTATGTTTAACTTAATTTAATTAAAAATTCAAATCATATAAAAAGTATTTTAAATATCTCGTGGATTTCCCATTTTGTATTGTATTATTGTGAATAAAGTGTAATCCTTTTACTTTGTAATATATCAAATTACTCGCTTCGGCGGCCGAATGATCTGCTAAAAGTTTTTTTTTTCTGGCGTGCCACTATATGAGATAATCTTGGGCATGCCACTCCACCCCAAAATCTCTAACCTAAACTTATCTTCGTATCATCACCATTTTTCGAAAATTTGAAGTGTAATATATATTTTTAATTCCTGATTTGTATAGGAATTTTGGATTGCTTGGTTTTTTCCTATTTATAGTAAGAAACAAATATGTTAAGACTGAGTATAGCACAGTACATAGCAGTCAGTATGCCACCAAATAGCAACAAATGAATGTGTACAAGGTGGCACGTGGCAGTGTAAGGGGGTGTAGAGTATGTGGCGTAAGGGGGAGAGAAAGGCAGCTTGAGTGGCGGGAACACACAGACGGCCAAATTAATAGCTAAAATTCTAGCAATTTATTAAGTTAGATGATTTATTTATTTTATTTGACATTGTTCTAGTTTACTATATTTTTTAAAAACCTATGATGGATCAGGTGTACCACTAGGGGCACGTATGCTCCGATTTGGCCACCTTTGGTCTAAAAGGTCACTCTAGAAATACACCGAACTGCTGATGAGAGGAAATGTGGGTTCGAATCCCGGTCAAGTGTACTGAGTGGTGTTTTCCCTAAATGATTTTCTAATCTTCCCCCACTCAAATGTGGGTACACTTCCTCTAAATTCAACCTAGCTCATACATAGGTCATCAGCGTAATGAGTTCATAAGCATATAACCCAGAAAGGCAGTAAAACGTGGCGACAAAAAAAAAATCAAATGATAAAAGTTCTAATTTAAAAAATCAAGTACACTTACCTGGTATTGTATTACATTCTTGAACGATGTTAGTGGCCTTCATTACTGTTGGATAAGACTTATCACTTTGGAGATCATGACACGAGACTCTTTCACTTTATCAAAATAATCGAACAAGGCTTTCCTTTTAGCCATTTTGCGATAGCTCGCAATAGAATTATACCAATGAGTTTCAATTGTCCAATTATTATTAGCCCATCAGCGATATTTTTTAAATTCAAACTTTGTAATACAAGTCACAACAAATTTATTCTCATAGGGAATAACAAAAACTACTTTACAAAGAAGAAATTATACCTCCATAGACACTTTATCTAAGAAAAACACTATCACCTCATGCACTTACTTTGCTTACACACTAAATTCAAAGGACACGGGAATAGAGGGGTAAATGGTGAAGTGACCTTTAAAAGAAAGGGTAAAGGGGTGACTTGTGACGTGACCTTGGACATGAAATTGGCTGTAGCATGTAATGTGGGTGGCTTTCATGACTCATTACATCGTGCAGGATGGTTGACGCTAATTTTATCAGCTGAAAAACTAATTGTAGACAGTCATAGATACATTATCTAAGTATTTAACAAACGGATCAAAGACTATTAACGTTGTAATAAAACAATGTTTTAGGTTGAGGGGAGGGGTAAATTTCCTCCAGAGGGGCAATGCCCCCCCTGTTCTCCCAGTTCCACCACCACTGTGTTCTTGGTTGAAATGGTACATTGAAAATAGAATCAATTCCTATGTTAAAAATATTTATATCTTTGCTGACAACTGCACAGGTCGAAAAATAAATAATTCACTTGTGCACTTTTGATGGCTCTCTGTGAAACAAAAATATCTATGAAAATAATATTAATTTTTCCACTTAGAAAGGACATTACTTCATGCTTGCTGATAGGGATTTCAGCATCATTGGAAAGAAAGTGAGAAGGGAGGAATGATACTACACAATTCCGGAAGTTGTTGACTTAATCAAAACATCATCAAAGATTAAAGATACATTTTCTGTAGTTGAAAAAAAATGGAAGTAATTATGGACTACAAAGCTTGGTGGCCTACGCTCTAAAAGAAAACCTGCACAGTGATGACTCTTATGGAAAATAATAAATAAAGAAAAAAAAAATCTTCTGAAATTTCAAAATACCATGAGCTGTGTTACTCCTCTGATACTCCCTTTGAAGTACAATGCAACATTTCTATAAGTGGAACTGTGGTTGACACACACAGATTAGGAAACACTTAACCCAAACTTCAACTTCCAGACAAACAGGCTTACATAGGAAAGATACCTATCAATACCGCAAATATGGAGGACATAAAGAAATCTCTGGTGTACGTGACCGAAGAGAGAGTCGGATTTTGGAACAACATTTTAACATGGCCTGTTAGAAATAGCGATAATCTAGAGGAAGATTAACTAAACCATTATCACTTACAATAACAAGCAAATAAAACTGTAAAACAAATAAAAATCTACAATTTTTGTTACACTCTTTCTTTACCACACAACCTTTACTGCAAAAAGAGACAAGTTCACCACATAAAATGTATTCCGAAATTATCTTAATTTAAGTTAAGATGGATATTATGATTGAAACAAGGAACCACTAAAAATAGTTTAAATCTTTTTACATAATTTTGATATCAGTAAAACAACTGCAACATAGTTTTTTTTTATATATCCTGAACCGTTTGGGTTTTTGCAAATATTTCCTTTATGTGGTTAGCAATTCATATTATCTAAAAAAATAACTGAAGAAAATACCTATATATGTCTATATTTGGTAACTAAGTTAAAATTTAATAATACTTTATTAAATAGGTAATATTTAAAGTAGAATTGAAAATGTTTCTCAAAGTAAAATAAGATTGTAAAAATGAAAAGGAAGCTTCAGAAATTCTCCACAATTATTTAAGTTTGTAAGAATTTAGTTTACTTATCAATCAAATTAAAATTTGTAAGTAATTTGCGCTAAAATAAGATTTAAAAAAGACGAATCTTTATTTTCAGATATTCCAATCAATCAAATGACCAATACAATATCAGCGTTTAAAAATTTAAAAGGCTACTGAATCCACTTAGTTGAATTATTATCCTTTTACCAACCGCGAAGCATTTTCTCGACATCTTGTTCTCTTCTCTCTACATTCTCTCGAATCTTGGAATGACATTGACGTTCATGTACGACTTTACACTCTGACCAGACTGATACCAAATCCTGGAAGATATCTGCCACAAATAAGTGACTACCATCCCTTTGAAGGTTGTGTGGAACTTCCAATTAGATACATATTTTGAGTGGTTATAAGGCCACATCTGCTGTTGTTTTATAATGCAATGGTGAACACATTTGGTGGCACTTTGTGATTGAGAAGTAATTTGAATTGCTTGTTGGTGGAACACTTCAGGTCAATTAAATCATCCTGGCCTCTTACATTAAAATCCTATGAGAATATCGGTCAAGTATCGAGAACTTTACGAGGCTGAGATTTGTTCTCTGCGCAAAATCGGCACATGGCAGCAAATATTTCAATCACATGCTTCGGAATTAAAAAGTGTCTTTGAGAGCATATATAATTATATCCCTGCTTCCATGGCCAAAATCCATATAAACCTCTAAAAGCTTTTCATATTATTCATAGAGGAGTAACACAATATTGATTGACTCACTACTAGCTTTACGTTTCATAAGCAAATCTTTTTTCTCTATAATTATCCATATCCTCATTTTTAGTAATAAAGTGATAATGTAAAGATATTCGTCACTCAACTACCACTAAAACTATTTTGGCATTTTTAAGCTGCAAGCCCTACAACACGCTTTATTTGGTTCAGGGTTTCTTCAGTGACTGGCCTCTTCCCTCGTAGAAATTATTGAGTGTAACATGGAAAGTTTTTTTTATCATTCAACTCACTAACGCTAAATCATTAAACACCTTCACTCTCTTTTGAAACAGCAGAAAATCACCTTGGGAATACACTCCACACAATTTTGTTAATGCCACACAAATACCTGTAGTAGAATATAGACAGCGCTCCTAACGGCGGGGAAGGCTTTACAATACGGCTGGCGAGATATCCTTTTTATAAAACATCCAAAGCTTGGGAAACCTTTTTGTTATCAGATTAAGGATGGTAGTCACTAGCCGTATTATAAAAAAACACGCTAATTGAGATGATTTTTATTAAATTGTGTGGCGTTTTGTTAAATGTTGGCCATTCAGTCGTAATTTCCTCGACCCGTCCTACATTCTTCATCAAGGCAACAAGACAACCTAATTAGGATCAGCTCTAGCCACGTGCAGCCACTCGCACATACAATATGGGAATCAAAATAGTGTAGCGGAAATTTTTAACGTGAATTGATAACGTTACGACTTTGTCTAAAACCTCTCTCTTCATCCCACTTTCCTGATGAGTTGTGTTGATGAGGCAGTTCTTAAGAGCATCAAAGTTTCAGTTGGTGCGTGGTAGAAGGATAAACTTTGAAAGCTTTGGCTTGGGACATCTTTCGGCTCGGTCATCGAGCTGATTGATTTAAAACTTCAATGTGTTCTGGGTCCGGATGTAGTCATCCCGGGCAAATTTCCTAATATACTTACACTTTATGACATAGTGAAATCAATAATTTATTTTTTGAAATTAATCTAGTGAGTTCACTTTATTTTTGTAAATCAATAATATAGTCCAGAAGGTTAAAATATGGCAAAATTAAAAACCCAAGTGTTACATCGGTTCCTTAGAAATTGTTTGGCTGAAATAGTACAACGTTACTTAGAAATATTTACTTGAAAGCGTGTTAAGTTCATAAGCTTCGTGAGTCAAATCAACGTTCTACTACCATAAAAACCTCTCTGAGTACTGTTGTTATTGTTAGTGCCAAAAGTTTTCCTAGAAGTTCGTTAACACTTTTGGTTATATATTTTTTATTCATAGAACCCTCTTAGCTATGTTTTTTATTTTCAAAAATTATGTTACCCTTGTAGATTTATTTAAAAAAAAGTATAAATTTTCACTATGTAATAAAAACGTCATCATGATAAGTAAGTTGCCCAGGGTGACTGCATTTGGACCCAATTCATAGTGTAAAATGAAGTCAAATAACTAACGACAAGGTTAGAGCTAAGGACTTTTACAAGTATCTTCTGATGCGGATCTGCCCCAGCGAGTTCATACACCAATCCCTCTTGGGGGTCAATCAGTAGTTTCCACAGAAGGAAACACCATTGGGAGAGTGAGTTCGAACCAAAACGGCAATGTTTATAGCCTTCATGTTAAGAGGAAAGGTATGATCATACATAGTTAGTGTCCGAGGTCAAGACCATACTACCCTGATACCATTATGAAAGGCGTGACTAATGTATTAGTTGGTCAAAGTAGCTCCCTTTTACGAGAAGAACGCTGTCATTAGGCTGTACTCACGTGATATGATCACATGCCTTTGCGTCAGGCCACAATTAATATTATGGTGCCTTTTGCCTATGAATAAGGGTTGTTTGAAACACGTTTCACAACATAAATATAGTCTGAATATAAATACATACGGGTCCTGAAGCTTAGGGAGACATTATGCGAGTAAAGCTGGTAATTGGTGTTGATAGCGGAGACTTTAACAGTGTAGTTCGTGCATGGGTCAATGTTGTCGTTGATACTGTAAGATGGATAACCTGTCGTAATGTGGAAACAATGTTCTTTAGTCTCTCCCAACTTAGTCCAACACACACAGTACCTGCAATCAATGTAAGTAGTGAGGAATATTGCTGGAACGATACATGATCTTTGGTAAGTGTTAAAATAAGGACCGTAAGGTCACGACTAAATTTGGAATAATTTATTTTATTTTATTAAGGTGCTCAAACGGTTAAAATTTACACACACAGACACACAGTGATAAATGACACGAGTTGACACCTATATTCCTAAGTGGTAAGAACATTGGTGTACTAAGATAATAGATCCGGGTAATATGCCCATGTTTAGATGATATTTCTCAATTTAAAGTGTATGATATTTATATTCGACTATAACAGTTATTAGATAACTTTAATAGATTGGCTATTTACTCAATCTATCTATAATAAATGAAGTAATCTATATATAATCCTGCATATTCTGCCATGCCAATTGAGACATATACAATTGATGGGATAATTGTAGTTCTTGTATGATATAAGATCTGATTATTGATATTTTTTGTTTGTTACCATCAAACGCCTCAATCCTTTAAATTCCCTCACCTATTGACGCAGGTCATGTCAGAAGGAGCCTCCCACGTGAGTACAAAGAAGAATCCACCGTCGTAGTGAAGGGCCAAACTGTGGATTTGCTCCAACACTTGAATAAATATATCAACTATTTATTCACATTTGAATTTGAATTGCATGTATCTATTCATAGATAAAAACATATGTATTTATTCTTATTTAATGAAATATCTTCATAGAATATATAGTTTAATTTATAATTATAAAATAAATAAATACATGATTAAATAGATCCACTTTTCTAACTCTCCCAAGTAAATTCTAAATAAAACACAACAACCAGAACTCAAACCGTTAATGAATCACACACATATTGAAAAGAAACAGAGTTCCCTTAGCAATATGTTGGTATCCTATAAGTTTTTGTAGGTGATCACGCTATCTTCAGGGTTAAAACGTTTGAGGGATATACAGTTTCAAAATTTAGCTCAGACCTCAATTTAGGTATTATATTGTACAAGAACACGGAATACTTAACATATTAGTTTTCAAACAACTTTTAAAGGCTCACAACGATTCATAAATTAATGTTTAAAGTAGAGTATACTTATTTACGTGATATTAAATAGAAATAAATATTGTTTTAATCCCTGACGCGATCATATTAAACACATGTTAAATTATACAAGTGTCAACGAGCTAATCGAAAACAGTTTCTAAACTAGAAAAGCTGAATACAAAATAAACCATTATATTCAGAATATGAGTAGCATCTCAATATTTGACAGTAGTAGTAGTAGTAGTAGTATTCACAGTAGTCTAAAATAATGTGCTCCATATTTGCAAATCAATTCATATCTTACCATATCCTGTGCAATCTGCAGCGAACCCAGGACCCGCAAATAAGACTATCAGAATCACACAGCAATATGGCCACATCTGCATTAACATTACAGTCGATAATTGATCACATACACCACTGATATTAACATCATTAAATAATTTTTTATCTAGCTTAATAGTAACACTACTTATTTAGATGTCTTCGTTAATATGAGGTATCATACTAACAAATTATTAAAGTAGTTTCAAAATTATATATTATAAGTACATAGAATATTTAGCTCACCTGTGATATTTTTGTCCACTTCTCAAATCAAAGCCACGCCTACAGAAGAATACGTGTATCAAACTTTAAACGAAAATAATCGTTCTGGGTTTAGGTTAGAAATTTACAAATAAGTAATGAACATATTTATATCAGGGATTTAACTCGTATGATTGTTTGTTGGTTTTAGGGGCTTAATAATTGTAATTAATATACGTCGAGATTAAATCATGACGTTTAAATGATTGATAATAATAAATGGCCA
Organism: Timema cristinae; assembly: GCA_039000515.1. Classification (NCBI taxonomy): domain Eukaryota; kingdom Metazoa; phylum Arthropoda; class Insecta; order Phasmatodea; family Timematidae; genus Timema; species Timema cristinae. The sequence goes on from JBCFYV010000001.1 coordinate 54,040,169, forward strand.
TTCTAGAGTAATCCATTATTTATAAATTTCCTCAGAAGTTTATTTGTTAAAAAACAGGTACACTCTGGTTGCTCGGAAAATAGAAGTATTACCTTGACGGATAGCACAAAGGCCACGTGTTCATAGCAGTGCTTACCAGGGTTGCCAGATCTGCATGGACCCCCATAGTGTTACTTTACATGCGGTGGCTGTTAATAATTTTGGTAAGTGATTTTTACTTTCTCACTATCTTACAGGTAGATAAAGTATTGTCATCGTCAAAAAAAAAAAATCGAACTTGAGATTTTGATGAATCTCGACGTTTCATGACCCTTTGAAACCGAAAAAGTGTTTTTTGAATTCCCGTCGTTCTTTTTGTACCTCCAACTAGAGCGTAAACTATGTTACCTATCGGGCTAAAACTTGGTATCTAAGGTTTTCATAGGGTTGCTCCGAGGTATTTTTGGAATTGGATATCCAACCCTAAAATTAAGTATAGTTTACTAAAGGGCAAAAAGAAAAATTCGATTTTCTTAAAATCGATCCTAATGATTATGATTAAATCTTATTTCTAAACATTTATGAATATTCCAAACAAAATAGATAATCTCAATATTTCGGCAAAATGATTTTATGGTCTCTAGTCTAAGGCGTATATTATCTTTTTTTAATCATCTCTGAAACTCTTTGAGATATGAAATTACATATCATTGTAAATATGTCGATATATTATAATACAAATATTTTATTCGAAGCATAATTTTACTAAACCAATAACTTTCAAGCTATATAAAATATTTATATTTTTTAATTTTTCGAACACAAAAGGTAAAGTATTGAGCCTTAAAAAACATCTAACCTGAAATGTTGATGTGTGTTGACGTCTCATGACCCCCCTAATTCTACAAAGTGGTCTTAGAAATACTTTCTGTGTGTCTGTTTAAACTTAAAATTAAATGTAGCTTAATAAAGGCCAAAATAGAAAAGATAGATTTTCTCAAAATCGGCTCTAAAGATTTTGAATAAAATTCGTATAAAGGTGTTGATTAAGACTATAAATAAACTGAATATTTTCATTTTCCCATTAAAATGAATTTGAGTGTACTTTAAAGAATCATAAACTCCCGTATCTACGCAAATATTTGAGATACTAAATAACTTTGCATTGCAAAATTGTGGTAAAATTGAAAATAAAAAACTTTTATATGAAATATTTTTTTATAAAACCAATAGTTTCTGAGATTTTGGCAAATATATTAATACAATTTTGTGAGCTTTAGTTGTAAAGAAATACTGCTTAATTCTTAACGTAATAATTCTCCAATGCCATAGAGTAATTAAATAAAAGTAAATCTCTCAAAAAGTTTGTTATTTTACCTCAAACCTCTGAGGAGAATTTTTTGTACAACAATGATATAGATCCATTTTGTTTTCAATAGTCAGTATTTACATTTTTTATTTGTCAAAATTTATAAATGAGAATTTAATAGCAAATCGATAGCATGAAGATTTTCAACATTTAATAAAATGTCAAGAATTTTAAACGGAATTTTAAATTTTAATACGAAGTGTTGACCCTTGTGGAACCAACATTGATCTTTTTTATCGGTCCAAACATAAAATGAGGACATTAATTCTTTAAAGATAAAATTATAAAATTTAAAACCGGGACTAAAAATATGTTTTACATAAGTAAAGCGCAATATAGGCTTGGGTTTACTAGTATATATTATTTAGTTTAGCATATATCATGAGTTTTGAGTAAATATCTCCATTTTTAAACAATAGAGCGAGAAAGTCAATGCGTAGTTCCATACCTTTTATTTTATTATTGTTTGGTTTATAAACTAAAGCTTCGTTACGTTACGCTAGCCTAATCCCCACTACCCGCATGTCTCGCAGTGAAACGCTAAGATGGACCCTCTCCCTCCCCTTAAGTGCGTTACGTAATATGTCTATAGACCCTTAATGGAACCGTGTTTATTGGTTTGTGTCACGATACAGGGATATAATTTGAAAACATCCATTGGGGAATAATCTAATAAATGATTGTGTCTATCTACTTAAAACTAAAATATGTTGAAAATCAGCTGTTTTAAGTTTGCATTCCAATGCATTATGGTCAATACACAGTCTCTGGTTTGCTGCTCTATTCAAGCAGATTATATTTTATTTATTATTATGAACGTGTGAATAAAGCTTTAGGCTTAAGCTAGGTTTAAGTGTTTCCACTGGTTCCACCTCACCATACTCACTATCTCCATTACCCTCATATTCACTACCACACTCATATTCACTATCATACTCATATTTACTATCACCATCATACTCAATATCACCTCATATTTACTATAAACATCATACTCACTATCACCATTATACTCACTATCACCACCATATTCACAATCACCGTCACTCACTATTATCTTTATATTCACTATCATCATCATCTCATCTCATCGGGACATGGAAAGAGCCTCCAATGATTGGATGTACGATTAGAACTGTACATTTGGACATCCCCTCAGTGGTATATTGATACTGGCTACTATTTCCACAAAACCAGTTTACTAGTGATGTAGCCAAGATACACCACATAATCATATATACAAAAAAAAATTACACAAACAATTTTATAATCGAAACCCTTAAATATAGTCATGGAAAAGTTCAGATTGAGTTGGCAAACTGTAATGGCACTACATTTGGATGTTGTAACTACAATTATATGTGAATGATCATTTGTTGTATTTGTATCTTCATTATTTTGATCATTGATTAAATTCATCGGTATCAAGTATTTGGTTGAAGAATCTTGTTTGTTAAGAATACTACAAAATATTTTCACTGTTATATTGAATTAGTAGATACAGAGATTTTGAAGTATAATTTGAAATATTTTTGTAACCCACCCCTTGGTTATTTCCCAAAAATAACAAATTAGGTGCCGGATAAGTTAACAACAATGACTGAACCATAAAATATGGAGCGTGCGAGACCCCATCTCATGTTAAATGGTGGCGTTAGATACATCACACAACTCCAGTTACATTGACCTTCGTAAACATCATATTAAAGTAATCATAATAAATACCAAAAAAACAAGTAATGCTGAAGGCACTCCCTTGCCACTGCCGGCGATCCTCTAAAAGTAAATAAAGACTCCCTGATAACGGCTTTCTCTCTAACCGCAATTGTGCTTAACAGTAATATAGAATAATAATTTAATATAAAACAAATGTCTTTACTGCCAGCATTTACGTTTATTATGACGTCCCTATAAGAGAGCAAACTCGCTGGCTCTTAGCCAGATTTAACTAACATAATATTTTAAACAGTAACACTAATAACATAATTTCCAAATGATAACAAGAGATAAACATTTAAATGTAGGAGATTGACAAAACAAGCAAAGACGCCGCAAGAATCCATCAAGGACTTAAAATGACGGTGCTCTGTAGCATACGACCCTCCATGAAGCGGATGAAGTTGAAACTCCCTTTTAACAAATATATAAGTCCTCCCAATAGATCATTAGCTGATGTTAAATGGATCGCACGGCTAAACCGTGCCAAATTGTATATGTTATCCATGGTCAGCAAGCTATATGAAGAAAGACCAGATAAAATAATTAATGAATTCTTCTAAATACGAAATTGTGAACTTTAATTTTGAAACAAAATTGTCAGACGGAATTTAGAATACAGAGACGTGAATCTAGCCTAGGTACAAAGTCTCTCACCTATTGATCGTCAAGTAATGAGTCACCGCACTACCCAACAGTGCTCTATATATATATATATATATATATATATATATCAGTCAAGTGACGCTATGTGCACTCAAGGCGTGGAACAAAGAAGGGGGAGCAGAAGTCTAGAACACACTCGGTTCGCCTCTGCCTTTTTCAAAAGGTGCGCCCAACCATAGCTCAGATAGTCTTTGTACACTGTCGCTAACGTGCATTTGATCTGCGCATATCATTCCTCTTCTTTTTGGGGGCGGGAGAGAGGGGTTCGGCGAGGAATTGAAGCCAGGCCTCATCAGAGAGATGCGTGTTTGTGACTTTGAGCGGAGTGGAGCACGTCCAAGGTCGGGTCAACTGGGGCACAAGAGGGGAGCCAAACGTTCTCTTCTTTTCATCTAAGATATGTTGTAACAGGGTTACTTTTTATCTAACCATATATTGATCACCGACTAGATTACTTTCCCTCCCATGAAGTTTCCAAGTGGAATCTATTTCACAAGAGACATGCATCTCATTCATCTAGAGTAAACTGCAAATTATTATTAGTTATTGTAAGATATCATGCGTGTTAATCAAACGTTTCCTTCGCTGTACAGTTGTTCGGACATGTTTATATTGGTAGCCATTAGAAGAAGAGGAAACGATTAGAATACTTGTAATTGGATTTAAATGGGAGCTAGTAAAACATAGTCAATAATCATTATTTATTAAGTTATTTATCATATTTTAAATTAACTATAAAGGTACAATATTACATATGATATATTCTTATGTTCCATCTCTATTGAAAACTGATAGTTTCATTAAAGTATTTATTCTTTCTCGTCAAAGAGAAAATATTTTAACTCAATTTTGAAAATTGTTACCTCTTGATTTTGATGAATCTTTAAGTTTTATGTATCTGAACCTCTGAACTATTATTATTAATATTATTATCACCTAGTCTTACTACCCGTTCAGATTATACGCACTTACGCTAATGTGGAATGGTAGGGTGATTGTGAGATGAAATGAAGGACCTACAGTTTAACGTGGAATCCGAATCACGGTAAAGGCCTGGCATTCCCCACATTCACAAGATGTCTTGTCAGAGGTGAAGGAAGGGTTTGCTAAGCATATAAATCTGTGCCGGGACCGAGGATTGAACCCCGGACCCCAGCACAGAAGTCCGACACCTTACCCCTAGACCGCCAGGTCACCTACAACCTCTGAACTAGGAAGAGTAGATTTTGAAAATTTGTTTGTCTGTCCCTGAACACAGATCTGGAACGGTTGAATTGATTTTGTTCAATCTTGATATTTATATATGGCTATCTATACCTACGGATTATTTAATTTTCAACCCTAGTCTTTAAGCCAGAGGTTTCATTCCAGTCGATCACCGTCAACCGGACAACTTTCAGTAGATCACGCAATAAAGCCAATTCGTCATTAAAAGTCGATTTTGAGTTTTCTAGGCTCGCAAATATTTAAAGTATTATTAAATAATATTTGAATGTCACCAAAGAGAGCTTTATATCGGTAATGTTATAAGAAAATTAAATAGTTTAATATAAGAATGTATATTTTATTTATTATATATGTTTTTCTATAAAGGAGGGGACATTAGTTTATTAGGAGATTGAATTATATGATTAAATATAAAAGGTAGAGGTATAAGGAAAAACAAAACTAAGTGGGAGATCAAGGTATTTTTGATCAGTATATAAGTCTATTGGGAATCAAAAATGATGCCGATCATTGCTTTAAACTAATAGTAGTTTAAAAATAAGGGATTTTGATAGTTCCAAATTTTTCTAAAATAGATTAAACTATTTTGGTTAAAATAGATATCTAGGGAATACTTTATTTGACCTCCTAATTAACAAAGAATAGTTGTTTTTCTGAAAAAATTCTGTTATGTTAGTTTACAAATCAGGCCTTTTTTAAATTTTTGGAATTATTTTAAAATTGGATTAATTATTCGATTCAAATAAATATCTGGCAAGTTTTTTTACAATACAGTTAATTTAATCTTTTTTTTTAAATGTTAGTTTTATATTAGTTTACAAATGATTAGTCTGAAAAATTTAATTTAAAAAAACAGCCATCACGACTTTTGTTTCAAATTGCTATTTGGGGCATATTTACTAGGATAAATAAAATTCTATATTGATTTTTCTTGGGTGAATATGAGCTATGTAATAAAAACTATATTGGAGTCCTATACAACATATCTTTAAATAAGAACTACTCGTTTAGAAAATAAATATACATATTTTTTTGACCTATATAAATTATGTTAGGAGCTAGATAGTTAAAACACCTCCTATCCCACATGCCTTAGTGTGAGTACAGTTCCTCTATTGTTACAATTTTTCTCTACTTTTCCACCTTATTACATTTATTATGATACATTCGTTATCATTGTATTTTTAAATAATTTTGGTTATTCACTTTTAATTATGTATTTATTTGAACATAATACTATAGTTGATTGCTTTATGTGCTACCGTTTCTATTATAGCGTCATAGAGAGAGTAATTTTTTTTTCACTTTTTAAAAGTTACCAAATTGCTTTATTTTTTACAAAGTTATTCTAAAATATTGCTTTGTAGGTATTATTAATCAAATATGCTAGTTAGCTATCTTAGTGAGAAAGTTTTTGATAAACAATTTTATATCACACATAACTAATCTTGTCAATTAACAAAGATAATATTCAATTTATATCTACATTTTCAGTATAAAGCAAAATATAATTGGAATAACTACAAAAATTAAAAAAAAAACTAGGTGAATTATTAATACAAATTTATTCTTCAAACGAGTTAAATTACAAATGAGATCCAGTCCAGCACATGTGCTCAGAACATATACGTTTGTAGACAGTCCTGTTTATTTCTTATTTCAATATTCTGAAAAAAAATGTATGTGTATAAGATTAAAATAATTGATAAAGTAAAAATTGATGGTGAGGATGGTAAGATTAGAAGCGAAAAAGTTGTCAAATTTTTTTATTTTATAACTTATATTTTTTTTAAAAGTTTTTACTAAATAATTATAACAGGGTTCTTTAATATCTTTGGTGTAAGTGTCCCTTATAATATTGTGAATTTCACTATTGTGCCGTTTTTTATTTAAAACACACACTATATTATAAAAGAGCAGAAAAGTTCGAGTCTTGTGGTTACTGACTATATCGATAATCTTGCATATCCTTAAATAAAATATATAAAGTATCTTATTGTGTGATATATAGTTATATAGAAATATGTTTAATTTAAAAACACTAACATATAATCAGCTCACTCTATAAATAAATTTTTATTTACCAGTTGAAAAATTAGCTTAATTTACTTGAAGTTATTCATAAACCAATAAATGTGTTTTGAAACGTTTACTTTAACAGATAATGTATAATTTAAAAACGGTTTTATCAATTTAGTGAAATTTTAATATGCTTCATAACAATTTAATCCAAGATGAAATTCAAGGAGCATAAACCTATTAACGGCAACACGCTTGCACAAAACTTTCATGTATATTATTGTAATAGTACACTATCGAGGTGTAGGAAGTCACCAAAGTAAATACATAAACGTATTGCTCAGGTTTCTAAACATAAGTCAAATACAGATTTATACAGCTTAACGAAGCTTGTAATTAACATTCCTTTCTCTTATTTAAAAATAAATAAACCCAAACAGATTTGAATAAGTAGTTCTAGTGAGGTCTACACTAAACATTTTAATCATTTTACTATATTGAAGTTTGGTATGTTTATATTGTAAAACATGATATAGATCTCTTACCTGGAAAATTAACGTAAATCTTCAATGATTTCTTATCTTCAGCAACCTAAAACAAACATGAAAACTAGTCTAAAATTTAGTGGTTTTTCCAATAAAAAAAAACTCTCTTGCTTATATAAAGTAAAAGGAGGCTTTCAATGTCGTTTAATAATTTAGTGTTGACTAAAATACATTGTTCCAAAGGTTTGATCCAGATCAACCATTGCATTGACCATATTATAGTACATATACCAGAACCTTACCATCTGTCTTGCTGACTCTGCCAGTTTGACCAGAATGTTGACCGAGGTCAGCCAAGGTGTCAACATCGTACTCATACAATGTGCATGCCTTCAAACCCGTAATGTTGTGGTACAGTTTGTTGGCAGAGTTGATGGAGTATTTAACTTGACTTGTCTCCGAGTTAGTCCACGTGACGTTATAATTGGTAGTGCACTTGTTATTGTAAGTATTGTTCCACGCGATGTTAAGTGACGTGTCTGTCTTACTTTCGACTTTCAGATATGTGACTTCCTTAGGTCCTGAAATGTTCAACAGGGTTAATATTGGGCCGAGAATCCACCGTACTTATAGACACAACCATTAATAATAAGGGGATCTTATTGGAAATTATATGGTATTGATTCAATTTGTTTATAATTTTTAAAAACCAAATTAAAATCTCTTTTATTCTCAAAACAAGATTACAAATACTTAAGTTTGTAGTTATAAACTTTTCCTTAGAATATCTAGGTATTCCTAAACTAATGTTAAATATTAAATAAATAAATATATATAAGATACATTATATATCCTTTATTCAATTAAATCATATTACAACTGAATATTTAGCTGCTAATGTGTGTACTTTTTATAAAATCATAAAAGTAATTTAATTCTAAATTATTGAGGATATGATAATGAATTGTAAACTTTTTAACACTCAATTTATTTTGAATCAATTCTCACTGTACTTGCTGAATAAGTTAGTTTCAAACATAGCTTTCAAGTGATAGGCCTCCTCTTTTTACAACAAGTACTCACGTTTAGTAAACCCTACAGCTATGTCTACATTTTTAGTTTTATTAGTTTTTCACACTCATTTTCCTTATTGTGTATACGTTGCAGGATAACTATAGCAGAATAACCTCTTTGTGAGAAGCCTAGAATTTTTTTACTAAACGCCACCCTTTTGTCGAAAAGGCGTACTTACCTTAGTTAGGGCCTTCATTTTTCAATACGGCTAGAGACCTACAGCCTTGTTGGTTGGGAAAAATTTGACCACATGCCTTTGCATCAGGTCACAATTAATATGATAGCGCTCACTGTCTATGAATAAGGGTTTTTGAAACACGTTTCACAACATAAATATAGTCTGAATATAAATACATACGGGTCCTGAAGCTTATGGAGACATTATGCGAGTAAAGATGGTAATTGGTGTTGATAGCGGAGACTTTAACAGTGTAGTTCGTGCATGTGTCAATGTTTTCGTCGGCACTGTAAGATAGATAACCTGTCGTAATGTGGAAACAATGTTCTTTAGTCTCTCCCAACTTAGTCCAACACACACAGTACCTGCAATCAATGTAAGTAGTGAGGAATATTCATGGGACGATACATGATCTTTGGTAATTGTAAAAATAAACAACAGAAGGTGACGACTAAATTTGGAATAATCTATTTTATTTGATTAGGGTGCTAGAATATTTATAATTCATACAAACATATATGGACCCGCACACACATGTAAATAATGTGAATACAAATTATACATTATTAAGCTAGGCGTATAATCTAAATGGGTAGTGATCTGCAGTGAAAAGCATCACCTAATTGAGCTACGTCAACCCAAGTACAAAATAGTACCTTTTATGTAAAGAACTCTTATAATATTTAAATTGAAAAATGACACTAGATGACACTTAGATTGCTCAGTGCTAAGAACATTGGTGGATTAAGTTAATTGACCCGGGTTTTGTGCCCGTGTTTATATGTTATTTTTCATTTCAATGTGTATGGTATTTAGATGCGGATATAAGAGTTATTAAAAACTTTAATAGTTTGGCTGTTTATTCAATCAATCTATAATCAAGAATGTAATAGATACATTCCACCATGCCAATTGAGACAAATACATTTGATGAGCTAATTGTAGCTCTTGTATTATATAAGATTTGGTTATGAATATTTTTTGTTTGTTACCATCAAACGCCTTAAGCATTTAAATTCCCTCACCTATTGATGCAGGTCATATCTGACGGTGCCTGCCACCTAAGTACAAAGTAGAAACCACCGTCGTAGCCAAGAACCAAATTGTGGATTTGCTCCAACACTTGAATAAAATTATACACTATTTAGTCACATTTTAATTTGCATTTCATGAATACATTCATAGATAAAAACATCTGTATTTATTTTTATTTAATGATATATATATGCATTAAAATATAGTTTAATTCAGAAATATAAAATAAATAAATACATGATTAAATAGTTCCACTTTTAGCTAACTCTCCCACGTAAATTCTAAATAAAATATAACAATCAGAACCCAAACCGTTAATGAATCACACACATATGGAAAAGAAAAAGAAACAGAGTTTCCTTAACAATATGTTGGTATCCAATAAGTTTTTGTAGGTGAACACGCTACGCTATCTACTGGGTTAAAACGTTGACTGAATATATACCATCTCAAAGTTTGGCTCATACCTCAATATAGGTATTATATTGTACAAGAACACGGAATACTTAACATATTAGTTTTCAAACAACTTTTAAATGCTGACTTTAATTCTTAATTTATGTTTAAAATTTAGTCTTCTCTTTTACATTATTTTAAATAGGATTGAATATTGTTTTAACCCCCAAAGTGATCATATTAAACACATGATAAATTATACAAGTGTCACCGAGACAATCGAAAACAGTTTCTAAACTAGAAAAGCTGAATACAAAATCACCATTATATGCAGAATATGAGTAACTTCTCAATATGTGAGTTAGTAGTATTCACAGTAGTCTAAAATAATGTGCTCCATACTTAAAAATCAATTCACATCTTACCATATCCTGTGCAATCTGCAGCGAACCCAGGACCCGCAAATAAGACTATCAGAATCACACAGCAATATGGCCACATCTGCATTAACATTACAATCGATAATTTATCACATACACCACTGATATTAACATCATTCAATAACTGTTTATCTAATTTACTAGCAACATTACTTATTTAGATGTCTTCCATAATATGATGTATCATACTAACACATTATTAAAATAGTTTCGAAATTATATATTATAAGCACATAGAATATTTAGCTCACCTGTGATATTTTTGTCCACTTCTCAAATCAAAACCACACCTACAGAATAATACGTGTATCAAACTTTAAACGAAAATAATCGTTCTGGGTTTAGGTTAGAACTTTACAAATAAGTAATGAACATATTTATATCAGGGATTTAACTCGTGTGATTCTTTGTTGGTTTTATGGGGCTTAATAATTGTAATTAGTATATGTCGAGATTAAATCATGACGTTTAAATATGATTGATAATCATAAATGGCCATTCCAGAGTAATACATTATTTATAAATTTCCTCAGAAGTTTATTTGTTAATAAACAGGTACACTCTGGTTGCTCTGGAAAATAGAAGTATTAGGCCTACCTTGACGGATTGCACAATGACCACGTGTTCATAGCAGTGCTTACCAGGTTTGCCAGGTCTGTCATGGACCCCCATAGTGTTACTTTACATGCGGTGGCTGTTAATAATTTTGGTAAGTGATATGTTTGACATAGTACCATTGTTAAGTGAAAATAAAGCTGAAGGTGTTAAAAGAAAATAAAGCAGAACGTTTTAAATGAAGATAAATCATAAAGTGTTAAATGAAGATAAAGTATAAAGGGTTTGTAATTATTTTTAATTGTTTGTAGGTGATTGATATATTCTATATAATATATTATAGGCTAATAAAAGGAGGTGTTTGTCTATAGTGTGTGTGTGGTTTTTTGTTTGTTTGTTTGTTTGTTTGTTTTTTGTTTGGGATACTCAACCAAATCTACGGCAAGCAGATATCTGAAATTTTTACCATAGATGGGTGGAAGGGGGAATGCACCTCAAAGCCAGATTTCTAAATATGTTTTTAATTAGGCTATTTTTAACAAATCTTTGAAGTAGTCATAGACAACGCCATGTGGGATTGCTAGTAGATAATATGTAAACAATTAAATTTCAGAAGAGTCCTCCTTGTGCATTTTGTATTAAAATAAAATGTGTCCTTGAGATAGGGTTACAAATTTACGTATACCCGCCTCATTGATACCAAAATCTGCCTAATTTTTGTTAGCTTTCAGAAACTTATGAGTACTGATATAGAAACCGGCCACGTGGTTTACTGATCATCACTCTTGGCTACGAGCCTAGGGGTTCCATGTTCGATTCTCATATGGTATTATGTACATTTTTCCCTTGAGGTTAGCTATCCTTAGGGCCAGTAGAGTTTTGTTGTTTATTGTTAATTCACACGTTCGCCGAAATTCAAGCGCTAAACAGAAACGTGGTCAGATGATGAGCTCTAATCCATTCACAAGATTTCCGCCTCATCGGCGCGAGCTGTTCTGCTCAATTTTAACTTATCTCTACTTTGTCCACTCTGCTGAGATCTTCTGCACAGAAGAACCAATCAAATCACATTATCAGCCATGTAAAACTAGTACACATGTGCATATGACAGCGCATGCGCTGTAGAGCTCATAGACAGCTTCGCTGGCCGTAATGAGCAGTTTTAAATAACTCATTAGGGGCCATACATGTACTACGTAATGCAATTTTAGGCTTTTTTTTACCCCCTCCCAACATAAGGTTTTGGCAACCCCCTCCCCTCTTTAGTTACGTAACGCTTACAGTTTCGACTATAAAAAGCACTCTTTCCTCAACGTCATTTTCGAATGGGCTTTTTTTTTTAGAATAGTTATTGTGGAAATCCAACACCTTAGCTCAGTCGGTAGCGTGTCTGCCTACTGAGCTAAGAATACCGGGTTCGATTCCTGTCATGGCCGAACATTTATCATTGGTTAAATGTGGTGTTTACCCTCTCACATTGATAAATTTACTGTCGGGGACTGGATGTTGTTCCTGTACTGGTCTTAAGTTAGATTTTAAGGCATTTGAGGCAACGACAGTCCTAGGCAGTTGGTGGTGGATACATATATATATATATATATATATATATATATATTGAATAACTAACTGAACCGGACCATAGGCTGGAAACTGTGATATATGTAAAGTAAAGTTACTGTGAGGTGTATGAGGGGAGGGGAGGACCTGTCGAGTTCCGATGGACGGGTGTCAGTCGGTTACTGAAACCTAAATAACCGTAAAATGCCGTCTACAACTGTAGATCATAGTTTTATTTGACTATGGAAAACACGTTAGTACTTCTGCAAATAAATGAACTGATAATTAAAAATTGAATTAAACACTTTTTAGTATATTAACTATTTAATTTGATTTATTTTGTTAATTCAAACATTTTTTTATTATTGCTTGGTTTATAAACTAAAACTTCATTACGTTACGCTAGCCTAATCTCCCCTTCCCCCATGTTACGCAGCGAAACGCTAAGATGGATCTTCTTCCTCCCCTCAATTGCGTTACATAATACATGTATATACCCTTAATGGAGGGCGTGAGTATTGATGTTTTGGATTGTGCCACGACACAGCGCTATAATTTGAAAATATCCAACGGGAGAATAATCTGGAATATATGAATATCTAATAAAAATTAAAATATGGTGACAATCAGCTGTTTTAAGTTAGCGTTGCAATGCATCATGGGTCAATACAAATAGTTTAAATTGCTGCTCTACTCAAGCATATTCTGCTTCCTATTTTAAGTGAACGTGTGAATAAAGATTTAGACTTAAGTAGGTTTAAGTGTTTCTACTGGTTCCACCCCATCATACACATTATCACCACACCATCATATTCACTATCACCATCACATCATTCACTATCTCCACCATATTCACTATCACTACCATATTCACTGTCAACATCATATTCACTGTCACCATCATATTCACTATCACCACCATATTCACTCTCACCATCACCATCATACTCACTATGCCATCATATTCACTATCACCATCATACTCACTATCACCATCACACTCACTATCATTATTATTATTAGCACCGCGTCTTACTACCCGCTCGGGTTATACGAACTTACGCTAATGTGTAATGTTAGGGTGATTGTGAGATGAAATGAAGGACCTACAGTTTAACGTGGAATCCGAACCACGGTGGAGGCCTGGCATTCCCCACATTCACAAGATATCTTGTCAGAGGTGAAGGAAGGGTTTGGAAATCAGATAAATCTGTGCCGGGACCGAGGATTGAACCCCGGCCGCCAGCACAGAAGTCTGACACCTTACCCCTAGACCACCAGGTCACCCCACTCACTATCACCATCATATTCACTATCACCATCATATTCACTATCACCCTCATACTCACTATCACACACATATTCACTATCACCTTCATACTCACTATCACCCTCATACTCACTATCACCATCATATTCACTATCACCATCATACTCAATATCACCCTCATACTCACTATCACCATCATATTCACTATCACCATCATACTCACTATCACCCTCATACTCACTATCACCATCATATCACTATCACCTCATACTCACTATCACCATCATATTCACTATCACCATCATACTCACTATCACCATCATACTCACTATCCCATCATATTCATATCACCATCATATTCACTATCACCATCATATTCACTATCACCATCATATTCACTATCACCCTCATTACTCACTATCACCATCATATTCAATATCACCATCATATTCAATATCACCATCATATTCAATATCACCATCATATTCACATCACCATCATATCACTATCACCATCATATTCACTATCACCATCTATCACTATCACCATCATATTCACTATCACCATCATATTCACTAATCACCATCATATTCACCATCACCATCATATTCCCTATCACAATGATATTCATTATCACCATCATATTCACTATCACCATCATATTCATATCACCATCATATTCACTATCACATCATATTCACTATCACCATCATATTCACTATCACCTCATACTCACTATCACCATCATATTCACTATCACCATCATATTCACTATCACCATCATATTCACCATCACCATCATACTCACTATCACCATCATATTCACTATCCACCATACTTATCACTATCACCATCATATTCACTATCACCATCATATTCACTATCACATCATATTCACATCACCATCATATTCCTATCACCATCATATTCACTTACACCATCATATTCACTATCACCATCATATTCACTATCACCATCATATTCACTATCACCTCATATTCACTATCACCCATCCATATTCACTATCACCATCATATTACTATCACCATATATCACTATCACCATCATTCACTATCACCTCATATCCTATACTACTCACTATCACCATCATATCACTATCCCATCATATTCACTACCACCCTCATATTCACTATTACCCTCATACTCACTATCACCATCATATTCACTACCACCCATATTCACTATTACCATCATATTCACTATCGCATCTTATTCACTATCGCCATCATACTCACTATCACCATCATACTCACTATCACCATCTTACTCACTATCACCATCTTACTCACTATCACCATCATACTCACTATCACCATCTTACTCACTATCACCATCACACTCACTATCACCATCATATTCACTATCACCATCATATTCACTATCACCCTCATATTCACTGCCATCCTCATATTCACTATCACCATCAGCATCATATTCACTATCACCCTCATATTATTCACTACAACCTCAATTCACTATTACCTCATACTCTATCACATCACCTCATACTCACTATCACATCACTTCATACCCTATTACCCTCATACTCTCTATCACCATCACCCTCATACTCACTATCACCATCACCTTCATACTCACTATTACCCTCATATTCACTATCACCATCATCATCATCATTATCTCATCGGGACATGGAAAAAGCCTCCTCTGATTGGATGCACGATTAGAAATATACATTTGGACATCTTTTGGGCAGTGGTATATTGATACTAGATAATATTTCCACAAAATTAGTTTACGAGTGATGTGGCTAATATAAAGTCCGTTCACGATAGGTTTTTACTTGATGACAGTTCGAAAATCATATGTTTAGGTTTTGGGTTGCCAACACTTGTAAAATATCACTGTTTTGTTTTAAATGTAAAGATCTTTAACTACCTGTTATGTTTTACATTTAAAATAACGTAAACTAAAGTTTTCTCAAATTATTTCATATTTTTAAATAATTTCTTTTCAACCAACTAGAAACAATATTTTAAACATAATTAAAGTAATTATTCCTCGTTTTGGAACGTTATTGATTTTGTTAATATAGTGCACACTTCAAAACCTTTTAATACAGCCACATTATTTACTTGAAAAAGAGAAAATGCTTGTCATTTTTTCTACATACTATAAATGATTTTATGATTATTATATCTTATTTTGAAATACTTAACTGAATAAAAGTATTTTCATCAACTGCGTGTCTGCATCATTGTAAAATCTTGTTTACCGTCATGTTCAAACATATGGTTTAAATTGGTTAGTCGCCATTTTGAAGCTGTGTTCGTTAAAGTTTTTTGTGAAAGTGGTGTAAATATTTTTTAAGTGGAATAAAACGATATCTGCTTAAGATCATTTTTCTTCTCTCCACTATGTTTACAATATTTGTGGAGGAACCAACATGGGCTGGATATATATTGATATTCAAATTACAAATCCCTGTAGAATATAATTATTTCCATTAGTTCTGTTTTTTGTATGACGATGTACACTGGATCGGTTGCTTGCGCCTGCTATAACTGTAGAGGCAACCAGCTGAGCTGTTGGTACATGATGGCAGCTATAATTTAACTTTAGATTTGTTCATAATTTCACTTAAAACAGTTTTGTACTGATAATCCCCACAAAGGTTCGGTAGGTATTTTAATTATGTTTCCAACGTGCACACGCGACCTTTTTTTCCAATAAATGACATTCTCTACTCTTGAGAAACTCCAAAGGTAGGTCCCGACCAGCTTTTAGCGTTACTCATATCCCTTAGGGGTCATCCATAAACCACGTAACGCTTTGAGGGGGGAGGGAAGGGGGAGCTCTAATGTCTACATGCTGTTACATGGGGGGAGGGTGGGGTGTATCAAAGTATTACGTAACACAGACCTTATACTCAAATTCTAACGTTCAAAAATTATTGTTCATGTTTTCACCTTTGATAAACATACTTATGAATAACTTCCGAATATCTGTGGTGTTGAGAATGTAAGTTTGCACTTACTTTTTGTTTATCAATATTTCGAATGTGTTTAGGTGGCATTGTCTGCCCGAGACTATGAATATCAAGCACATTCGAAAATACATATTTTCATGTGGATGACAGTGACATGTTTATACTCACAGCATTTGTTTAGATTTGTCCATCCACTGACCCCCTCAGGTGCTTTTAGTTGGACAACTGTCAATCAAAGTGGACTTAATTTTAAGTTTAGTTGTGTTTGAGTATAATTTAAATTCCTACTGCACATTCTTTTACATAGGCCGAGAATAATCGCTTGTGTTTGTATAAAAACAAAATATAATTTCTTTAAAAAGAAGAGACTTGTTCAATACTTGCATATAAAAAGCAATATCCAGAAAAAATATTGTAAGAGTCTCAAAAAGATGTAGTGAAATGTATAAAGAAGGAAAAGTCCTGAAGGGACCCAAATTGTCTAAGACCAGCCCTAAGTGTTTACCTTGGTAAATAATGTGTAAATTCGGTTTATGGAATCAATAAAAATAGTTCTTAACGATCTTCTTTTTATTTACATTTTCTTATTTAAATTAGTTGTCACACAAGTCGCACAAATAAAATACATACTGAGTCATTGAGGCTGTAACTTTAATCTATGGAAGTTCTGGCAACTTTTTTAGATAGCAGTACATACGTTGAATATATATATATATATATATATATATATATATATATATATATATATATATATATATATATATATATACATTTAACGGTATATATGTGAAAAACATGTTACAACAAATTTAACTTTGACTTTACAGATCTTTCATGAGCAAATTGATCTGTGTCCAACATCATTCTTGCAAACCGGTCTTGGTCTTTACAGATCTTTCATGAGCAAATTGATCTGTGTCCAACATCATTCTTGCAAACCGGTCTTGGTCTTTACAGATCTATCATGAGCAAATTGATCTGTGTCCAACATCATTCTTGCAAACCGGTCTTGATCTTGTCTGTACTCTGCTGAAAAATGCCAAGGATCCGCGAGAGTTCAAACACTTATTTAGTTACTGTGAGTTATACAAAAATCAATTATATTCATAAAATACAATACTATAAAAGTTTGTTATTTTAAAGCATGTAATAAAGTGTTAAGCAACCATATTTTATATTGTTTACGGACTTTTAATAGGATATTGTGACTGAAAGCAATATAATATAAGTAAATAGTCAACTTTAATTTTTTTGTAGAAGAACTGAATTGTATATCCTCTGATTTTCATTGTGGTCAAGTGGGTTATATAACTACGATATTTTAAAATAACAATACTTTGATTCACCAGAAAAACGTTTTCGTATTTTAATTTTAAAAGTTACCGTTAAATATTACACTTGGCAACACATATCTTTTTAACGATTTTGTCCGTTGGAAGGGTGTGGTTTTAAAAAAAATTAGGCTCTATGGTTGATAATTCTTTCAGGATTGATGTCACTTTGTGTACATTTCCAAACGCTCTTCTTGGCTTATCGCGGGAAAAATTATATTAGCCTACCTCGAATTGTTCTAATATACTATAAAAGAAAATTACACTTAGTAATGCTGTTAAAACCATTCATCAATATATTTTCTTTAGATAAACATACATGGATGTATATCTTTATTCAAACAAATTAGCGAACCATTTAAAACTGCCATTGCTGCTTTTCATGTGTTCAAGGAAGAAAGAGGTAATCGAAATTTTTCTAAACTCTTATACACGACGCAATCTATTTCACCTTTAGTGAAATTGGTTGAATTATGCTAATGTTTCAAGTTCTAATATTTCTAGTCAATTTTACCTTTAGTAAAATTCAATTTCAAATCATGAAAATGTTTCTAATTTAAATGTTATGGACCAAAACATCTTCCATGAATAATTATGGGTGATAATAATGTTTGCGATATGGACAGCCTACTCTAGCGTTGTGTTATGATACATATCGATGCCTATACCATTTTACGTCATACTATATGTGGTTATTGCACCTTCTTCTATATTTGAATCAAATAAAATACTGGTATTCTCTTGGGCCTGACTAATATTTCTGGGACTTCAAAGGTGGTTACAGTTAAAAGGCTTTTGCAGGGGATTAGACCTTTTGCTGTTAGTTGAGGAACACATTATTGATCATGTGGTTGGACATTTACACTTCCTCCGAAATTTAAGCTTTTCAGGAAATGTCTATATGGCCTATAATTCATTCACGACCTAAGTTTACATGGGTGACAGATCGAAATGTTACTAGAAGTAATCCCTAATATATCACTACGCCAACAGCTGATATCTATCACTTTGGATTAGTGTAATGAAAACAGATGGTAATATATTAATGTGATAGTTAACCACAGTAATTTAGGCCAATATTATTTATATATTTATTTAAGGACGGATACAAGTGATTAATATACGTCTTGTCAGAGGTGAAGGAAGGGTTTGGCAATCAGATAAATCTGTGTCGGGACCGAGGATTTGAACCCGAGCCTCCAACACAGAAGTCTGATACCTTACCCCTAGACCATCAGGTCACCTATAAACATATACGAGGCGTGTTTTTTTTAAGTAAGTACCGTTTTGAAATTAAAAACACACCAAGTGTACTTTTTAATCAATTTTATTTTTACGTGAAAGCCTATACTTTAATCTACTTTTCAACATAATTTCCACCAATATTAAGGCATTTGTAGTATCGTACAACCAGCTTTTGAATTCCATCCTCATAGAAATCTGCCGCCTGATTTGATAACCACAGCAACACGGCCGTTTTGAGGTCATCATCATCGTCGTGGCGCTGACCACCAAGATGCTGTTTTAAATGCAGGAACAAGTGGTAGTCACTAGGCGCTAGATCGGGACTGTACGGAGGGTGATCAAGTTGTTTCCAGCCAAATGATGCGATGAGATCTTAGGTACGATTAGCCACATGTGGACGGGCATTGTCATGAAGCAAAACAATCCCCTAACTCAGCATGCCTCGCCTTTTGTTTTGGATTGCACGGCGCAGTTTAGTTAAGGTCTCACAATAAGTCTCAGAATTTATTGTGTCACCACGAGGCAAAAAATCCACGAGCAACACCCCCTTCCTATCCCAAAACACAGTACACATGATTTTTCGGGCTGAAATTGTTTGCTTGAACTTCACTTTCTTGGGTGATGTTGAATGCCACCATTCCATGGATTGTTGTTTCGATTCCGGCGTAACATGAGCCACCCATGTTTCGTCACCTGTGACAATTTGACTTAAAAAATCATCACCAAAATCACTGTATTGCTCAAGGAAAGTCAACGCACTGGCTAAACGTTTGGTTTTGTGCACCTCAGTCAACATTTTCGGTACCCAGCGTGAGCACAACTTACGATAATTTAAGTGTTCTGTCACAATTCCATAAAGAACACTTCTTGAAACTTGAGGAAACTCACTAGGTAAAGATGAAACTCGTAAAGCGTCTGCTCTCTCGAACTTTTCCATCAACTTTCTGCACCAAGTCTTCAGTAATGACAGAAGGTGCCCACTTCTATCCTCATCATGCACATTCGTGCGGCCATCTTTAAATGCTCTAACCCATTTTCTTACCATTCATTGGCTCATAATGTTTTCTCCATACACTTCACTGATCTGCCGATGAATTTCAGCCGCTTTTACATCTTTTGCATGAAGAAAACGAATAACAGAGCGTATTTCACAGTCGGCGGGATTTTCTATTGACTGAGTCATTTTAAATACTCACAAACAGAGGTAAACACGGTCGAATACTTCAGTAATGGCGTCTGTGGCTAGCCAACAGATGGAGGTACTCTACGCGCATGCGCGGAACGGCAGTCGCAGCACTGCAGCGGCCAAATTTCAAAACGGTACTTACTTAAAAAAAAAACACGCCTCGTATTGTATCCTTTGAAACTCTAATCATTGAAATATGAGTATTACAAAAAAATCATAATATTAACTTGGGTCATTGAGGCTAATACACGAAATATGGTCTCATTCTAACACTAGATAGCTCTACCTTTTACAAAACCAAGTAGAATATTAGAAAATATACATAATTAAGAAAAATAAAAGGATAATTCTGCCCTTAACTAATACATACAATTGCTCCATCTAAAGGCGGCAAAAAACCATCTGAGAAGTGGGATAGTCGCAATATCAGACATATATATGTAAGTTACGCGTATAGAAAAGTTTACTCCTACTATGACAACTATACAGAATATCATCGTCCTTGACGTCATTTAGTAAAGCTATACCTAATAAAAGCTAATCATAAAGTCACATGTTCTACAGAATTACTCTTCATACTGGCATATCGAATAGATTTTATAAAAAATAAAGAATGCATCAAACGCGAGCTACCTACATGATTATGGTGAACACATATGGATGAGAAATCTGATTTTTCACTGACCCCAGCATAAATTTAGCATACAAATCAGACCAAAATGTAAATTTAGTAAAAAAATATATAAATAAAACTGAGCCAAAACCTAATAAGTACCTTCCTCGCATGATCTTAAATAGTTATATCCAAAAAATGTAATTTTGATAACAATAAATAAATAAACAGACCAAAAATTAATTTTAACTTACATAGAGCACGCGTAATTAGTCACTACAACTTGCAGGACAATAATATTCGCTGGCTTGTAAACAGCCCTTCTCAGCTGGGAAAGCCAATAGGGTTAGCGAACACATTATTAATCCTTAATGCGTCATCAACGTCCACTCATGAAGTGATATTATACAGACGCATGCGCACTGCAATTTTGTCTGGAGATGCGGGACAGTCAGAGAACTTATATTTTCTTCCCAAGCCCAAGCCCCATCCTGGGAGACTGCGTCCTGGTGGAGTATTATGACACTATACACACTTTGTTTAAACATTCCGCACAGATTTATCTGATTTCCAAACCCTTCTTCACTCTGACAAGACATCTTGTGAATGTGGGAATGCCAGGCCGCCACCGTGGTTCGGATTCCAAGTTAAACTGTAGGTCCTTCATTAATCTCAAAATCACCCTACCATTACACATTAGCGTAGCGCGTATAACCCTAACGGTAGTAAGACGCGGTGCTAATAATAATTTAAAACATGTTTGTGTACAACTCCATCAGTCGGGTGATTTTTCATAAGTTGATGTGACCTGGACGGCGAGAGGCAACGATGAAATGAGGTAAGTCCATGGAATGTTTGTTGGCGGGGATTGATCACTCTATTGTACAGTCGTCATGGTACAATCGGTTAGAAAATATGAAAAGGATTTTTAATTTAATTTTATAACAACACATGTTCATTTTTGCACAGTTATTTCGTTCAATTCAAAGTTTTTATCAATAGTTTTTAAATCAAATTCTAAAGGTGAATTTATATAGATGCAGACTTTATTTCCAAAACGATCATTCAACCTAGAAATCCATGTAATAAAGTCCTATTTTCTTTATTTCAAAATTAGAGCTATGCGAATTTCAACACAGTCCGTCATGGAACTATATAAAATTATTTCGAAATTTATGACCTTTAAAAATAGGATATAGTAACATATAGACAATCACCTGTCTATAATTTAATGCAGGGGTGGGCTACGTCTTTTTCAAAATAGCCACATGTGTGGCGAATGAAAAGTGAAATTCGCCACATCATCTAAAATTTGAGAAATTAGGGTGCTCAAACGAATATTTAAATCAACACACTGTTTGAGTATGGAGCATTCAAAACTTTAACTATTCAGTTACAATTGGTTTGAACACAAATGATTAAAACCGTTCAAATAGAAAATGTAAAAAAATTTAATGTGAAATTTGGTAGTCCTTTTGTCTGGCAAGTTGCAGGAACATTGGCGTAATGTCTGAACTCATCCACATCTTAACTACGCCTCAAGATTGACATCGACAATTTGAGATCTGCATTTATACTTGCATTCCCATATAGGAGTGTTAGTTAAATTATTACTATTTTCCAAATTTAAATATGAAACGCTTGTTCCATATTTGAGTTACAATTTTTTTTCCTAAGATATACTAAACCTTGTTCCAAAATTATTTTTATTAGATGGAAATTAAGTCACATAGTGAAATACGATACAATTTTTTTACAATTTTATTTTTTTAATCAGTACAGATATTTAGGCTAAATTTGAAGTATAAAAGGAGTTTCTTAGTTTAAAAAAATAACATTAATTATTTTTAACAATATTCGTGACATTTTGAGTTGCCGTTTGTTTGAAGCAGTTGAGGTCATCAAAAACGATGATAGTTTTTTTAAGAGAGAGAGAGAGAGAAGGAACCTTAGTACCCACGGTATATGTTCCTTTACTTTGAGGCTATTGAATTTATTGAAACTCGAGTGCTTTGACAGTTTTCAAGTTGACATTGACGTTATTGTAAGTATTAATAAGCATGCACCAATCATCAAAGAAAATAAGGAAAAACACCTGCATTTCTATTCATCACGTTTTTTCTATCTTGCCATTGAATTACAGACATTGGGTGATAGGAAGTATTTAGATCAGTGCATTTTCAATCATGGATGCCTTATTTCAAATAAAGAACAGTACATTGAAGTCCATCACATCACACTCTCTCTATCTTCACCTTGAAGTTCAGACAATTGTTGGGGCTGACGAAGAATTTCACACTGTTCAGGTCGATGCTGAAACAATCCCCGCTGTCGAACACGGCGGCCATCTTCTCCATGTCGCTGTGCGTCTCCCGGCAGAACGTGATCCTTCTTCGGGACTCTTCGCTAGAGAACTCCAGTTCGTACCTGAATCTGGACGCGTGGCTGATTGGACCGATGTACTGCACGCTTTGGTACCACATGTTTCTGCCAAAAACAAAACAGAAACAATTAAAATAAACTGGGTTAAATCTTATAAGCCAATTCAAATTGTAGTTCAAACAACCTTCCTCTGTTCGTTGCATTATTTAAAATTGAAATTTGCGTAGGATATTTTGTGAATACTGATTTTAATTTCCTGATCATTGAAGTTATTACGGGCATGATACCTTATTTATAAAAAAAATTATGAATATTATAAATAATCTCAGCTTTATATTAAAAAATTGTTATATGATTTATATTAGTTGCAGATTACAAGTGTAATCTTAGATATACTTGGAAAGAAATAGGCTTCTACGAAAAGTTTTTGAAACTTATGTAATAGATGTTTTACATAAAACCATTTATTGTAATTTAAATGTGATCAATTTTGAGAATATTAGTGATTTTTATTACTTGGAGTATAAAAATCAAAGTCAGTCATTATTGATCATGTATTTATTTGAATAGTATGAATAGAATTATGTAATGTAATAATTTCTGTAGGGGTACGTTAGAAGGTGTTTCAAAATATAACAGCTTTTAACAAAACCTTTAATGTTTCTTACACTGAATGTACATTCTGTTTGTCATGAAAGGTATCAAGCTTATCATCATGATTCTGCTATGGTGCAGCTTATTAAACATGGCCAGAGCCTAATCCGTCAAGTTAAATCTATTTCCCTACTGGGTGAGTGGAGTGTAACATCTAAGACAATACAAGTACTTCCAGGAAACGGACTTGGCTCAGTGACACCATATGGGAGTGTTATGAGACATCAAAGTTGTCTCTGTATGCACCTGGGGGATAGGCAACACATGCAGCATGCTACGCAAACCAACACAGGCATCCCCACTACTCCCTCCCCCGATATAAACGATGATGTCAACCCAGCAGAGCGGCATTGCACTTTTGGCTGTCAACATGAACGGACATTAAAGGTAATTAAATGTCTGCTGCTAGTCATAATTTACAACATACTCCCCTCTGTACGTCCTGAAGATTAATGAGTTGCCTACCCCCCAGATACTATATTCAACGCAAAATTTAGCGTCTCATAGCACCACCATTTGGCGTCGTCAACCCCAAGTTAATTACGTGGAAATACTTGTCTTCTCGCCCCTTCCAAACTGTATAATTTTTTACTTGGGGGATCTGAATAAACCTTTATGTACACAAAATGGTAGATTAGCTGTGTGCTACTGAAAAATGAGGAAATTAAGTCTGGTTATCTTATTCTAAAGGTGGAAACTTATTTTAAATTTTGTGGTTATCAAAAATAACTTCACAAATGTTTGGTCAATAAATAAGGTAAATTGATATAATATAATTTAATAATTATAATATATTTTCACTGAGTAGCTTCCATGGAGTACAGTACCTCTTGCAGTCCTGGTGAAAGTGGTACCAAAACAGTTCGTTCATGGCATAGAAGAGGATAACAGTCTTGGCGTTGATGGTGAAGTTGTGCTTCGTCAGCCTGAAGCATAGTTTGCTCCTTTCCAAATGCATGGCTAAAGGTCCATGAGTTTCCTTAACATGCCTCCATAGTTCGGATCTCTTACCCTGCCACTGCAGCCCAAGTCCTGAAACACACGGGTTGGAAATGAACCGTAATGAACAAAAACACCCATCTTCGACCTTAGGTTCTTTTCACACTGGTCACTTTCAAGCCACAGTCAATAACATGTGTTCCTAACCACGGTAGGGCCACTAGGTTACTTCAGTGCAGTGTGTTTGAGGCTGTAATACCTCTACACCAGAGCTCACACATGAGAGTGTACGAAATTAACAGATTGACATTGACTTATATACACTTTTTTGTAAAGTTTATGATAATGACTTGAGATAATATGTGAAAGAGTTTTTTGGACGTTTCTCGCTGTCTCACAATACATGAAGAGTTTTTCCACATATATTTCTTAGATATCTCATTCCAACCACATTCACCTTGCTTAAAGGAATACAAAATTACTAATCATACTTTTGGGGAAGGCGTTGAATCCCCTTTCACCCTATCTCTTCTCAGCAGTTGCTGAATAGATAAAAATGTTCGGTGCTATACCGACTTTGAGACAAAAGTCACAGTTTTTGAAAATCACCCAGGGTCTCAACCCCAGGATGATTTTGAGTGATTTTGTCCTCTGCAAGTGGTGGTGAAGTTTAATTTCTAAAATAGTCACTAGGGAATATGCTTTATCTGGAAATTTGGTTTAAAGCTTGTAGACTGATCGTAACAAAACCACCTAACGTAAAAACAAAACCTTCAATTGGTAGACGCATGAAAGGTTAGGTTTAGCTAGGTTTGGTTAGCTTGTGATTAATAACATATGAACAAATTTTAATGAATAACTTTAACACGTCATTTGTTTTACTGTGGTACGTACGTAAGTACGTAAAATTTTCTTTATGAATTTACATAAATATACGAGTATACGCCATTATTTATCTATTTCTGTTTATTTTATTTTTTAAGGTTTGGATATTGGTGACCCTGTTGAGTGATTACTATCAAATTTCAGCTTTTATAGCTCATAATAAGATATGAGAAATCATCTAAATTGATACAGACAATAGAAATACGTTATTATAGGTATCTCAAGAACTACTTGGTCGATATTAATGTTCAAAATGTCGATAGAAACGTCATTAAATTCCATAAAACAAATATAAGAAGTAATAGTGTTGTAAATATTTAGGTTTATTTGCATGGCAAAATAAAATATAACTATATTAATGTATTTATTTTGAGGTTTTAAAGACAAACAGATTATTACATAGACAAGTAAAATGATTGTTCGTGGTTTTGTTCTATAGATTTTTATGCCAGTCCCACACTGCCCGTTGTGACGAATAATTACCAACAAATAAATTTACCTTTTCATATGCTCATTCATATGGTCGATATGTAGTAAGATGATAGTTTTTTCAAACATTTTGTAGTTAGCAAATAATATAAACTAAATGTAGCCTCCACTCAACCTCAAAAGTAGCCAGATTACCTAACTTGGTTTAGTTATAGTTTAGGATATAATGTAGGCTATACATTTTTTATGTAGTAAGTCAAGAAAGAAATGCTTCCATTCAGGTTCTCTATACCGATGAGTCATTATCTGAGCTGTATGAGTTATTTAATTAATATACAAGAATATTTATTCAACGATCAAAAACACCCAAAATACATTTTACAAGAAACATATTCAAACAATGAGACATCTCTCATTACAACCAGCTCCAGAGGGCTTTTGAGATGAGCCCTCCTTAATATGCACACACACACACACACACACACACACACACACACACACAAATATATACACACACATACACACACACACACACACACACACACCGGGAGCTCGGAAACTCATACCCCAAATGGCACATATTGCTTGTTTGAGCCAAAAGTAAAACAAAATCCATACAATTACATCCGGAAACTCATGCTAGTACCATTACATAAATTGTGTCCAAATTTCAGCGTACAGCGCCGAGATAGCAAAGTTGTTCAAGCATGCGTGTACAACAAGTTGCATAGGAGTTAGGCGTGTGGCACTACACACTTTGACATCTTGGAGCACAGCAGCAGAACATACCACAATTAATGGGGAACAACACACTAGACCATCTAGAAATGCGAATACGTTCTGAGGGTCATCATTAATGGTCCCATATCACAGCAAATGCTTGCAATTATTACATGTGCAGTGCCACGGGCCTAACTCCTATGCAACCGGTTGTACACGCATGCTTGAACAGCTCTTCTATCCCGGTGCTGTACGCTGAAATCTAGTCACAATTTAATGGCATAGGTTTCCGGATGTAAGTGTATAGGATATTGTATTAATTTTGGTTCAAACAAACTCTATGTGCAGTTTGGGTTATGAGCTTCTGAGCACCCTGTATGTATGTGTATACATATAAAGTATTTAGTATGAGTATCACCACTTTTAGGCGATGTAAAATATAAAAATTTGTACGCGTTTTTTAATCAGTCTCTTAAAGCCTTACTAGCCACAAGACTAAAGGCCACCAAACATACACGTCTCACTGTTAAAACGGTAATTTGAGGTTAACACTAACATAAAATGGGTTATACCACTGTACCTTGCCTGAAAGACAGTCGTATACACGGTGCTGTTTGGGTGGTCTTAGTTCGACCCCAATTCCTTGAGAAGGGTGCAAGCACTGCTCCGCTATCTGTTCAAGAGCGACATTTCTTGATGTCGTGGATAGAGATCTCCGACAGGAAGGACATCTGTCGACACACGGTAGAACTATGTCAAACAAGAATAAACTCTTTTCTGTTATCTGCATTATAATTGAAGTTCCCTAATATATATATTTTAATGTATTTACTATAATATATTAGAAAAAGATTGGTTCGTGGGAAATAATTGTTTATGTGTATGCCTTTGTATTTAAATACATATAAAAGGATATAATCGAATCAATTTCGGCAAACTTACCAGTGTTTATATTTGATATTTTTATGAAAGTGTTATCAGAAACATGCACCTTAAAGTAACATACAGCAGTGGAGGAGAAAATAGTTTTATTGTCCTTGATGACTCAGCCAGTCATAAGTTAAACATATACCTAAGTAGCGTAACCAAACAATTATTTGACGGCATATTTAATAATTAATCTCTCATGTCTTGTTATTATGAATTAATACAGTTCTCTGGGAAGATTTTTTTTCACAAGTATATCTACTTAGAACTGAATTAAATGTTCAAGAGTACACGCAATGATTTTTAACAATGCATTTAAACCAGTAAGCATATTTTTTTTAAATCTACACTTTTAGGAATTAACTGTAGTACTAATTTTAACAATTTTTTTAATAATCAAAAATTGCAATTGTTTTTGCCAACGATTATGTTTGTATTAATAAAGTAAATGATCAAAACATATGTAGTAAAAACGTTTGAAAAAATTATTCGTATATTATTTTGATGTATAACCATAACATAATAGGCCATAGTCAACTTTTAATGCTTTATTCCTTTATTTTAAAATATAGCTGTACAGGAAGAGGAAATACATTGAAATGCAAAGTCAATTACTTAGCGTTGACAAGTTTTTCCATATTTTATTGAAGTCAGTAAAGTCAGCATACTCATACACAAATTGACAATGAATTTTCTGTACACACAACGTTATAAAAATCTATGAAAGTCCACCTAACTAGAATGGAGACTACAGTGAAAGAGGAGTGTAATCTTTTCAAACCAACTCTTTGACCCTCTCCAACAACCCTTTTATTACTTAAAATTGCCAAGTTGATCAAGATGAAATTGGCAGGCATATAACTAAATGGTTAGCTTTAATTTTATTGTTTCATGAGACTAATTTACATTGAACCATTGCACCTTATGTAGGTCTGCATGAGAAATGTTTAAACTAAAACTAATGCTAAACTATATCAAACATTTATTTTGAGAGTAGGTACCTTTTAGGAGTCTTTTCAAAGTTCTATCGTTTACATTTAAATACACTGCGTCTTACTACCCATCTAGGTTATCCACTTATTTAAAGTGACTGGGCAGGTATGAGGAAGATAGAATTGATAGGAAATGTACCATCGTTTACGAGGATGATAAGTGAGAAACAGTTTAAGATATAACTCTCAGTACACCTGTCCGAGGTACGAATCCTGACCTCTCTGTCACCGGTAAGCAGATAAGACTATATTGACGCTTTAGTTGGTGTCTACCCATTTCTATAAAATATTTTGCCTGGGAGATCCTACAATTGTAGAAAAAGTTGTGTTGGCTTGCCTAGTTTCTATTTATACAAATTGAGCATATGTTGACGTTATTTGAATAGTATTCTTTAAATTGAAAAATGAGATCCGGACACGAGAATTGAATCCTGAACCTTTGGCTTTGTACGCCAATGCTCTTACCACTGAACTATTCTGCAATAATACCGTGTTCAGGGTCATTTTCCACCCATATTTTAAGTCATAGTTTGTGATGGACGTGCGAAATCGTCAGCCACAATAATTGAGATCGCGAGCTATCAGATAACGCAGCCAACTTCGACTCAGGAGGACTTTATGCTGCCAATAGTTTGTTTAGGTAGTTCGTGATTGCTTTGGTTTGGAGCTAGGAATGACTAAACTCAATTATTTTTTATGAAGTATTGCAGTTTTAAAATTACCTGGTAGGGATCTGAATAAAAAATAAGATCAGACACTCGAGTGAAAACTTATAATTAATTATTTATATAAGTAGCAGGCTTATAAAGGTCTTTCAAATCAAATATATAGTTTTACTCTAAGCTTGAATCATGGATTATCCATTTTTAAAAGCCTTAACAGTGATTTTTAAATATGAAGGCCTATTTTCAACCAACAACATTTATTGAAAGTTGCTGTAGAGTCATTAGTTCATATTGTCGTAATTGAACGCGATAGTTTTTAGAGGTGTAATATTTCAGAGGAACAAGAAATTGTCACATATTCTCAGTCCATAAGCCCCAAGTTGGAATCCGATTGATTAGTTAAAGTAGTGTGCAGTTTTTTTTCTTATGAAAGAGTACACCTTTCATTATTGTTGCAGTCTTGTTAGAGTCTAATAGGTGTATAATCTTGCTACAGTCAATTCGAGAGACTTATTGAAAATGATCAAGAAACAGCTTCGGGCTCTTTTTTTTTGGGTTACCCAGGTTGGTAAAGATCATTTTAAGAATTCAAGGCTACCAAATTTTGTAGGAACCTTAGTAGACTAATAGGCCAGAGAAAGGGCTCATGGACTTGTAGGATGGGCCATAGACGTACTCATAGTGTCCATACTTATTTCTTGTATAATTTGTAGGGCAGTGAAAGTCACTAAAATTTGACATTCTAGAAACATATTTTATTTAGGCCTATCAATTAAAAAGTCCAATAAAACGTTTTCAAAATCTCCAAATAATATAGCTTTACCGATTACTGTATAGTTTAGTTTTACATCAATAATTAACAGGACTAAAAATATAAATACAATTATAAAATTTTTATTTAGCCCGCTATGGCAACATGAGCTTCCAATTTTCAAATAACGTGCTTCTATGAAAATCAGAGTGCAATTGCCCAAATGTGTGGGCACGTGGGCCAAACAACATTCTCTTATTGTATAGTTTGCCTTTGATGTGTAGGTCTGGGTCTAAATCTCACTGGTCTTATCTTTAATAATTGTTTCTCTCTCTTAATCAACGCGAATGCTGGCAGCCTCCCTTTACCATAAAAGTTATCAAGCCTACCTTGATTGATTCCATTATGATAAAACTTATAACATGAGTTAATGGTGTAATCAATTAAGGTAAGAATGCTTCATTTAATGGTTGACAAAACATACGTTTCATGTTAAATTATACCTTCCTCATCCTTACCCCCTAAAGTTGTTAAATGTAAAAGTTTGGCTGGGTAGTAATACGTAGTGCTACAATCAAGCAAATAAACTGTTTTGTTTGTTTCTGTAGTTGAATTTACTTTCTGAATGCCAGTCGCACGTGTTCGGATTCAGTTAAACTGTGGGCCTCATTCATCTACAATCACCTACCATAGATTAGCGTAAGTGCGTAAACCGAACGTAGTAAGACGCGGTGTAATAATAATAATAATTACTGTCTATTCGTCTGCAGTTGGAACAAGCTGACACGTTGGACCTGCTATTGGGGTTTGCATATACTCCAAGCAGACGGGGCACTCCAGAAGGCTGAGCAGACTCTTACTGAGCATCTTGTCAATTTTGCCGTTCTTGAGGGCAGTCAGAGCTCTGCTCACCATGGTCACTGGAACTAACAGACGTCACTGTCAACAAACAACAACACTATAACTATAGAAAAGTCAGTGGTCTGCTCAATATGGTCACTGGAACTATCAGACGTCACTGTCAACAACAACACTATAACTATAGGGCATCAAACACTCACTATAGTGGTCAAATGATCTAAGGTGACGTCCTCACATTAGACAGGACTGTCGTTTACAGGGGAATCAGGGTTCGAATCATGGACGTGTGTAATAAGGGTTGGTTTTTTTTTTCCTAAATGGTTTTACACGCTCCCTTCACCCAAATTTGAGTATATTTACTAAAATATCTCTCTTATTATATTTTATATAATGACGTAATTATTACATTTTATTATAAGTTGAACATACGATGAGAGGCAACAAAATCCACCTCGGTAACGTAATTAGCTAACGCTCAAGTGTTTGTTGAGCTAGACTGCCAAGGATGAGGAGCTCGAGGTTCGAATCTCGTTAGGTTGAATTGGGGGTGGGTTTATCTGAATAGTTTTCCTCTCTCCCTCCACGCAAATACGGTTCACTTCCTCTAAATTCCACCTTCCCAATTCATAAAACCATTATCGTAATTAGTACTTAAGCGTACAACCCGACCTGTTAGTAAGACGTGGTACTTAAAATAAGAGACGTTTAAAAAATCATTTTTGATAGCTATGAAGTCTAATAAATCAATTTTCAATCATTTTTACCTGTTATTATGTGAACAACTATCACCCTTGATAGATAATCAATAACTATTAAATACTACTTTTTTTTTAGCACCGGATATTACTATCGTCCGAAGTTATACGAGTAAATAATATTAATAATAATATTGTATAATTAAATATTGACAGAGGTTTTTTTTTAAGTATCTTCCAAACATAACCCTACAATGGAGGTAACTCCCGTGTAATATGTATCAGACCTCACAAACCTCTTCACAAAACAGGATCCCATCATGGACGAGCTCTCCAAACAAACTGTTTCCCATCTCCCTGGATTTCTGATTCCAATATTTCTGGGAGAAATATAAATGGGAGTGGGACTGTTGTTTATGCTACAGATAGCTAAAGAAGAATTTTGTCCTGAAGAACCTTTTAGTAAATCATTTTTTTCAATCAACGTTAATAACTCTCTTCACCAAACTACTAGCATTATTTTATAGATATTGATAATATCTACCAAAAGTAACAGTTTTAGAAACCATACCGTGATTTACGAATACGTGAAAGTAGATCTAGTAGCTTTTCTAGCAACTTTTCTAGCTGCCGGATGAGGTTCATCCCATACACGTATGTACTGTATGTTAGTAAAAAAATGTATAGTTATCTTACTTTATATCAGTCATTAGCATGCCCAGCAACTTAGTTAAGAGTTCCAGGTTCTGTTCCAGGCACTGGTGAAAGATTTGGCATTAGTGATATTGGAGCTTTCACTCTATCATTGATAAATTAACAGCTAGGGGCTTTTTTGTATATTTCATAATAAAGCAAGTTTTTAAGCTTCGTGTTGATGTGATAAATAAATTAAAACATGTTCAACAAAAACTTATTATAATTTCCTTTTCAATTTCCTTATTATAGTGCTGGCCAACAGTCGTGAGACCTATAACAGGCCAGCAATGAAAAGTACACAAGTACCATGAAAGCACGTATAATAATATGATTAAATAATTGATAGTAGTTAAATAATGATACATACTGATGAATAATTACAAAAAAATAGGACATACTAATGATAAATTACAATAATAATAACTAACTAACATGAGAGTATTCAAAGGATAAAGATTTAAAGAGTGATAACAATAAGCAACAATAAAACAGAAAAATGTAAATTAAAGTATTCGAGGCAGAGCCTCTACAGAGTAAATTAGTTGTAAGGGAGTTTCTTAAATAACTCTCTGAGTTTGCTTTTCTTTTGTGATAAAAGTAGAATTCAACAAATCTGGAGTTAGCGCTGAGTATACGACGGCCTATAGGGCTCATCTTGTAAGAGTTATTGAGAAAAAAATTAATTAGGATTGTAAGAAGCCCGAGAAGGGACACGAGTACCTACATGACCGAGGGAAAATTTACAAGAAATTAAGCTTTTGAAAATATTAAAAATAAGGGCGTCACAATAAAATCTACGCAAGTAGATAGTTTGGAGCCCTAAGTGGCTTAGAATTCTGTTATATACATAATAAATCTGGTAGGAAAAGAATTTATCAAAGCACGCAGCGACCCTTTTTTTTAAAACGTTTTCTAACCTGAGAGAGTCAGTTAAGGTGATGGAATTCCAAGCAACAGTAACATATTCTAGCTTGGATCTAACCAGGGGAAAGTACAGACAAAAAAAAAACAGTCAAATTTCTTAAATGAATAGGTAATAAATTTAATAAGTCCAAGTAATTTCAATAATTGGGATATATTATATGATCAACACGATAGTGGAAGTAAAGTTTGTTGTCCAGGAGAACACCTGGATCATTTATATAACTGGAGCGAACTATGTTGTCACTGTCCAGATTATAAATACAAAATATGGGATTAGTGTTCCTAGTGAAAGATATAAATTTAGTCTTATATTTATTAATAGCCATCCTATTATCACGAGATCATTGTAAAATACCATTTATATCGTTTTGTAAGAATATACAATCCTCAGTTGAAGTGATAATTTTAAATAATTTCACATCATCCGCAAACAGTAAATAACTAGATGAGGTTATATATTTGCCACTATAGCAATGAACACATTAAAGAGAAGAGGACCTAAATTAGAACCTTGAGGTTTACCACAAGGAGTTAAAAATGTGTTGCAAAAGTGATAATTTATTTTAATGGTGAAAAATCTTTCATGCAAATAACTGCTAAACTAATTTACATATGAGTAGGATAGGCCAACATTACAAAGTTTAGAGAGTATAATACTATGCTGACATGAATCAAATGCCTTACTGTGATCAAAATAGATAGTATCAACTTGGCCTTGGGTGGAGACTTGAGGGGCAACATGTCCCAGAAACTTACTATATTTGTGAAAGTAGATTAATTTTTTTATAAAGCCATGTTACTTATTGGAGAGTTTGTTCTTTAGGTGTTGGAAAGTATGCTCATGTATGATTATTTTCTCGAATACTTTAGAGAAAGTATTTTATAGAGAAATTGATATACGATTACAAACATTTGTTTTTGCCCCTTTTTTTTTATAGATAGGTATGACAACATACTATTTTCATATGAGGGTAAAAAAGTTTCATTTAACGGGCTATTGTTAAAGATGTGTGCCAACAATGGGTCGGAAATGTTGGCACAGCCTTTAACAATAAAGATTGAAATTCCATCAGGCCCAGAACATCTAAAATAACTCAACTTTTTGATAGCATTAGCAACTTCCAAGGGTGTAATGTGGCATGGATACAGGGACAGACTAGTTTCAGTAACTGGGCAGGGTAAAACAGATACGGATGAATTATAAACAGAATGAAAGTAGTTTCCAAACTCATTAACAATTAATACAGGATCTGCTATAATATTGCCATTAATTTCTAGGTTAGATGGGGAAACTTTATTCACAAGATTATTTTTTAACAAATCTCTAAAATTCCTTGGGTTTGGATTTAATCATATTTTATATTGAGTTCATTCAATTGGTTCTGTCTATAATCAAAGTAGTTTTAACTACTTTACGAAAGTGAGAAAAATGTGAACAGAATACACTATTATATCTTTGTTTAAACTTTTGGAAAAAATGTATTTTTTTCTGATATAGTATTTAAGAGTAGAAGAAAACCAATTAGGATATTTTGATGAATTAAGAATAGTAATTTGAGGAATATGCGTTTTGATTTTCCTTTGGACTAAATTGGTGAAATTATCCACAGCTAAATTAGCATCCGTAGTAGAATAAACACAAGACAAATCAGCAGTGGCCAGGTCATTGTAAAGATTAAGGTAATAACCATGTACATAGTTAATATATGTGGTGGGGGTGTCATTAATTTTAGTAGCAATAGGTACGTGAAGTGTAATAAATAAGGACGGATGTACTAAATCAATATTCACCAGTGATTGAGAGCTATGAATTACTAAGGGGTATTGAAAATAAGCAAAAGCATGGTCAAGGAGGTTAGTGTCATTGTCAGCTTTATTAAGTTGTTCTAACCCTAATATGTTAGTCGAACCAAGAATGTAATATATATATTATTATTAGCACTGCGTCTTACTACCCATTCGGGTTATACGCACTTACGCTAATGTGTAATGGTAGAGTGATTGTGAGATGAAATGGAGGACCTACAGTTTAACGTGGAATCCGAACCACGGTGGAGGCCTGGCATTCCCCACATTCACAAGATGTCTTGTCAGAGGTGAAGGAAGGGTTTGGTAATCAGATAAATCTTGGCCGGGACCGAGGATTGAACCCCGGCCGCCAGCATATAAGTATGACACCTTACCCCTAGACCACCAGGTCACCTACAATGTAATATAGAAATGCGAAATGCTTTGAGCATGATGATATTTCTAATCAATTTTGGGCAGTTGAAATCACCTAATAGTATTATTCGGTAGGGGTAGTTAGCCAAAACACCTTCAAGAAATGTAAAGTGATTATTAAATGCTTCGGCTTATTAGGGGAGCAAGATATATGTTCCCAATTAACAGTTTTTGGCGATCAAATGTTGAAATTTCAATCCAGATACATTCCATATTATCATCTGGGTCAGTTTTTCTGATCACACCAGAAATAGAATCACTAATAGAAATGAGAACAACACCACCCCTTGAAACAATAGCTTCATCATATAACCTGTCAGCTCTATAAACATTATAGTTAGGGGGAAAGTAATTATCATTAACATAATCACCAGAGCCAAGTTTCAACCAAACAAATAATAGAGAATTCATTCAAACATTTGTAAATAATTCCCTTGCTTTGGTTCGTAGACCCCGAACATTTTGATAATATAATAGAATATCACTATTATTCACTGGGAGCTGGGTTGGGAGGTATCTTCCAGACCTACATCGATGGTCACGAGGGGGGTTCGAATTGAATTCTCTTGAGAGCCAGGGTCAGATGTAACAGCAGATTTTTCAAGGGCAGATACACAGGGAGACTCCTCACAGATTATATGCTTGGACAGCAACTTCCCAGGTGCAGGTGCAATGAGACAGCCATCACCATTGTTTATCATGGGAAAGTAATTTTCTTTGACAGAAATATGGAAGGAGGAATATGAGTTAAATTTGGTTTTCAATTTTGAAGAGACAAAGCAATTAAGATTGAGTTCTTTAGTCAAATAAAATCGAATGGCCAGGAAAGAAACTTCAGGAGAAAAACTAGTAACGATTAGAGAATTTTTAAATTATTGTTCACTGTTTATAGGTTGGTGGCTGTCTTATCACCAGTCGGCAACTTTCTGACACGCGAGCGCTGAGCCGGCGGATCCTCGCGCACGTTGAAATTGTTTTTATGTCGCGACCATAAAACCGTCATCAGCGCTTGCTGACGCAGACTGTGACCCAGCTGGTGATTGCACAGTTGACAACAAAGCTAGTTTTTTTTATTAGAATTTAAAATCTTGGCTAAATGTTAATTTGGATGAATTCAGTGATTTAGATAGGGTAAATTAAATTGTAATAAAAGATTGAGAAGATAATGAGCATTGAGTTTCGACTGAAACCAATAAAACCGGGGATCTGAAAGCTAAAAATCTCCGAAATTTGGGATTTCAGCACAGCGTTATCGCTGCTCAGATCTTTCACCAGAGTAGACAGATCGTAGACCATGCTAATCAGGGAATTTATCAGCTGAATAGTAACTGCTTTCCGATAAGCTGATGGAGCTTTGAGTAACTCCTCAAAAGACTTCTTAACCTGAGGAGGCTTCTGCGGCCACTCTAGAAGAACGGGTGCAGAAGTGGTTTTGTGAGGGTATCATCCCCAAACGAATCTCTTGCCTTTTTAGTACATGAGTCACACTTTAAAGTAGATACCCCACTTTTCATTTAAAAAAAATCCCCTCATATTCTGCATCATTAATTTCGAAACAGTCCAGATGAAACCTTGCTTTACAAGGGCCAGAACATCAAAT
The DNA here is from genome assembly GCA_039000515.1 of Timema cristinae. Taxonomy (NCBI): domain Eukaryota; kingdom Metazoa; phylum Arthropoda; class Insecta; order Phasmatodea; family Timematidae; genus Timema; species Timema cristinae. The sequence continues at coordinate 54,077,824 of JBCFYV010000001.1, forward strand.
TAATCTTTATCGGCCAAAGAATGCACGGGAGCATTTCACACAATTGTCCTCCCTGCCCGGAATATTGAACGCACAGGCCTAAGGAGAGGCAAGCTCACTCTAAACACAATACTCAGCTCACGGAATGAGGTTAGCAGACAAAATTATGCGAATCTAACGTCTTTGACCATTCATCCTTCACTGAAAGTTGAACGCCATTTTTATCCATTCTGTACTTAAACTTCTGGTAAAAAGTTTCTATTAACAGACAATTCTTTGGTTTTAATCGATTTTGGGAGGAATTAGTTCGTTAAATTTACATGACTTACTTAAGTGGTCGCATGGTCTAAGGCAGACTGCCGATGACAGGGAGATCGGGGTTCAGATCCCAGTTGGATGTGCTGAAGGTGTTTAAAAAAAAAAAGTTTTCCACTCTCTCTACGCAAATTAGGGTACATTTCCTCTAAATTCTACCTTACCTATCCCTAACACATTAGCTTAATTAGTACGTATGTGTTTAACCTGAACAGGTAGTAAGACTTGGTGCTAAAAATAAAAGTGTAAATGATCAATGACTTACACTTGTTATAACTATCATACGCATCTCTTCAACAGTCTACTGAGCCAGCGTGTACTGCAACCTGTAACACATTGTCCTCAAGTGACGTCACAACCTTAGGTAAAATAGGGAGAGTGATTGTCTACTTGTAATAAGTCTGAGCAGATTAAGTCCTAGTCACAACTGGCCAAGAGATTAACAAACTACAATACTGTCTTAAACGAGTATATAGACAGTGAATAGACCTGCACAGTCTAGTAGTAACAAGTATATTACATTACCATTGGCTCAGAACAAAGATAGAAGTCGAGATTGCTGCTCCTAATCTTGTCTAGCATCACTTATGTATAGATAATAAATATCTGGCTAAACACATGACACAATATTTAGTCCTCATTTGAGATTGAACAGATGCGTATGGCCATTTATTATTTTGTTATAATAACCTAAACAGGTAACTGGTATATTAAAATGCCATCATTAAGAATTATCAAATAATGTACGCATCTGGGTATAATATCGTTTCATGAAGGGATATCTAATTCAATCTCTCAAGTAATGCTGTTAATATCCAAATAAAACCTTATTTAATATCCCTGTTTGAATATCCGAGATCGCCTCTGTGGTATAGTGGTTCCTGGCTACACATCCAGAGGTCCCGGGTTCAATCCTCGGTGTTTACAGAATCTTTCTGTAAAGCAGTGTGTCTGGAGCGGGTTCAACCTCAGCCTCGTGAAGATAAATTGAGGTGCGACTTGACTAAAGAAGTAGCAGCTCCGGTAATATAAATTGAAATTAAAGGCCGGAGGGTTCTTTGTGCTGACCACATGACACCCTCTATCGACAAACGTTGGCACTATCATAGCTAACGGTGGTGGCCGCTCAAGGGGAGTGTCTGTACATTTGTATGTTCGCTTATAACTAGAGAACCACTGAAATATTTTAAATGTTGTATTATTTAGGCTCATATATCTCTACGGGGAAGGTTTTGGGCTATTGTTAGCAAAAAATAAAATAAAATTGATGTAGTTCTAACATTAAAGATTTTGTCTTAAACCAGGTGATAAATGGTGTATATTCCTATTGATTATATAATTCATTATTTCCTGCTTAACTTGATCGCCAAATCTAAATATTTGTTAACAGTTTAAGTTTAATATAGATATTTTAAAATTGGGGGATTAATGCATTACTGTTCAAATTCTATCTATTAGCTACTTTTTGAATAATAAGCTTTAATGATGAATACAAATTCCTTAGCACTATTGTCTATATCTTACGTTTCCAGGTAACACAGACCAAAACCTTTTTTAAAACCCTAGCACTGTACAGTTATATTCCCCAATTCTCCGTTTGTGAGATACTTAAAATAGTATTATAATATCAATTAAAAATGACATCTTGTGAATGTGGAGAATGCCAGGCCTCCACCGTGGTTCGGATTCCACGTTAAACTGTAGGTCCTTCATTTCATCTCACAATCACCCTACCATTACACATTAGCGTAAGTGCGTATAACCCGAACGGGTAGTAAGACGCGGTGCTAATAATAATAATAATTATTATAAAAAATGACAGCTGTAGATAGCATTCCCATATTCTTTAGATCTTCAATGTTAGAACTCATAGATTTTCTTAACTGCTACTTCTCACAGTACAAATAATTTGTTCTGCAATAAAATATTTAAAATATAATTTTGAGTTAATTAACCACCTCCATTGTAACATGACATATTATCTAGGTTTGATCGCATTGTTGATTCTAGAATTAACTAGGATGAGTCGCCCAATATTGTACTAACAACCGGTAGGGTGACCTAGTGGTAAGGTGTCGGACTTCTGTACTGTGGGTCCAAGGTACAACCTATGTCCCGGTACAGATCAATCTGATTGCCAAACCCTTCCTTCACCTCTAACAAGACGTGCCAAAGGGCCTCCACCGTGGTTCGGATCTCACGTTAAACTGTAGGTCCTTAATTTAATTTCACACTCACCCTACCATTACACATCAGAATGAGTGCGTACAACCCGAACGGGTAGTAAGACGCAATACTAATACTAATAATAATAATAATAACCGGGAACTAAACATTAACATACCAGTTGGAGAACAGTTGCCCGATGCGTCCTCTCTGAGCTCTGACACAGACTACACGTACACACCTCGCTGGCTCGCTCGGCTCTACTGATAACACTATCACTGTTCTATCAGATAGTCTACATGATTCATGGATGTCTCGGTTAGATTATATAGATGGGGTTTTGATATGTTGCGGAATTTATAGTATCGTGCGCTTCGTTCCCCCAAAAGAGAGTAGTCTTACCTTGGCAAATTACACTATGGTGTATCTTATAAGATAGGGTTATAGTACAAGTGCTCAAAATAAGTTGGTTACCTTTAGGTGTGAACTGTACCAACCAAGCGGCTGCCACCGTTAGCAAGGATAGTGCCCACATTTACGGTTATAGGGTGTCGTGTGGTCAGCACAAGCCCTACGACCGCTAATCTCAACTTTATAAACAGGACCTGCTACTTTTTCTTTTTTTTTTATTCAAGTAGCTCATTTTTATTCCCGAGGCTGCATTTGACCCCATTACGGACCCACTGTTTCCCAGATAGATTTTAGAAGTGCAGGGATATAACCCGGAACCTCTGGATCTGTAGCCAAGAACTCTGACTATTAGATCACATAGAAAATTTAGGATTGTTGAGAAAAAAACACTGATTTTTCTAGCGCTAGCCCGTTTTTTCGTGAAAAGGTGGACCAAAACATACAGTATGTGGTGGAGTGGAAACTCCCTGTTGTATTGACAACACCGCACGACTCCCTATAACCTTGTTGAGTTGACAATATTAAATAACTCCCTATAATCTTATTGCGTTGACAATACCACACCACCCCCTGTAATATTGTTGTGTTGGCAACACCACACCATTCCCTATAACCTTGTTGTGTTGGCAACACCACACCATTCCCTATATTATTGTTGTGTTGGCAATACCACACCACCCTTTATAATCTTATTGACTTCACTTTACAATCTACTCGCTGTTATTGACACATGATTTAGTACAACCTCATGATGTAAATACCTTATTCTGGCAGACTATTTAATGGAACCGTTAGAGTGTTATATATTAAAAATATCAATATTATTAATTTTATAATTAATGCATAGCTATAATTTCAACCTCCCCATATTTAATTTTTTTACAGCACTGTGTCTTACTAGCCCATTCGGGCAATACGATTATGTACTAATTACGCTAATGGCTTTAGGGATTAAGAATGTTAGATATTTAAAGAATGTGTATCCACATTTGCATAGAGGGAAAGTGGAAAGCCATTTCGGTAAAACCACCCTAAGTACACACGACCCATATTTGAACCTCAATCTCCCCACCATCGACACAGTCTATTCTATTGCGAGACTGACGCCTTAGACTATGTTGCAAACTAAGCCTGTTTTTGTTTATTATATTAGGCTAAACTTACTACTACCTTACCTAATCAGTGTGAAGGCAGGGTTTGTGATATTAAAGTGAGTTGTAGCTTAAATACTTTTAAGTTGGGATGTAAGGTAACGTGAGCTTAGGTTTTTAGTTTTTAAATTTTCACTTTAAAAAAATGTTGACCAAAATAAATCAAATATTTCTTCAACAGATCCACTTAGTCTGATTTTCTACACACAGTTAATTGTGTGCGGCGTTTGAAAAGCCCTCCTCAAGGTTCTTCGTTTGTCAGCGCCAAGACTAATCCTAGCGGCTATTTATAGAACCCCCACTTGCATGGTCGATACGTCATGCTCGACCTTACAACACAAGGTTCTCACACGCGACACCAGACATCGGGCCGCACAGTAGATGTAGGTCATGGCAACAAATGGCGTGTCGCGTCGTTGAATGGGAGGGGATGTTCCCACACTAGAAAAAAAAAAGAGCAATAACATGCCGTGATAATATTATGTGGTGTGAAAGTCGTGTGTGTGCGTAATAATGGCCGCCGGGCAAAGAACGGTAATGGTGCGTCTCGTAGGGAAACGGCCGGCGACGATTCTTCGGAGAGTGATGGCGAGACGGAGCCGGCAATGTCGTTCCATCGCAGATTGTCCACAAACCGGGACATCAAGAGAACCGTAAGTACCCCGGGGGTCAAATGGGGGAAATAAAAGAGGCGTGGCGCTCTTGTTTACATCGCTGCCCTAGCCTAGGTATCGACCCGGATGCCGGCGGGCCGAATTATTCGCTCGCTAATTCATATTTCGCGGGAGGTTGAGTTTTGAGTACTAAAGACTTAAGAATTATGTATTGTTATACAGAAAGTGGTGGTTGTTCTCATTGTTGTGCTATTGAATGTTTATATTTTACAACCCATTCACCCATATACTCACGTATTTATTAAAATAAATAGTTTTAAATATTGTTGAATACGATAATAATAATTTCACAATACAAAACCTAAAAGTTCTTTTTTTTCCTTTCTATGAAACAACGAACATAGTATTGTTGTGTACAGGGTATAATGAGATTCAATAGGAAGAAAGGTGTAAATTACATTAAAAAAATTAGCTAAAACAATGTTGATATAGATAATGTTTTATAGATAAAATCGATACATATGAAATAATATTAATAACACGTAGAAATAATATCAAAGCCAACAGCAAAACAATATATGTGTTTTTAAAAATTGTCTGTCCTTAATTCTATTAAACACTAGGGTTAGTATTATAGCTATTATTCATAGTTACTATTAATTATTATAAATAAACCTTTGATGTGATATGAGAAATTATACCGGTGACCGAAATGTGGTATAACTATATCAGAAAAAGTATCGGGTCAGTGGGAGGAAAGCCTTATGTGTGTAAGGGGGAGGGCAGTAAAAATAAAAAAGGATTTTGAGAGACTTGTTCCTCCTCAGCCAACCTATAAAGTTCTGGGGCCCTCCCATGGCAAACTTTTGACATTTTGATTCCTTTAAGATAATGGAGTGGTCTCATATATATATATATAGTTTGAATATTAATTAAATAGGCCTACCTTTAGATTTAAAAGCTATTTGGATTTTTCATAGTCATATAAAATTCAAAAATATAAGAGGGGATTGAAATAAATATTTATTAAGAGCAAAATTTATTTCCAGAGAGCAATGCCAATCCTTCTTTGAAACTCCATTCCCCAGTTCTGCCGCTACTGAGTGTGCCTTTATTTATTAATTGCACAGTATAAATTTTCAGACTTGGAGGAAGGAGGCGCTTTATAAGTTTATAAATACTAAATAAATATAAAATACTCAATACATTTAATGCCTGCCCTTAGTTACTATAAAAATTAATTCCCGATAGCTTCTGGAGCATTTAATATCCGAACATGTTCTTCGTCTGCCACCGTTGGAGGGCTGTGAACCACAAAACCTTCTGAAATGTTGACAATGACCTTGGCTATGGCACTGCACGCACATTTCTAAAACCAGATGAAACCGTTTTCTGAGCCGCGTGTATCAGGCGGGGGACACCGGAAAGGTTACACATACCTTGACGCAAGTCTTCGAATTTTAAGGACTGTCCGTAAAATTGAAAATGACACAAGCTTTCAGTTTAATCCAAATTCATTCAAACTGATAAAATCAAGAGCTTACCGTGCTTTTAAAAAATTTAGCTGGAGGGAGCGAGGTTTACTGTTCCCAGGATATACTAGCTTTTTTATATATATATATATAAAAGTGTCTTCCCGTGAAAATTGGACCGTAACTCCGGAACTTTTGGTTTCGAAGTTTCTGTTCTTCCCCGACATAAAGAAGTAACGAATGATGAGCAGGCCTGTCGTCGTGGTCCCCGCGTTGGTCCTCTACGAAAATAGCCGTTCAAACCTCGCCACCACTGGCTGGCTGGCTGGTTGGTAGTAAGTAGACACAAGTAGAGGTGTTTACTATGGAGCATAGTGACGTCAGGAGACCCGCAGAGCCCGTGTCAAGACGGTACCTAAGGGGAAATCAAAATGCCATCTAGAAATCCCATACTTATTTTTTGAATAACTTTTAAGGAACACTAAGTTCAACGTCATAAAAACAAACCAAAAAAAAGCACGTTGTATTGGGATTTTGTATCTTAGTTGGGGAATTCTACTTTAATATTTTATAGGATGTATTGTAATCAGGATTTTTTTAAACCTCTAGATAATGATGGATCTCAAAGTTTTGTGCGCTCCCGAATTAAAAAAATTTGATCTTAGTTAAAATAAAATGATTATTTAATATAAATTATTTATCTATATACATCACCATTTTGGTTCAATAAAGGGATGAGGCTACTGGGGAGTAGAGGAGGTTATATAACTATGAGTTACATACCCTGTACTAATCACAAGATATTGTTAGGATAATCGAGTCTCATATATTACAGTGGGAAAAGATCTGCACCGTGGATGGGAGATTATAGAACCTTGTTCAGGGTATTGACTGGCAAACCCAATGGGAAGACCTAGACTCATATGGGAAGAAAACATTAAAATATACCTTAAGCAGATAGGGTGTATTGAGGTGCACTGGATAGAACTAGCTCAAGATAGGGATAGGGTGTAGTGAGGTGGACTGGGTAGAACTAGCTCAAGATAGGGATAGGGTGTAGTGAGGTGTAATGGATAGAACCAGCTAAAGATAGGGATAGCTGGCTTATTTTTGTATGTGGGTAATGAACTCTCTCAAGTTCCTAATGCCATAGAGTAAGTAAATAAGACAAAATTAATTTTTACTGCATAATAATCTATTATAATGTAGTATGAGTTTAAACACATTTTACTATACTTCATATATATATATATATATAAACTTGTTCTATACCTGTATGACATCTTGTGAATGTGAGGAATGCCAGGTCTCCACCGTGGTTCGGATTCCACGTTAAACTGTAGGTCTTTCATTTCATCTCACAATCACCCTACCATTACACATTAGCGTAAGAGCGTATAACCCGAACGGGTAGTAAGACGCGGTGCTAATAATAATAATATACCTGTATGGAGCATAATGTGATAGGGAGAAGAGGTTATAAGCATTTCCGGTTGCAGCGAGTAAGAGTGGTAAACCATATATAAATAAATGCTACGTCACAATCGTATTAACTTTCTCAATAGCTTATTATAGTTTGTAACGAGATTTTCAAAAATAGGTTCTCAGTAAACCACCTATAAGTAAATTTACATCATAAAAAAACCATCATATTGTTAACCAAAGTTAACTACTCTATATGTATAAATTTTGAACAATATTGCAAAAAAAAAAAAAAAAAAAAAAAAAACTAATTTTCAAGGATAACTTATTTGTAAAGTAATTTCAACTCATTTATATTTGTAAAAGATTCTAAAATTTGGTCTAATTAAACTCCCCTTAAATTAATTATTCTCAGCTAATAGATTTTATTAAAGACAATAATATTTTTCCTTAGGTGGATAAGTCCTCAGCTGATTCATTTCTTACATTTTCCAAAATATATTAATAGTTTTTCCCATGTCGTTTAGCTCTCGACTGATACACTTTACTAAATACATTAATAGTTTTTCTCAAATTATGTATATCTCAAAAGACAATTTTTATTAAATACAAGATTACTTTTTTAAATGTTGTTAGGATGTTTTCATTGTGTATATTATTTTGTCAGCACCCCAAGATTGCAGGTGGGGGGATGGGGGGAAGGGGGAAGGAATACGAATCAAGGCCAGTATTTTTGCAGTTTTTATATAACAAAATATTTTTTTTGTACATAATATATAAAATATTGCTTCAGTAGATGAGATCACTTTGTTTTTCATAATATTGTAATCTTAGTAGTAAAAACTTGTAATGGGCATCCAACAACTCGTTTATAGCTTTTCATAATGTTTATCATCAAATAACCGATTTTTGGGAATTGTTGATATCAAAATAATATAAAATTAAACTTTAAATTTCTACTGAATTATTTTGTTATTTATAATTATTTCTTTAAAACTACAAATATACTGGCTTTTATTTTCTTTCACTCTACCTTAAATGTAAGACCCCTAAATCTGTGTTTGACAATTATAATTACTAAGGGGAGGAACGAGCGTCTAATATAAATAAAAAATATTAATTGAATGTCTCTAATAACACACTTTTTTTATTTTCGGGTGGTTGGCCTCACACTCTTGGGGCATATTTTACCAAGGAGGTTAATTAGAGTGTGACAGCAGTATGAGGATAAAGGGAAGAAAAAGAGGGAAAATAGAACAAAATATTGAGCGCCAAACTTTATTAATTGCCCCCTCATGAATAATGAGTTGGTGTTTTCCTACGCCTGCGAATGACCTTTCGCATTGAAATGACTTTTTCTTTATTCTTCAATGTGATGAAATTCGTTAGTAAATCATAAGCTTTTAACATGGTGAACAGAATAGTTCACCACAACCTTCTACCTATTCAATGATATATATTAATTTATTAATTTTTAAATTGATGATGCCCCTTACTTGAAGAAGCATATACATTCACTGTGGGGTATCTGGACAAAAGGTTCTGTAAAAATAGAAGGATAGGCCTAGATAATGAAATCGACAGACGGGTGAATGCATCTCTGAGGGGAGTTGGATGTTTGTGGACTATTGCAAAGAATGACGTAGTATCACGAGGCAAAGATGGCTGTATATAAAAGTGTTTTGACGCCAACATTGTTGTATGAATGTGAAGCATGGGTTTACCAGGAGAAACAAAAGAGCAACGTCACTGCGCTTGGAATGAGATATCTTTGGATGTACGTGTAAGAACTCGTATGGACAGAATCATTAGTGAATGGGTGCTGGGGGAGTGTGGTTTGAAGAAGCGTCTTACTTTAGTTAGGGCATTTTGAGAAGATGAGTGTGGATCGATTGACAAAGCAAATATATGAAGGTAGAGTGTGTGTGGATCAAAAGGAAGTGGTAGGCCATGTAAGACGTGGCTAAATGTTGTAGACGAATGTGTGAAAAAGAGAAACATTCAGAGTTTTAAGAATAAAAGAGCATGCATGACTCGGTGTATGGATGTTGTTGAAGCGAAGGGAGTATTCAAGGTTAGGGAAGTGTGGAGAAAGTTATTGAGGATGGATTAAGTACGAATTTGTTTGTTGAGTTATACGTACAGTTTCTTACCTACCCCGTAAGGGAATGTCGTGATTAGGTATGTATCTAAATGATAATTTCTATGAAAATGGCAGTAATAAAGTTTCAAAAAGGCCCTTGATTTTATTAAAAACTTATGTTATGACTACATTTAAAATTATATTTTTAAATAACAATAAATATAGTATTTTTTTTTATCATTCACCCTAGTCACAGAAGTAACACATTTTTTGTATACTCCATTCACGGTAGGAATTACTCTCTGAAAGGTCTTTTTTCCTACCAATATTCTACTGTATAAAAGATTTCTGGTAGGGAAAAGGGCCTTTCAGAAAACAATTCCTACGGTGAACGGACTTTACATAATCATTGAAATGATCTAAACTTATTCTTTAATGCTTTTTTAAAAAATATAAAATTTAATGCCACAGAGACACAATAATTGCTTTCAACAAAATTTTGGCGTGAGCCCTATTTTAAAATAGTAAATTACTTTAAGAAATATCATATATGTATTTCCACCTTTGCTCTGCGTCTTAGTGCGTCTAAAATACCCCCTTAGTTTAAAAAAACTCAATCTGTAGGCCTATGTTATGTTTTGTTAATTTTATACTAATACTGACTCTAATATTATGTCTTTTATTAATCATAATCACAATTTGTGAATGCGTGGAATGTCAGGCTCCCACCGTGGTTCGGATCCCACGTTAAACTGTAGGTCCTCCACTTCATCTCACAATCACCCTACCATTACACATCATAGTAAGTGCGTACATCCCGAACGGGTAGTAAAGACGCAGTGCTAATGACAATAATAATATGCTTTTATTTTTATACTTTCTATTTAACGTTGGTTTATTTAATATACCATTATTTTAGGTTAATTATTATTATTATTATTATTATTATTATTATTATTATTAGCACCGCGTCTTACTACCAATTCGGGTTATACGCACTTACGCTAATGTGTAATGGTAGGGTGATTGTGAGATGAAATGAAGGACCTACAGTTTAACGTGGAATCCGAACCACGGTGGAGGCCTGGCATTCTACCACATTCACAAGATGTCTTGTCAGAGGTGAAGGAAGGGTTTGGTAATCAGATAAATCTTGGCCGGGACCGAGGATTGAACCCCGGCCGTCAGCATAGAAGTCTGACACCTTACCCCTAGACCACCAGGTCACCGGCTTTAGGTTAATATATATCTATATTTACTCTATATAACAATGTTTATGAAAAGTTTATGGCAAATCATAAAGTCTAAAGCCTTTCTTTAACCAATTACAACTGGCAGTTAAATTTAAATAATATTTGCTTTCCTAAGCTATGAGATCTCGCTTCAAATAATTTTTAGTGACACACAATGTTCAAAATTCTTTAGTATTTATTTTTGGTATTTTGGTACGGCACAACATAACAACATAAACATTATTCCACTCTACTATTACACATGTGGTTATTAGAACGCGAGCCTGTGAAAACATTTGTTTAATCTTGCTAAGTGGCTTGTGCTGGCCCTGTTTCCGTCGGCAAGGGTCACGGCGGGAGAGGTTGGGGATAATCTCCCAATCGTGTTCTGGAGGTGCGTGTGTATTGTGTATATTGTGTTTATGATGGAGGAAGACAACGCCCAAACCACCAGGCCTTGTCCCATTCAAGGGCAGGAGCACACAATAATAATGACAGGGAGGTTATCAGTCTCCATCCCTTAGGGAGAGGGAGGGGGGGATTATTGCTTGACCAGGGGACCCCCTCACTCGTTTCCAAGCGATACCCTAGATCTGTGATGTAATGTGAAATTTCTAAGGCGTCACTCTCACAATAGACTAGACAGCCAATGGTGGGGAAATGGTGGTTCGAATCCTGATCATGTTTATTGAAGGTGGTTTTCCGTAAATGTTTGTACAATCTTCCGTCACCAAGATATGGTTACACTTCCTCTAGAATAAACCTTACTTATTATCCCTAGCACATTAACTTAACTAGTACATGTGCGTGTAGTCCAGGAACGGGTAGGATGCGTTGCGAAGAAAAAAAAATTACATTTTTTTTATCAAATCGGCTTGAAAAGGACAGATAAATAAAAAAAAATAGTAGATTTTTTTATTTGAGATATTTGACGTGTTATTTCTGAATCGACTGATCATATCATCACACCAGAATTTCTCTGAGTGAGAGCGAAAGGGCCTACCAATTTTGTCGTGAAAGGTATTTTCACACACCTTCCAGTGTTATTTTACATGCCACAATCGACATAGAACCGACGGCTTCACTTCCCCTCCGAAGCAAGTTATGCCACGAGTTTTTATCGCTCAAGAAAAATTCATCCACCCCGGCTGGGTTTGAACCCACGAATATCGGGTCCTGAGGCGAACACTTGGATTCAATAAGCTCGGCCAATTGCACTAAAAGTGTTTTTTATGCATAAGATATAATCACAGTGATTCCCCTATCCACTTGTAATGATACTGTTTTGGACCCTCTCATATATCTAAAAATTCATGGATGAAGGGTATCTTTCTTTGATAAATTGTATATAAAACATCCTTTTAATACTTCATCCATGGAGAGTCACGCGCTTTTCAGAAGTAATTTCAATATATTGCACCATACAACTTATTTTTCTTTCAAAGATCAACTCCGTAGTGTTTACAAAAATGCATGTGACGCTGACTCTCCCTACCCAATACGAAGCCATTAGTTAGTTTTAACACTGATGACAAGGGGTCCAAGAGGCAAGGGGTAGGTCATATATAAGCCGCTAGTGCGTATGAATCCATATCACCGCCGGTAATATACATACACTGCAAGTAATTTAAATCTAGAGAGAATATAACATTACACAGTACACGGAACACGGAAAAAATAATATTGTAGAAAAACAATCCATAAATCATATCACTTAATACAATATATTCAGTACCAGCGGAGTAATCAGTTAAATAAAAACGTTTGAAACTCAAAGGTCTTTCTAATTTCATAATTATAAGTATCAAATATACTCAGATCACATAACCACGAGCAAGTGCGCAGTAAGGCTTGCTCGCGTCGCCATAATCGCAAAACTCTATATCGTTATAGATACTGCTCAATCATAGGGCAATATCTCATTATAAATCCGTACCATCTTAATTGGCACCGTATCGCGGGTCAAATATCAACACATACACTTCAATATCGTTATAATTGGCACCCATAGCGGACCCATAACATTAAATACTTTCAACGCTAAAGTGAGAGCACTTCAAATAAACCATCTCCCCCCCCCTCTCTCTCTCTCTCTCTATATATATATATATTATATCAATACATATATACCCCTTGGATTAGGTCGTCCCTAGCCCGTATTTTAAAACATACGAAATATATTTGTTTTTCTACGCCACCTCTTCTTACCTATTAGAATACGTACGAATATATATTAATTACTCCAATGTAAAAGGGACAAGGAGGGTATAATCTAGATAAAAAGTACCTACACGCGTAGGGTTGGTTTAAAAAACCATTTAGAAAACACAACCTTCAGTAAACCCGGCTTAGATTCAAACTGAGACCTCCCCATGAATGGCAAACCAAACTAAAGTAGTTTGACGTGTATACAGTGCACCTATCGTAAAAAAATAATTATTATAGCACCGCGTCTTACTATCCGTTCAGTTTATACGCTTAAGTACTAATTACTCTAATGGGTTAGGAATTGAGAAGGTTGAGTTTAGAGAAAGAGAACCCACATTTGTATGGAGGGAGAGTGGAAAACCATTTAGGAACCCCCCCCCCCCAAGTTCACCTGACCAAGATTCAAACCTCGATCTCCCGTCCTCCACATTCTAGCTCAACATGAAACTAGCGCGTTAGATAACTTCTCCACCTAGGCGGGTCTTATCTTCAAAAGAACGAATTTAAGTATATGTATGTTTCTTTCAATTAGTGAAATCCGAGCACAGTTTACTTCATTTAACCTCTTCTTCACAGTCACTTTTCTTCCTAGGTCTCACTCACAAGGTCAAATATAGGTATTTTTTCAGCTATTTTACGGTTTTGCATGCAGATTGTGCTTATTTAGTATTGTTTCGTTGATAATAAAACCAAACAACTTATTTTAGTGTTTACTTTTTATTCAGTGCCTCCATGTAAGATAGCCATTTTTAGTGTTCACTCTTTTTTTAAAATCTATTTTTATGGTTTTGCATATCAATTGTCTTTATTTAGTTTGGTTCTTTGTTAACAAATTGAAACAGTTTCTCTTAATGCTCATTGCAACATTAATTATTCCACCTAATAGAGCCACGGTTAATGGACTTGCACTAGCATCTTAACTTTTGATTTATTTTTTTTCAGTTATTTTATAGTTTTACATGTCATTTATATTTATTTGATAGTAAATTCAAACAATTTTTTTGGTATTCACTGCAGCAATGCATCCACGACGCCATTCAAGACCATACGTCGTAACAGGTATGCTATCAAATGAGGTGGATGTCATTAGAGCTAGGTCAAGCCTCGCATGTCACGTGACAAGTTTTGAGTTATTGCTCAGCTTTCCAAACTCTTTCTTGTCACACAGCTTTATATAACCAGCATCCCATGAGTAATTAGAATAATGGAAAAATGAAAAAAAATGTCTTGTTCGGTTTAAAAAAAATAATGACAAGAGAGATTTTATGTGTTTACCCCCTTCATTTACCCAAGTCTCCAGGCACACGCACAAAGGCATCAATCTCGTATTGTTAGGTTTACCAGTGACGGGATGGCTGGGTTTAAGTTCCCGGCCTATTATATCAACAGTGGTTATAAATAAACGGTCTACCACTTTACCTGAACGAAAATGGGGGTGCATTTACTTTAAAATTACAGCTTCCTCATACCTATCCCATAAGTGTAATTAAATGCTAATAGCTTGGTAGTAAGTCGCGAAATAAATCAAAGATAAGGGAGGAAAATATGTACTCATATTTTAAAATAAGTTTTGATCTATAATACACATTTTTTGACTAATCTTTATTAATAATTAGAAAAAAAAATCTTTCGATTTATTTGACTGTAGAGAATAATAATAATAATATTTGTGTCCGTTGTCAAATACATACTGTATTTTCATTTTACAGATTTTTTTTAAGTTCATGTGATTCAACACAACGAAATGGTGGAGATGAGAAGAGATGTTTAGAGGGAGTGCACCACCATTAGTCCTTAGATAAGATAGGAAAGACGTGTATAAAACCAACTCCACAATTCACTCTGACGTGATTTTATACTCTAGTGAATTGTGAGCGAGTTACTTTAAACATTAGACCAAGCTATTACCGGTGAGGGTAACATAATATTTCTCAGATAATTAATTACCTTCTAGTCTTATATACTGTACGTTAATAGTCCAGGAAATAGGTGTTCAAAACAATGGCATGCCTTGGAAAAAGTTTTGCGGGAGTTTTGGAAATTGGTGGGATTACTAGATCTTGAGGCGTTGTCTTCGAGCTCACATTTTGAAAAATTTTTGCTGAAATTCCCCCCCCCCCCCCCAAAATTAATTCAAAAATTGTTTTTTTTTAAAATATCTTCGTTCCAATTTACTTTTAGAAAAAAATCAATTATTTACTAAATTAAAGAGCCGCGTGATCTAACGCACTACTCTAGCCTAGACTACCGTAGACGAGGAGATTGAGGTTCGAATCTCAGTCGGGTGTACTGAGGTTGTTTTTTCCAAAATAGTTTACCTCTCTCCCTCCACCACAATGTGGGTACGCTTCTATAAATACAACCTTCCAAATCTCTAAAGCCATTAACGTAATTATTACATAGGAGTATAGCCCGAAAGGGTAGTAAGACGTGGTGCTAAAAAATATTTAAATTGGCTCCATTAGTATGAATACGTGTGAATAAACCTGACGAGTTGTACAACGCGGAGCACAAGAAATTAAAACAAAAAGGAAACAAATGCTCCATTTAATGAGGACGTGGTCCAGCGTAGATTGAATCTCGCGTGGAGCTGCTATCAGAGGGGGCGACTGTGGTGGCGTCCGTGACGTCATCCCCGCCTCTCTGACTTCCTGTTCCGGTTCCATCGACCCGCAGCCCTACTGGCAGGAACAGAAACTAGGTCACGTGGCATACCGCGCCATCTGTCATGGCTTCGTTTCATTGTCAGCTGCGATAAGGGCGACAGCTATCAGGCTATGCTATTGATTCTAGTCCTTATTGAATTTTAAGAGGTGACCCTCTTCACATGAAGCTACTTGTGGTTGAATGGGGACGACTTGTTGCCTGAAGCGTAAACTATACTTAGGACATAGGGAAAGATCCTTAGATGCTGTTTTATAGATATTACCGGTGTTTTCTTTTATTATTTTCATGAAACTACATTAATACACTATAATGTTTAAAAAAATGAGATGGCCCATCGGCTAGATAATTTTGTAATAATTAAAATTGATAAAATATAAATAAATTGGAAAAAATAAACTAATGAAAGCTCACCTAGGAAAGAGGAAAAATGTGGGTTGAATCCAATGCACGAAGGTGACATCTTCTTTCTCTCATCTAACTTATATTGTAGAAATACACACACACACACACACACACACACACACACACACACGTGTATGCACGCACGTAGAGTATTTAGGCATTGTCACCTTCAGCAAACAGAAATAGAAGAGGAAATATACTTCACACAAACACTGAATTACTCCAAAAATTCAAGTCACAATGCCGAAATATTACTTTATTAGTGTTTAAATGTGTGTGTTTGTGTGACTACTTTAACTATAGAAGACAGAAGAAAGCAAGATGTTACCTTCCCAAATTATTCTTCTTTCCCCAGGTGAGCTTTCTTCATAAAATGTACACCTATTAGTTTATTTTTTTCCTTTTCTTATTTTTATCAATTTCCATTATTACAAAAGTAATACACTATAGCATGAAATATGTTCTTTCAATTAGTAACCTTCTCAATAATTTGTATTTTAGTTACTGTGTTTGTATTATATTCATATGAACAAATAATGCTAATGTGCTAGGGATGAGGAAGATTTGACTTAAAAGGAAGTGTACCAGCGTTTGCATGGAGTAAGAGTAGAAACTCCTTTAGGGAAGGCCACCCTCAACACACCCAACCGGGATTTGAACCCAGCTATCACCGTCAACGTCAGTCTAGTCTATTTGGAGAATGACGCCTTTGACTTTTAAACCATTGAAGTGCGTCTTCCCAAACTTAATCAAAATCAAATTTAAAAAAAAACTTACCGTGTATTTTAATTTATATCTTAGTGAATGACTTGCACTGGTAGACACGCAGACAAAGGCGTTAGTCTCATTCCTTTTGGTTTGCTCTTGAGGGAGGTAAGGGCTCAAATTCTGATGCGCTTAAAATAGTTCGCTAAACGTAAATGCTGGTACACTTATTCTAAATTGCACCTTTCTCTTCCATATCCTACTGGTTAAAATGTTAATAAAATCGAAGGATAGTAAGACATGAAGTACAAAAGGAAAAGTCTAAGTTAAGAAGAAAGTCTGAGTTCGAATACCGTCAGGGAGGGTGTTTTTCCACATGTAATTTCTAACTGTAGTTTTAAAGACATATTTTTAAAAAGTTCCCCACCACATCTCACTCCCGTTTGGGCTTTAGGGACATATTAATAACACTAACGGTATGGAGATGAGGAAGATATAATTATAGGAGATGTACCCCATTTACGGGAAGGTAGAGTGGGAAACTATTTTGGAAAAAGTACTCTCAGTATACTCAGTATAGTTGGGACTCTCCTTCAATTAGACTGACATTTAGGTTTCGTGTGCAACATTACGGGCAGAAACAATTGAGTTTATAGAGTCCCCGATGGGAAACAGGTAACCCAATAATGTGCTATTTACGATTATGGGTCTCTTTTGATGTATGTGTACAAAGAGAGTGGAACTCATCCCCAGCTGTCACAACCCACCTAGAGTCTGTTATCCATGTTTGATGTATGTGAGTGTACAAAGAGAGTGTAACTCATCCCCGGCTGTCACAACCCACCTAGAGCCTGTTATCCATGTTTGATGTATGTGAGTGTACAAAGAGAGTGGAACTCATCCCCAGCTGTCACAACCACCTAGAGTCTGTTATCCATGTTTGATGTATGTGAGTGTACAAAGAGAGTGGAACTCATCCCCAGCTGTCACAACCCACCTAGAGTCTGTTATCCATGTTTGATGTATGTGAGTGTACAAAGAGAGTGTAACTCATCCCCAGCTGTCACAACCCACCTAGAGCCTGTTATCCATGTTTGATGTATGTGGTGTACAAAGAGAGTGGAACTCATCCCCAGCTGTCACAACCCACCTAGAGCCTGTTATCCATGTTTGATGTATGTGAGTGTACAAAGAGAGTGGAACTCATCCCCAGGTGTCACAACCCACCTAGAGCCTGTTATCTATGTTTAATGTATGTGAGTGTACAAAGAGAGTGGAACTCATCCCCAGCTGTCACAACCCACCTAGAGTCTGTTATCCATGTTTGATGTATGTGAGTGTACAAAGAGAGTGGAACTCATCCCCAGCTGTCACAACCCACCTAGAGCCTGTTATCCATGTTTGATGTATGTGAGTGTACAAAGAGAGTGGAACTCATCCCCAGCTGTCACAACCTACCTAGAGCCTGTTATCCATGTTTGATGTATGTGAGTGTACAAAGAGAGTGGAACTCATCCCCAGCTGTCACAACCTACCTAGAGCCTGTTATCCATGTTTGATGTATGTGAGTGTACAAAGAGAGTGGAACTCATCCCCAGCTGTCACAACCTACCTAGAGCCTGTTATTCATCTTTGGAAGCTCTGCTCTAATCCAACCATTATCAGCTCGCTCTATACATGACCTTTCAAGCATCTCTGGATCATAATTAGTAATTATCTATATTCCCAGGTACAACCCAGGGGTTTCATGCACCCTAGGTGACATTCAAGATTTGCACCCAAGTTGTATTCTGTATAATATAAATAAACCGCTTCCCATGATGACTCAAAAGGGTGGAAAAAAAGAGATAAATAATTCAAACCTAAGTGGAGACTCATCTCTAAATCAATGTGTGCAAAAATATCATCGCTTCTTCTCTTACTTTTATCTTAATATCTACGGAAGCTTTTAATAAAATATCAAATTGAATCGTCGACAAAGAAACCTCGAATGTCCTAAAACAAAGTGATTATGCGTTTGTATTATATCCTTTATGTTATGTTATGCTTTTATGTCATGCTGAATAAAAATGTAAAAAAAAAGGTTTCCCGTTTCGATGGTCAAATACTCTAATGCGTAACTCTGATAATAGATTGTACTGCCGATTACGAAGAGATCTGGGTTCAAATCTCAGTCGACTGTATTGAAGGTTTGATTTTTCCTAAAAAAAAAAAAAAAATGCTTTCCCTCCATGTAAATGCAGTAAGACCTTATTTAAATTCAACCTTTCTCATTCCTAACACCAGCGCAATTAGTTATGTATTTTACCTGGACGGGTAGAAATACGTAAAAAAAAGCTAATCTATTTTTTAAGCTCTTGAGGCTGGTACTTGAGATAAGCGTTTACAAATGAGAGGGTACACAACTGTTATTTTTTTAGCCCCGCGTCTTACTACCCGTTTGGGTTTCACGCCTATGTACTAATCACGCTAATGGTTTTAGGGATTAGGAAGTTTATATTTATAGGAAGTGCACGCACATTCACTTGGAGGGAGAATAGAAAACCATTTAGGATAAATCACCCTCAATAGACCCGAGCAAGATTCGAACCTCAATCTTCCCACAATCGGCCATATTTTATACTGTGAGGGTGACACCTTTGACCATGCGGCCATCAAAGTGGGTAAATATTTTGTTCAACTGGTGGTTCGGCTATATACACGTTTTTTTAAGGCCAGAGAAGTGACGGCAGGAAATATCTCATAAACGAAGCGTCGGACGACATATTTATGTTTTCTTGAGAGGTTCTACTTGTTTATTCTCGTGTTTAAACGTTTAACACAAGAATTATTCAACTTAGCCGCCATTCCTTAATCAACTAGTTAACAAGGTGTACGTTCCGCATTGATGGGCACGCGGACTAGATGTCAAGCTCATCTAGTCTGATTTGTAATTTCTAAGGAGACCATGGTTCGAATACTGTATGTGTGTACATAGATTGATTTTTGTTTTAAGGTGAAATGGAAGGGAATGCGAGAAAAGGTAAGTGTTTTTGCGGTTTCTATGGGGGAGCTTTTTTTTGGCCAAAATAAATAAAATAATGCTCAAATACAAACATATAATTTAATTTTCTTCGTATGGTGACCTCAACATTTCTTGAATATCTGTTGAGAGTGTCCTGGAATATAATGGCAACTTTTTATCTTTATTTAAATATTTCTCTTCTAATGCCATATGCTCATGACAGATATTCAGGAACTGTTGATATCACCGTGTGAAGAAAATTTAACTCTGTTTATACTGGAGCAATATTTGATTGGTTTTGACCAAAAAATGTTTTGTCATAAAAACTGCAAAAACACTGGCCTATTTTCACGTCCCTTTATATCCCACCTAAATGGGTATTAACTCTATCTCGTCACTAAAATTTGGGAACATTTACTTTAAATTGTATCTTATTATTTTTTATACCCCCTCAATTAGCGTGAATGCAGAGTTAGCCCGGGAGAGTATTACGATGAGAAGCACAACAAAATATACCTTTCATATATCCATACGCCAAACCATGTGTTGTGAGCTGTCTCTTTTGAAAGATGGAATCAATTTTTACCAAACATATATTATTATTAGTAGTAGTAGTAGCACCGCGTCTTACTACCCATTCGGGTTATACGCACTTACGCTAATGTGTAATGGTAGGGTGATTGTGAGATGAAATGAAGGACCTACAGTTTAACGTGGAATCCGAACCACGGTGGAGGCCTGGCATTCCCCACATTCACAAGATGTCTTGTCAGAGGTGAAGGAAGGGTTTGGTAATCAGATAAATCTGTACCGGACCGAGGATTGAACCCCGGCCGCCAGCACAGAAGTCTGACACCTTACCCCTAGACCACCAGGTCACCACACAGTCACTATATAATTAGCGCCTTGGAAACATTTACCTGCTTTATAAAATTACCCCTTTCTTGTATCCTATTCTAAATAGACATGGTCTTCCATGGACTGTTATAATCTACATCCTGAAGGAAGACTAAGTCTAATAGACTAGGTTGTAAATGATTTCTAAAAAAAATAGGTTTAAAAAACTACTTCAAGATAAAAATAATAAATTCGTGACACTTTAGGACTATCGTTTGAATTATTTAAGAAGTTCGTGGTTTTAGTTTCAATGCTATATCTTTAAAATTCAGTGATAAACGTAATATAGCTAACATTGGTAATACTATCTTGCCCTGCCGTGACGTCACAGGTAGGTAACGTCCTTCATAGAGAAACCGGATAAGATGGGCCCGACACCTTTGTCTACGGTCTTACAGGACCTGGAATACATTTGTCATTGCTGATTAATATCCATTTATTTATATTTGCTCTATAAGGTTTCCCTTATAATGATCTCACTCACTCTAGTGGCAACATTTACTTGGGAATATGTTGGCTGTAGCTCATTACGCTCTATTAATATATTTTGACAAGATTAGCATTTGAAGATTGTATGATCTTAAGCTATGGATACAGCTGTATCTAACATTATATTCGCTTAGTTGAAACATGACATATGAATACGGGATTAGAGACCGGAAGCTGGATAGCCCAGGGATAGAGCATTAGCGTGTTAAAACAAGGGTCCAGGGCTTAATCTTCCTGCCAGGTGTAATTTTACAACTTAATCAACTTGATGGCGGTATTAGTAATTTATGATTATTCCATCTCCATGTACTCTGTTAGTCATATTATTACTATTAGGGGCTTTGTATTACAACGGGTCCATTCGTTTTGTAAGTGAACTTGGACCACCAATGCGCCTTGTCCTCCGCCTCTTCCTTCAGCTCCCAGAAAATTCCTCTTTCCTTCAAGTAATACAATATTTTAATCCTCCTCCTTCCAAAGATCCCATTTCCTTCAACATTTCCTTCTGTGACGTCGTGCAGAAAACAGTTTCTTTAAGGATGTGTTCGGTCCATTTATTTTTGTACCGAATAATCACATCCAAAATGGATCTTTTCTCACCCACTCTTCTTAGGACTTCTTCATTTGTCACCCTGTTTGTCCACCTGATCTCAAGTATTCTCCAGCACCACATTTCAAAGCTATTCCAAGTATTTATCTTCCTTATTCCTAAGAGTTTAAGTTTCTGCTCATACAGCGCGATGCTTATAAATGTAGCATTTCATCAGTATCTTCCTCAGTTCCGAACTCAACTTGCTGGTCAGCAGTAACCTCTTCTTGTTGAAAGTTTATTTGGCAATGGTGATCCTTGACCTGATTTCTTTGGTACAGTAAGCATCATTTCTCAGCAGACTTTCCAGGTGTTTGAACTGCTTTCTGCTTTCCAACTCATGGTTTCCATTTTTATTATAAGAGGTTCTTCATTTTTTGAAATCCCCATCACTTTTGACTTCTCGATGGTGATATCCATGCCGTATATTCTGCCAGTTTTCACTAGCTGGTCCATAACTATCCTCAGCTATTCTTCATTTCTGACCAGCAATGTTAGTCATATACATTCCGATTATCCTGAAAGGCTGCAAGCTTACCTTGATGGGTAACACTATGATGCAGCCTACAATATAGGGTCATGTTTTAGTAGGCCAAGTCAAGACTATTACTTTTAGGGGTAAATGGAGTGTACAATTAACTACAGTGCGAAGGTCAGCTAAAAGTCGATTACAAAATCACCAATGGCTGTGGTTTCCAATTATATATATCCTTAAATGCCCAATGAATTCCACACGTTCATCTTAGTCTTTGCCTTAATCTATGAGTATAAACTGACCCTGAGCAGAGGAATATTCCTGGTTGGCTCATTAGTGGAGCGTTGTTGAACTGGTTCAAGTTTGAATTACATCGGTTAATGCGTTAAAAAGATACCGTGAGACAGTTTGGGGCCCTCACCGATAGCACACCATGTACTGAAGCACGATCATTTATTCATCTGGGTCAAAAAAGAGTTATTTGTTAAAAAAAAAAACTACAAAAATACTGACCTTAACTCTCATTCCCTTCGACCCAACTTGAAAGTGCGAACTTTGAAAATTTAATGTAGGTGTATTTCTGTCCCCTCTTCCCTCCTATGGCGAGGTGTGGTAACCAAGCAGGTGGATGCCCCAAGTTCCCAGGTGGCTACGCTCCAGGTGGTGACGCACCGAATCAAACCGACGAAGAATAAATTAGTCCGTCACGTCAGTGGCGATTCCTGGAGTGTTGCCAGGGGAGGGCACGGCTTCCAGTGACTAGTTCCCACGCGCTCACTATCGTAATTGTCCAGCGTTGCCAACTGTAAGATGTTGATACCATATCGGCATTCTGAAAGAAATAAACTTTTTATAATATATATATATATAGGGCATGCATTGTTAATAATAATAATATTTTACTAGTATATTATTATCTCTTTAAAAGTACAGTAAACTCCCGATTATATGTTGGCGGATTATCCGCTTTGCGGCCTACCGCGGCATCAACAACAACAGGGGATACGTTTTTGGAAAACGCCGCGTTGATGGAGAATACAGGGCTTCCGATTGTAGTACTAAGTAAATCCTTAGGGAAGAGATAATGGCCAAAGAGGCAAAAAGTTTATTCAAGGGGGTTTTACCTGCTTAATTATCTGGAACAAGACAACAGGCTCTTATCTAACAGGCTGATATAACGGAAAATACATAGGGGGATAGTGAAAAAGAAAGCCGTTGCAATGAAGACTAATACATACGTTTTTAAGCGATGTGTTCATTTTATGCATACTGTACATTGATTAAAAAAAATATTCCCTTGGTGCGCGAAATATAATTATGTGTTCATAGACGCAGTCACGATAGGTGAGTACTTGTTTGAAATGAATGTGCTACAATCTCTCGTTTTACTAAATATTCGGATTATCCGTGGTTTTGTGTTTTCTGCAGCACTAGTTCCCTCCTTTACTGCAGATAATCGGGAGTTAACTGTAATTGTAATATCATCTAGGGAGTTAACTGTAATTGTAATATCATCTAGGGAGTTAACTGTAATTGTAATATCTCTAGGGAGTTAACTGTAATTGTAATATCATCTATCACAAGTGACCCGCAGCAGATTACACTACCCTACGCATAAATATATGAACATGTTTTAGTAACGTTTATACTGTCAAAAAATCTTCTTTCTATATCAATCGGACTGTATTTGTATTATAATTTCCCTTTTATTGCACTCGTTGGATCCTATGTTGAAATAATACGCGAATTATAGTAACCAGTCAAACCAAAGTGGCAATATGACTCATTACTTGGCAAAACAAAATTTGCACACCCTTCTTACTGATTTGCTTGTGTGTATAGGAGTACATTTATTCAAAACTATTTTAAATAGAATATGTATTTATTTAAAGTGCGATTTTGTTTTTAAACTGTTTTTATATAGAATTTCTAGCTTTACGGCGAAGGAATAATAATAAAAAAAAAAATGGGTGTGTGTACTTATGTACGCGCGTGAAAGTTATACTTCTTTGGCATCATTAAATAAACTAAAAGAATCTTAGATTGATGAATAAGATTTATTGTATGGAATTATATATTAGAAATTAATAATAAATATTTAAAATTGAAAATTAATAATTTAATAATATATATATAATTATTAAAAATAAAATTTAGAAAATAATAAATATATATGACATAATTTATACTAAATATTATAAGATTCTTAATTTTTAAAAATATTTATTATTGATTATTTAATATTTTAAAAGTAAATGAATAAATTTAATAATAAATTCAAAAATTGAATTTAAGTTTATTCATTTTTTAAATATTTATTATTTTCTTAATTTAATATTCACTTTTCATATTTATCAAAAAGTTTTCATTAAATTTGTTCATTTATTTTTATAAATATTTATTATTTATTCAATTTAATAATAAATATTAAAAATTAATACTTTAATTTGAGTTCGATTTAAATTTTTATCACAAATTTTTTATTAAATGTTTTATTAATTTTATTTCTTTATTTTGTAAATATTAAATAACCAATAATAAATATTTAACAATAATAATTTAATAATATTCAGTATTAATTATGTTAAATTAAAATAAATAATACATATGGATAGTTAACCTCAATTATATTGGAGCACTTGAAAAAGTCTATAAGCACAATTTTTTTCACTAATATTTACGAATAGTAAATAATATTAATCAAAATATTCAATTTAAATCACTACTGAATATAATTTATTAGCATATATATAATTCGAACTTGTATGAAACTAAAACACGTGTTGTGAATGTAGAAACTAGAAACATGTGGATAAATATTATATATATGAAAACACTGATCAGAGACGACGATCGTACCAACATGCGCGACTAACAGAGGTTCTATTTCTATTTTGTTGGTAGCTTTTTTTTTTCGAGACTTAATGAGCGGTTTAACTTCAACCTGTTACTTTTGTGTTACGGTGATGCGCGCGCATCTTAAAATTTCACTCTCATCATTTTTTCATAACGCGCCTAAAGAAGTATAACTTCAACAATTAAATCAACAAAATAAATTTGAGGGGGTAAATGTTTTGATCCAAAAAGTACTCAATTAACTTGATTTTTTTTAAATTTGCTACGAGGGATTTGAAAGATGAGCAAACCAATTATAAATCTCCTTGGAAACTAGTTTTTTTTGTAATAGAAACAAACACGAAGAATAAATATATAATTTGACAAGAAAATGTATTGTATGCATTTTTGGAACTAATATTGTTAGCTAAAGGCTCGAAGTCAAAGAGTTTGTTTTCATTAACTTTATGGGGTTGCGTGTGAATGTGTAACGTTTAAAAGAGCTAGTCTGATATATTAATGTTTGTACTCCACCATTAGGGTGACTTGCGATATTACGATTGAATTGGGTACAAGTTTGCTGTTCTGTATTATAATAATTAAAAAGGGATGATGTCTTATTTTAGAAATTAAAAGTTCGAGTGTTTTATAGTTATTTTTATTTTAAGTGGATAAACAGTTTTTTGCTGGATATTTCACACATTGTAGATTTTAATAAAAGCCCGATTATTACTTTATATGCATGATAATTCCCGACACGTGAGATTTATAACACAAATCAAGATGTCATAGACTCTACCTACACGGCTCCTCGCCAGGAAGGAAAGTTAAGAGATGCGTACCCTGAAGGGGTATATCAAGCGACATTTCCTTCTCGAAGCTTCCTAAAAGAAAAAAGGTGTGGTCATCCAGGTGCGTTTCTGTCCACAAAACTGCGTTGTCTTTTTAAACAGAGACGTAGGAAGATGTCGCCATACCTTGCAACTTAACAACTTAACACAAATAAATCTTACTACCCGCTCTCAAATAAAATATCGTAATTTTGAATAAAGATGTGAATAATAAATTATTGAGATGTATAATTTCATATAATTACAAATGAGATATATTTAGTTGTGTTTCATGGTACTAAGCCAACAGCACAATTTTGTTTGTATAATACGACACTTACTATATAATGTTTCTTTCAATTTACTTATTTTTGTTTCTTATATATTAGATCTATGCGTACATTAACACTTTTAAGGTTTGTCTGCGTATTTGAACTTATGTGGATATTTTGGTAAATTCAAATACGCAGACAAACCTTAGAGTTTTATTATATATTATTGTGTGGAGATTTTGATTTTACTGAGTAGTAGCCTATAAACGATAAGAATACCAAATAATTAATTTTTTATAAGGTTTGCCTGTCTTTTTGTTGCCAGTAAATATAAAAAGTACTCGAAGAATCTAAATAGGACTTCATATGTTGCACTCCATATTTTTCATGGAATATCGTAAGCTTTCTACCATCGTGCTATCGCACGTGGTATGAGTTGGGGTGTGGAGGGGGAAAAGGGTGGGTGATATAATGTTTCTTTTTGAACCTTCGTACGGATATAAATCACTCCTCTAGATTAGGTTTCATTTTTTTTCTAGCATTTGAAGTTGTCGAATGTGTTGCTGTATTTTTTTAATGCAAGTAAAGCAGTGAGAAAATGCCAGCTCTTGGTAAAAAATACGTTGGTTTATAATTAAACTAACTGATTAAAATCTAACTTAAATCGATTATTTTTTTAAATATATAAATAAATTAGCCTAGCCTTTTTGCTCTACTAAATAAGGTCTTAAAACTACTTCACATTATGGATAACTTGAAATACAGCTTTGATTAAACCAAATCGTTTGATATTTCTAATTTATGTTTAATTATATTTACAATCGTAGTTATCGACGCTAAAATCAAAGACAATTCCTTAATAACAAATAAGTCCGACTACCAAATGGAATTTCAAACAGAAACAGAAGATATTTTCTGTCTGTTGTGTTAATACCGACCTAAATTGGCTAGAGCCTCTATCGCATTCTCATTAACTGATACGTCTCAATTCAAGGGTTGGCTATGCATACATAACACATACACATTTAATGTCAAATCAACTTTACGCATTGTAAACTATTCCCTATTCATTATGTTTCGATAATGAAGGCTATCATTAAAATTAATGTGTTTCAACTTATTGCGCATTGCATACTATGTGCGTTATGTTGATCACTATACCAACATTAATTTTGTCTCTGTTCCAACAAATGTTCTTATTATTACCAAGGACATATTTTTATACTTATTAACTGATATGTGTGACAACCACCTGAAAGGCTATATCATCCTACTGCGATATTTATTGAGATTTAAAGTCCTTATCCTTAAAAAACCCCATTAAATCAATCTTATATTATCTTCTAATTTTCCTTTGTGATCTTGTTTAAAAAAATTACATTATTTGTTTAGCGAAAAATTGAGATATGCTTCATACCATTTACATTCATCTAATAAATACGATTAATCACTAAACTTCCTTGAAAACGATTCCTTTTTTAAACGATTGTTTTTCAAACTTGAATTTAAGGTTTTTAATGCCTGATACATTATGTCTAATTTGACGTGAGGTTTTGGATCTCAAGTGACTTAACATTTTATGTTATTACCATGAAAAACTTATAGCTGTAAGTATTTAGGAAAGGCTATATCTTCTCTCCTATATCCTTTATCTTCATAACAGAACAGCGACCGTTTGATTAACTCGTCATTGAAAATGTGTCCATTTTATATTTTTCAATACAACTATTTTAAATATAGCTGGATACAAATTATGTGTGTTTTTGTTTTACAGTAGGCGCTCTCTTAGTATCTTTCATCTTCATTTTATGGTGAACAATATTTCCACATAACAAACCACACTTTAAATTGAAACAGATGAACGTCTGCAAGGAGTTTCAACGCTCCATAAAAAGAGCCAGTGAAATAAAAAGTGATACCATGAGCTTCGTTCCACTTTTTTCTTGACATGAGTAAGTGTTTCCAAATAATGTTGGCATTTCTAGTCCATGGATGTTCAATGCTTCCATTTCTTTAGGCAAGTAATTTTTATAAAGTCCAGTAGAGAAACTTCCGAACATTTTGCCTTCAATTCAGTGCTACATTGAAGGTCAAGTTAGTTCTATATGGAAATTGGGTGATGCAAAAACAGAAAAGTTGATATTCTTGGTGGTGGATACCCTAACAAAATTTTAAATTTGGTCGGCCTATCGTGGGTCGCCGGTTGTGCACAGCTGCTTTAAACCATGCGGTCACCGAAGCGGGTGTAAATTTATTTAATAGTAGCGTTACCATTAAATTAGCATACATCCGATAACCAAGTAGTGTGTGTTATTTGTCACTCGCCTAGCGCAACAAGGGCATAAGTGTTGTGGTAAATACACTAAATCGGAGTTTACTCTCGGCTTCGCTCGCATTGAAGTTAAGTTATAGTACTTTTATCCAATGAAACATCTACACAAGCAAGTACTCAATTTCAGACACGTGCTATGAGGTGAGGATTTCTATACATTAAAGTGAAAGAGAGAAAGCATGTAAAATACATCTATGGTCACTCGGAGTATTTTATTAATAAGATGATGACGAGTCATTATTTAACTATGTTCAAAATAATTTTAAAAACCTTTAAATACACAGTAGTAAAAGTTTAAAACATAACAAGTAGTTACAAAATAATAAAAACACATTTAAATACACTTTAGAAAGGTTCACACACTATAAACAGCCATACAAATAATTTAGAATACATTCATTACATCACAATAGTTCCTCTCAATAATTAATTCTGAAGTTATATAGTAAGACAATATTAGAACACAGGCTGCACGGTATTATGAGCTAGTCTCGTGTCAAACAAGACTGCCGAAGATGGGGAGATCGGGGTTAAATCCCGGTAGGGTGCATTGATAATGGTTTTCCTTAAATGGTTCCTCCCTCTTTCTCCACGCAAATTTGAGTGCACTTCCTCTAAATTACACCTATATCATCCCTAACCCATTAGCGTAATGAGTACATAGGCGTATAGCCCAAACGGGTAGTAAGACACGATGTTATAAAATATATATTACTGTGAATGTGCTGAAATCATTATATAATTATAAAATAACCGAAATTGATGGTTTATTTAACAAATAATATAATTTATCTAAATTTACCAATGATTTTATTAATTTCTCAATGAAGTCTGGTTAAAGTATGAAACATGAACTCTATCATCTACATTTACGAGTGATTTTTTTTTTTTAATATCGTGTGTATCTGGATAAAAATATAGAACATACATCCAAACCAACCTAATATAACCTAACCTAAGCTTAAAGAAACTAGTCTAAGCTTGTAGAAATTAACCTAACTTAGTTTAGGCAACTAACCTGACCAAACCTATTCTTGACGTGACTTATTAACATTCACTAGTGGTTGATGGTAATTTTGTAAAATGTTGGGCGAATAGGGCCTATGTGAAATAGTAAATAAATGTTTTACACTCTCCAAGTGAACCAGTGGCTTTGTAGCATCACCAGCGACTTAACAAAATTATCACATTCAGCACATTCACAGTAGCATAACAAATAGAATACAACCCGCCTCTGTGGCGTAGTTGGCTAACGCGCTTGTCGTGTTGAGCCCGACTGTTGAGGACGGGGAGATCGAGGTTCGAATCTCGGTTGGGTGGTTTTTCCTAAATGGTTTTCCACTCTCCCTCTACGCAAATGCGGGTTCACTTCCTTTAATTCAACCTTCCCAATTCCCAATCCATTAGGTAATTAGTACTTAAGCGTATAACCCGAACGGGTAGTAAGACGTGGTGCTATATAATAAATAATAAATAAATAGAATACATAAACTGAACATGATTAATGCGTTTTGATATGTGATACATTTTGACGAACACTGCTACCGAGAAATGCATAATTATAGGTATTTATAGTATATTATATAATATATTACTATAGTATTTGCACTAAGGATCTAAATATACACCATATGCATATATAGTATTTAATATAATATAATTATATATACAATTTAGATGTATGCGATGGATATACAAATTATATATAATATCTATACATACTTTATAATAATATACTTTTAACCGTTTATGGCACTGTAACGTGACACAGCGCGCGGGAAAGAGAGAGAGAGACGGCGCGGCGTAAGGGCCAATCATATCGCTCTAAATGAGTGCTGCTCTGTACTGGGTTAGGAAATGTTAATACGCGCCCCGGACCCTAGTACAGAAGTCTGACACCTTACCCCTAGACCACCACGCCACCCTTAAAAACCTTAAAAAATTTCAAGAAGCAATAAAAAGTAAAGTTTCCCTTAATCTGAGAGATTAACTCAAAATATATAAAGAGACCTTGAAGTATCCCATTTAAAATCAAGTTTAAACAAAATCGATCAAACCGTGTCAGGACAGTCGGAATCTTTTGGGTTCAGGGGTACATAAAACGTCAAGATAACTCGAGGTTGAAAATGTTCACGATAGCAATACATTCTCTATATGATAAAGAAAAAAAAATCAGGTTGTCCAATCTATGTCGTCGTGTGCATCCCCTATCGGTCATGTGGCTTGTTGTGTAGAGATGCTGAGTTGATATAGAATCTAGACGTGTTTAAGGTTGAGGGGAGGGGAACCGAGAAAAGGGAAGTGATTTGAAATTTTTTTATAGCAACACTTTTTTTTCCAAAATAAATCAAATATTTCTCCAGTAGAAACATAAAGTTTAATTTTCTCCACGTGGTGATATCTACAGTTTTTTAATATCTTTCATGAGCATAGCGGCATTAGATTACAAACATTTTAAATGAAGAGAAAAAGTTGTCATTAAATTACAGGACATTCTTGACAGATATTCAAGAACGTTTGATACCATTATGTGAAAAAATATTATTCTATATGTTTCTCCTGGATAATTATTTGATTAATTTTGGTCTCTTTTTTTGTTGTTGTTGCTATAACAACTCCAAAAACACTTGCCTTTTCTCGCAGTCCCCTTCGACCCCACCTTAAGAAGATGAGTTTTTTCCTCCGGCCCTTTCTACTT
Source organism: Timema cristinae (assembly GCA_039000515.1). Lineage (NCBI taxonomy): Eukaryota > Metazoa > Arthropoda > Insecta > Phasmatodea > Timematidae > Timema > Timema cristinae. The sequence goes on from JBCFYV010000001.1 coordinate 54,109,072, forward strand.
GTCGAGATGAGATCACAGTAATCGGATTGGTTTTTTCTCTCAGGATTAAAGCATCACCTCTTCTGCTCCGCATCATTTGAAGGAGCTTTCATTCACATGCCTCTTGGCTGAAGGGATGCTCTCTCTCAGCTCAGTTTACAGGAAGATCCAACACACTCAAACACGCACGTCTGCTCTCTTTCCCCCAAACATCCGTCGAGCTGTCTAGCTATAAAAATGTTCAAGAGAAATATTATATTGATATGTTGAAAGAGGAGAAACGGGAGAAACTTTATAATAGCGTCTTTACTCGACAGAAGAAGTGAACAAATTCATTTGGAGGACACATCGAAAAAAGTGGGGCAAGTCACGATACACACATTTTTCAGGAGAAATTTTTTATATTTGAAACTATACAGCAATACCCCAGAATATCGAGCGTCAAAAACGGGTGTACTGAGGGTGTTTTTACAAAATGGGTTTCCACTATTTCCACCCAAATGTGGGTACGCATATTATAAATATAACCTGCCCATTACCTAAAGTCATTGCCGTAATTATACATAAGCGGATAGACTGAACAGGTAGTAAGACGCGAAGCAAACTTTAAATAAGACATTTAACCATAATTTAAAGTGCGTTAGAAAAGTTATAGTAATTGTCTAACAAATGGCAGAATTAGCTCCATTTAAGTTAAAACGGGACTTTCCAACTTTTTTCTCGTTACCCTTCGTTTTATTGTGGTTGTTCGATGTAGGCGGTAGATCTAACACCTGATTTTTATAAAGTAGCGACCATCAACAATGATTAAAATTGACTAAAATTTGATATTATGGAAAAATGTCTTTTAATTGCTTTATCACTAGCTCCTGCCCACAGCGTCCTTACTTACGTTAATGTCGGTTTTTTATAACATGTTCATAAAAACAATAATGTTTATAAGCCCATAGTTTTTAATTTGTCCTTTAGAGAATAAATAACGAAACGTATTATGTAGAGATTACCAAGATGAAAAGTTTGGAGTTGATAAAAGATGTGTTTTCAGAATACAAAGAACCCAATGTATTGTAACTATTTATGTCTTAAGAAATGCCACATATAATGTTTGAAATAAAGTAACACCGTTTAAGTAACGTCCTCTTTATAAACGACCTTAGTGGATTTTATCAGGAGCGAGGGGTTACAGGTTGCTAGAACTATCACGGAACACACCACGTTTAGTAGTACATGTGAGAAACACTTGCCACGGAGATCAACACCTGCCACCTTCTGGGTTTGTCCTTGTGAGAAACGATTGCCACGGAGATCAACACCTGCCACCTTCTGGGTTTGTCCTTGTGAGAAACGATTGCCACGGAGATCAACACCTGCCACCTTCTGGGTTTGTCCTTGTGAGAAACACTTGCCACGGAGATCAACACCTGCCACCTTCTGGGTTTGTCCTTGTGAGAAACGATTGCCACGGAGATCAACACCTGCCACCTTCTGGGTTTGTCCTTGTGAGAAACACTTGCCACGGAGATCAACACCTGCCACCTTCTGGGTTTGTCCTTGTGAGAAACACTTGCCACGGAGATCAACACCTGCCACCTTCTGGGTTTGTCCTTGTGAGAAACACTTGCCACGGAAATTAACACCTGCCACCTTCTGGGTTTGTCCTTGTGAGAAACACTTGCCACGGAAATCAACACCTGCCACCTTCTGGGTTTGTCCTTGTGAGAAACACTTGCCACGGAGATCAACACCTGCCACCTTCTGGGTTTGTCCTTGTGAGAAACACTTGCCACGGAAATCAACACCTGCCACCTTCTGGGTTTGTCCTTGTGAGAAACACTTGCCACGGAGATCAACACCTGCCACCTTCTGGGTTTGTCCTTGTGAGAAACGATTGCCATGGAGATCAACACCTGCCACCTTCTGGGTTTGTCCTTGTGAGAAACGATTGCCACGGAGATCAAAACCTGCCACCTTCTGGGTTTGTCCTTGTGAGAAACGATTGCCACGGAGATCAAACACCTGCCACCTTCTGGGTTTGTCCTTGTGAGAAACGATTGCCACGGAGATCAACACCTGCCACCTTCTGGGTTTGTCCTTGTGAGAAACACTTGCCACGGAGATCAACACCTGCCACCTTCTGGGTTTGTCCTTGTGAGAAACACTTGCCACGGAGATCAACACCTGCCACCTTCTGGGTTTGTCCTTGTGAGAAACACTTGCCACGGAGATCAACACCTGCCACCTTTGGGTTTGTCCTTGTGAGAAACACTTGCCACGGAGATCAACACCTGCCACCTTCTGGGTTTGTCCTTGTGAGAAACACTTGCCACGCGGAGAATCAACACACCTGCCACCTTCTGGGTTTGTCCTTGTGAGAAACACTTGCCACGGAGATCAACACCTGCCACCTTCTGGGTTTGTCCTTGTGAGAAACACTTGCCACGGAGATCAACACCTGCCACCTTCTGGGTTTGTCCTTGTGAGAAACACTTGCCACGGAGATCAACACCTGCCACCTTCTGGGTTTGTCCTTGTGAGAAACGATTGCCACGGAGATCAACACCTGCCACCTTCTGGGTTTGTCCTTGTGAGAAACACTTGCCACGGAGATCAACACCTGCCACCTTCTGGGTTTGTCCTTGTGTGAAACACTTGCCACGGAGATCAACACCTGCCACCTTCTGGTTTGTCCTTGTGAGAAACGATTGCCATGGAGATCAACACCTGCCACCTTCTGGGTTTGTCCTTGTGAGAAACACTTGCCACGGAGATCAACACCTGCCACCTTCTGGGTTTGTCCTTGTGAGAAACGATTGCCACGGAGATCAACACCTGCCACCTTCTGGGTTTGTCCTTGTGAGAAACACTTGCCACGGAGATCAACAACCTGCCACCTTCTGGGTTTGTCCTTGTGAGAAACACTTGCCACGGAGATCAACACCTGCCACCTTCTGGTTTGTCCTTGTGAGAAACACTTGCCACGGAGATCAACACCTGCCACCTTCTGGGTTTGTCCTTGTGAGAAACACTGGCCACGGAGATCAACACCTGCCACCTTCTGGGTTTGTCCTTGTGAGAAACGATTGCCATGGAGATCAACACCTGCCACCTTCTGGGTTTGTCCTTGTGAGAAACGATTGCCATGGAGATCAACACCTGCCTCCTTCTGGGTTTGTCCTTGTGAGAAACACTTGCCACGGAGATCAACACCTGCCAGCTTCTGGGTTTGTCCTTGTGAGAAACACTTGCCACGGAAATCAACACCTGCCACCTTCTGGGTTTGTCCTTGTGAGAAACACTTGCCACGGAGATCAACACCTGCCACCTTCTGGGTTTGTCCTTGTGAGAAACGATTGCCATGGAGATCAACACCTGCCACCGTCTGGGTTTGTCCTTGTGAGAAACGATTGCTCTGGAGATCAACACCTGCCACCTTCTGGGTTTGTCCTTGTGAGAAACACTTTCCACGGAGATCAACACCTGCCACCTTCTGGGTTTGTCCTTGTGAGAAACACTTTCCACGGAGATCAACACCTGCCACCTTCTGGGTTTGTCCTTGTGAGAAACACTTGCCACGGAGATCAACACCTGCCACCTTCTGGGTTTGTCCTTGTGAGAAACGATTGCCACGGAGATCAACACCTGCCACCTTCTGGGTTTGTCCTTGTGAGAAACACTTGCCACGGAGATCAACACCTGCCACCTTCTGGGTTTGTCCTTGTGAGAAACGATTGCCATGGAGATCAACACCTGCCACCTTCTGTGTTTGTCCTTGTGAGAAACACTTGCCACGGAGATCAACACCTGCCACCTTCTGGGTTTGTCCTTGTGAGAAACGATTGCCATGGAGATCAACACCTGCCACCTTCTGGGTTTGTCCTTGTGAGAAACGATTGCCATGGAGATCAACACCTGCCACCTTCTGGGTTTGTCCTTGTGAGAAACGATTGCCATGGAGATCAACACCTTCCACCTTCTGGGTTTGTCCTTGTGAGAAACACTTGCCACGGAAATCAACACCTGCCACCTTCTGGGTTTGTCCTTGTGAGAAACGATTGCCATGGAGATCAACACCTGCCACCTTCTGGGTTTGTCCTTGTGAGAAACACTTGCCTCGGAGATCAACTCCTGCCACCTTCTGGGTTTGTCCTTGTGAGAAACGATTGCCACGGAGATCAACACCTGCCACCTTCTGGGTTTGTCCTTGTGAGAAACACTTGCCACGGAGATCAACACCTGCCACCTTCTGGGTTTGTCCTTGTGAGAAACACTTGTCACGCAGATCAACACCTGCCACCTTCTGGGTTTGTCCTTGTGCGAAACACTTGCCACAGAGATCAACACCTGCCACCTTCTGGGTTTGTCCTTGTGAGAAACGATTGCCACGGAGATCAACACCTGCCACCTTCTGGGTTTGTCCTTGTGAGAAACACTTGCCACGGAGATCAACACCTGCCACCTTCTGGGTTTGTCCTTGCGCTGTGTTGATGCTCATCGCATAGCAAACCTTGATAGGAAATTGCGTGCATTAAAAATGAAAGGGCTGGTCTGATGATATCATGGGTATTCTTGGTATCAAGACCCATTTTCCCGTAGTGCGACCTGTCATGACAGTCGCCTCTATGATAAAGTATTGCAGGTTGTTTCCCTGTAAAAGGTCCCATTACACTGTTTAGGTGGACTAAAATTATGGCTATTGAAATTTTAATTGAAAGGCATTAATGGGCAACCCGAATAGAACAATGGCGGCTCGTAACTAAAATTAGTGGTGGTGTTGCTCCAGAAAATGTTTAGCCTTTGTTTTAAATTTTGTAAAAGGAAAAAAACGTGTAAAAAGAAAATTTATTCAGGAACTTCATAAAATCTTAACAAAAAAACATTTTTTACTTTCCTTAACTTAAATTCAGTTCAAGCGTGATCTATTCATTTAAAAATAAAATCCATTTTTCTTTTTTTAATTTGCGCAAAAAGTTCAATAATTTTTCCTTGATCTCCGGATGACAATCGAAGAAATTTTTCTCTATTGAAACTACTGCAAGCGTATTTAATCTTTCTGTTAAATAAAATAATCGAAAAAAAATGAATCAAATAGAATAGCTGGAAGCAGAATAATAATCTAACTCTACACTCTTCTACACTTTATCACATTCAAGATTATGGCACACGGTTTCTAAGCACAACACACACTGAGTAAAATAAAACTTCCTTCCACCATCACGCCAGAGCCAGTACTGCGAGAGCAACAGTGCTCTCTCTATCTGGCAGTCCCATCTTCCTCTCCACCCCCTCCTATGTACGCATGCACACAACAGTCAAACACCACGTCGCTGACACTGTGAAGCATACAGTTCCACACAAAGATTTTTGTATATTTTTCATAAATTGGGGGATGGCTACTGAAGTACTGGCATTAAGCTTAAGAAATATATATTGTACTACAAGAATAAAGAAAGAATTAAAGAAAAAAAGAACTCATTATATTAAATGTTATCGATAATATAAAGTGGAAATAGGGGGTGCTGCAGTTTCACAGTGCCTATACACGAGCCTCCACTGGAATAGAATAAGGGAATTTATTAATTAGACAGGGTAGTGCCTATTGATCTGTAAGTGTGGAATGGCGCTTTTAACTGGTCTAAAACACATTATTCTATTTTATTAGCAGATTCATTTTTGGGGCAAGATTATCTTGCTTCTGTAACCATGAATTAGGCTTGTTTTTTAGAAGACATGTATCGGGATAAATAAAATGGACTATTTCCTGAATATCCTTGACCACAACAATTGTGAGCTATCCAAAGGTGGCCTTGCTTTCGCGCTCTTCAAAGACTCCATTTCCGAGTTTCAACCATTAATCAACAAATAAGTCTAGATTTGTCTTTGCACAGGTGGATGTTTGTTGGCAGGGAAAGATTCACAACTTTTAGGTAAATGTAGGATCTTTTCAGGCAGGCATTGACCTCATCAGCTCTAGTCTCTCCCGGGATCACCAGTAGAAATTGTAGTAGATCTTCTGAGAGCATTACGGGGAGGCCTCATATGATCACATTGTTTCTTCTGAGATATCTCAAGAATTTTGTAGGATTTTCGATTGAGATTATATGAAACATTGATTGTACTTAGATTCCATGATATAAGATATAATTTTTACAGTAATTTTTATTTGATACTTTGCTCCGATATGTTGCACATGTCAATTTGGACGTTATAAAAATACAAAGGTAGTTTAAATGTATCATTTGCTGTTCTACTCCCTTCTAAGAAATTAGCGGTTATACACAATGAAACCACTGCAAAGGCAACACATCCTTCAAACCTTAGCTTAGCCAAGAACAGGCTTATTAACTTCGGGCGCATCTTAAAAGAACACTTAGGCTATTTTGAAACGTGTGAACTATGAAAGAATTAACTAATGAGTGTGTATATCGATTGAGAAGTTCTGATGATTGCGTATGTAAGAATTTTTAAATTTTGGTGGCAGTGGTATAATATATATATATATATATATATTTTTTTTCAATCTTAGGTCAACATAATTCCTAGATTTATGTTTTCATGTTTATCAAGAAAGAAATGATAAATTGGTTTTCAGTGGGATGGATCTGTTCCTTTAGATATTCTTATTGTCTGTTTGAGCTATCCATAAATTTATACTATTGTGATATGGACAGTGAAAGGTAAATTGTAAAGAAAATGTACCCGAATTTTCGTGGAGACAAGAGGGTGAAACTATTTAGGAAAGAAACACACCTTATATACACCCAAGCGGAACTCTAGCCCCCCTCAACGGCAGTTAAATATAATTCAAGAGTTATTCGCGTTACCACCTAGGCAGGTTGATAATACAATCCAATTTTCACAGGAAGGGCTTTATCTGCCAGCTATAAAAGCTACAAGATCTACTTCCACGTATTCCTACGTCAAGTCATGTGATTTACAGCTGTCACTTTTGATATATATATCTAATCAATATCTATAAAATAACAATAATTCTACAGTAAAGCAATCAATGTTGGTCTAAAAAAAAAAAAGCTCGTATTTTCTTAAAGGCCCTTTCAATGAAAACGGGACTATACATACCTAAGTAGAGAATCGGCACAAAATGTGTTCCCTCCAGAGTGACCGATGTGTGGCGAGTTCATCGTTGACATAATGTGTCATGTATGTAGGTCAGCTCTGTCTGTGTGTTTGTTGACTCGGCCCGCGCATCTCCTACACCGTTACGAGTTGTCCGAATGTTTTTTTGGCACTGGCGCATGTTTACATCGGCAAGTGCGCTCTTCAGCAGGGCTACAAGTGTACAAGGTGACCGGACACTTGGGACCCCGGCCAGCGCTCTTTAGGGACCGTTTTCACTTCGCCTCATCTCCCGATACACACAAGTTTAGTTTTACTCTTTTTTAGAGGAGTTGCGTGCGAATGCACTTAAGGCCAGTTTCTTACTCATACTTAACAATGATTTACCACACGTCCTATTTTCCCCGCACATGTCCTCTTTTTAAGGTGTAAAATACAGGTCCGGCTGTTGTTTTTTAAAATACAAAAGTACGGAATGATCGAGGTTCTGATTACGGCCGGATGTACCGCGGGATGTTTTTTCTAAAGGTTTTCTTACTCTTTTGCCTCGAAAATTAAGAGTATGCATCACATACCCATCATCTTTGTGATACAGTTTGCTAGAAATAGTAAATTTACACTAACACTGTTGTAATCGGATCATTTCTGAATACATATTAATGGATATAAAGAGTTAATAGAAGTTCCTAATACTGAACAATGTTGAAATATTAAATAATATTTGGATAAAAACTGCGTTGAAAAGCGCGCTTTTGGCCATTTTATAATGGCTTCACAAATAAGCACTAATCACAAATCTTAATCCTGTCTTAATAGGGACACAGTGTAGTTATTAACAAGTAACTTTGTATCTTTGTCCCCCATCGTCAACGCGTAAAATTTTGAGTACTCATTCAAATACGAAAGTACTGCACACATTTCTGACATATCGTAGGTCTTTTCTTTTCACTTTAACTCCCATAATACCTCGCACGAGCAGGGATCTGAGTTGGGCCTGCTGTGACGCACGCGCTTAAGGACACACTTTCTCTAAATTCAATCATCCTTACTCCTACTCCACTAACGTAAATAATATATAAATGGCCCACTTCGGTGGCTGCATGGTCTAAGGTGTTACTCTTGCACGAGACTAGACTGCTGATGATGGGGAGATTGTGGTTCGATCCCGGTCGGGTGTACTGAGAGTGGTTTTTCCTAAATGTTTTCCCACCCTCTTTCTTCACGCCACTGCGAGTACACTTCTTTTTAAATTCAATCTTCCTCATCCTTAACCCATTAGCGTAATTAGTACAAAAGCCTATAGCTAAAATGAGTAGTAGAATGCGATGTTGTATATATAATGAGTAGTGAGGCTCGGTGATGAATAAAATATTGTGCAGTTGCTACATGTGTGCGTTATCAGAAGATTCAGGGGGTGGATCCCCCTTTAACACAAAATAATTAACTTAATTTCTGTGCTTTAATAATTTGTTCTAACATTATAATTGAACTACTAATGTTTATGAAAATACCACGATTACAGTTTACTTCCAATATTGACAGCTTAAGTAGCCGAATGGCTTGGGGCGTTAATCTCACAATATAATATATATATATATATATATATATATATATAATATATATATATATATATATATAGAGAGAGAGAGAGAGCACCGCGTCTTACTACCCGTTCCGGTTATACGCTTTAAATACTAATTACGCTAATGGATTTGGAATTGAGAAGGTTGAATTAGAGGAAGTGAACCCGCATTTTCGTGGAGGTAGAGTGGAAAACCATTTAGGAAAAACCACCCCCAGTTCACCCGACCGAGATTCGAGCCTTGATCTCCCCGTCCTCAGCAGTCGATCTCAACACGACAAGCGCGTTAGCCAACTACGCCACCGAGGCGGGTCTCACAATATACTGAACTGCCTATAGTGAGGAAATAGTAGCTTGAATCTCGGTCGGATGTACTCCTTGCAAATGCGGGTACACGTAACCTAAAAATATTCAACCTTCATCATCAAAACAACATTATAGTGATTATTATATATGTGAATAGCCCGAGTGGATTGTGAGACGTAGTGATAAAAAAAGGTCTAACGGCCGGTAAAAAAAGTAAAAATATCAATAAATTCCCCCCCCCCCCTCAAGTGTGTTATGGCATGGCAAGATTTTTTTACTTAAAAATAGAGATATTTGGGCAAACTGTCTCATTTTTTCCGCATCTATGCGGGCCTGGCCAACATTACCTCCTCGCTGCATGTAACACTTGTCCCCGTGTTGCACAAAACGACGACGTATGGAACATGCTAAGGTTCCAGCGGACGTTTTTATTGCCCCAGTTGGCTTTCAGTGTACAAGTTTGTCCGCCGCAAGCCTTTGTCTTCTTGTTGTGTGTATATTTTCTCAGGCATCTCCGTTGAGGCTTTTCAATGACGTGCCCATCGTCAATTTTAGTCTCTTGAGACCGCAGGATTTCTTCTCCGACGTTATTCCGTGTGCAATTTAGTGCAATTTATACATTCTCTTAATATGTTACACGGTGCCTTGGCTGAGTTGGTTAAATAGCTGTCTTCGTGTCTTACCTCCAACCCGGGCTGTGATGCAATATACGTTTAGTAGCACTATTGTGATAGGGATGAGGAAGGTAGATTATTGAGTAAATTTACCCTTGATTTCATGGAGGGACAGTAGAAAACTACAAAGAAAAAAATACCATCGGTGGATCTTACCGGGATTTTAACCCTAATCTCCCCGTAATCATCAGTCTAATCAATTACGAGAGGGAAGCCCTAGACCACTTTACTACGATACCATCTTTCGCTTTGCACCGTGTTTGGCACGGCACCGCACACACCAATGGGAGAACAGCTGAAAAAATGGTGGGATCTAGAAAAGCTTCTACGCGGCTTCACACCGTGCTCCTCTGATAGTTGGTCTCGATCTGCCACGAGAAATTATAATCTCTGTACTATTTGTATATAAACAATAAATAGCGTTATTGAGTCCGGAAGTGGGTTCATCATTTAAATCACCAAAGAAGGGTTGATGGTGCCTTCGTCACTTTATATAAAGATTTAAAAAAGTATGAGAGAAAGTATTTTTTTAACTACTTTAGGATGTCAATCGCAAGTTTTTATAAGCTTCTGAAACAACTTGAGTCCTCTATTCCTCGAGCAGAATGCACAAACAAAGCACAACGGCTCCGCGAAATGCCCATCATGTAGTTTCTATTGAACTGTGGCAGTTCTGTTCACCGGATGGCAGAAAGTCAGCAAGTCTGAACTAGGAATGTGGTATGGAAAGAAAAGTATTGATACTGTACTTATTAAAAGTGTTGGAGAAAAATATCGATATTGTACTAGTATCAATAACACACCAGTATCGGTATTGAAACGAACATAACTTTTCTCCTTTGCCCGCTTGGGGCACCCTTGAGTTGACTGAGTTCATTTAGCTCAACAAAAGCTTATTTTGTTTAGTTTGTGATGAGCCTGATGACCGTGCTCATTGATAATGGAAGGGATAGTAGACTGGTCACCACACGTCCCGTCGCAGCTCCGTTTATTGAAACATGAGAACAATGGACATGATACCACAACTGGCTGCACCTGTGAGTCACCATATCACCAACCGTTATATTGTTAATCCAGAGTGCTCAGCTGTCACCATTTAGAGAACGTATCGCAATACACAGATCACTGATTACCATTGAGTTCTAGTCACTCGGAGGGATGATGACAAGAGAGTATCACTGTCAGTGATTTTGTGCCCGTATATACGCTGCATCCTTGTCCGTACAAGGTAGCGCCTCTTGCCGGCTGCCTCAAAGTTTCCACAAACTTCATTAAACTAAAGCAGAGCACCTCTCCCTAACCCATTCAAAGATGAGAGCCAAAATAGGAGATAAAAAGCCACAGAAGCTCCACTGATGCTGGCTACGCCCCAACAATAAACTCCCTACCTTGACCACGTCCTCAAAACACTCAATTCTCATCCTCCCTGTCAAGCCACCCTTCAGACCCCCGGCATATCTAGCCCATGGGACCACCTGACTTGGGACTTCGCAGACATCTTAAGACAAGACTCTTATACCTCAGACGAAGATGAGAGTATCATCCACAAAAGATTCCTCGCAACCAGTAAACTCGGCCACCACCTCTCACCCCCTCCACCCGTCCTCCTCTCTCACAACCGGACCCATCAAAACATAGCGACATAACAAGAGGGCAGAGAACGAATAAACAACTCAACGAGAAAAAAAAATCAACACACCCTCAACCTTGAAAGAAACAGCCCAACCCCTAACAATCTTCATAAGCACCTTGTTTTCGAACACCCTAATTTTTTTTCGTAATATAAGGTTAAGATACCATGTTTCACACCTATAGAGAATAAACGGCAAAATTGTTTTGTATATTCTGATACATATATATTTATAAAATAAGATTATTTGGATACGATACATAAAAGTAGTGCGCTAGCCTAGATACACCAGTAACGCAAACTTGCATCCCGCGGGCCGCATGCAGCCCTATCCATTGATTGAGAGCCAATAATGTTAACCTAATAAACGCTTCTAATAATACTTCCCTAAAGCTTAGTACGCACTTGAAAATATTGTTGGCCAACTGTTTCCCAATTATTCCCCAACTGTTCCACAACGGTTGGCCAACATAGGAAACGGATTGTTGGCAACCCTTAAAGAAACAGTGTTTCGCGTCATCCAGACTACAATTATGAAACATTTGTTTCCCGTATAGAGTTCAGTTGAGTGAAATACGAGTATATCTGTTGAAAAGGATGCTGCTATGGCTTGTGCTTTTATGTAGTTATGAAGCTGTTCAAGACAGAGAAGAAGAAAACTGTGAGGGGTTCGTAAAGTGCTTCAAAATGGTGCATACAATGCAATTAAGCTTATGACAGAACTGAAGCTTGAAGACGGCAGTGGTTTTAGGGCCTTCATTCACATGTCTCCTACATCCTTTGAGGTTATTTTACAAATGGTTGTTCCCAGGACAGTGAAAAAAGACACACGATTTAGATCAGTAATCTCACATACTAGCCTACGTTGCTTGTTGTCAGAAATGTTGGCTAACACAGCCGGACTAGTAAACATTGTTTCTTGTAACACATTTGAATTAGATCATGGGAAACATGTTTTCCCCACTGGGAAACACAAAGGAAACATAAAAAAGAATGCTGCCCAACTGTTGATTAACTGTTACCTGACTCTTTTCGAGACAAGGGCAACATGTTGGCAAACAGTGTTTCCTATTGCGTACTAGGCTTAAGGATTGCCGTATAATTGTCTTTTTCCTAACTATTGAAACAACAAATATTCTATTAATAAAATTATTATGTTTTTTGTTATGCAGTTGTGGCAACAAGAGATCTTACTATAGTGCATGAAATAATACATCAAAAAGTATTATGTTCACACGTGTATTATCATTTTATAAGTGTCTGACAAAATAAATATATTTTTGTATAACTTAGAGAAAGTTTCATACATAATATTAGTTTCAAAATAAAATAAAATAAAAAATATTTTGTAAACACATGCGCATGTACACATACTAAACACAGTTTGTATGACGTCATCAACCACCACATTTTTGTCTGGTTTGCCATCTTAATTTATAAAGAAAATGCAGTCTCTTAGATAATCTCGTTTGTAAAAAAAATTTTTATGTGAACAACAGACACCGCGTCCACACACACGCACACATACAAAAAAACTTCCAAAAGATTTTTTTTCACAAGTTCGTATCTCAATAATGTAAGACCGGCGTAAAAAAAGAATATAGTTATATATATAAAAACAGATTGCTAGTTGTGATAGATAGTTTTGACAACCGAGGGGGACAGCAGCTCAACACATGGTCTTGCTGATCATACACTGGCCACGTTTCTCTAAATTGCTTGACTAGTCGAGAGGACAAGCGACAGTGCGCGACTGTCGCACAATGTCGGTAACACGATCATTTAAAACAGTTGCTTGTGTAAGTGGCCTCTTAAGTATAAACAATGTTGCGGTAAGACTTTAATATAATAATCACATCAGTTTATAAAACAGTATTTTACTTGTCAATATTTGTCCAATAGCTGTGTTTTGTTGATAATTAAGTAAAGGAGGTATTTGTGTGTTGCAGGCTGCCACGAAGGAGGGTTTCCTGATGAAACAGACATGGTCTTTTCAACGCTGGAGGCGGCGTTACTTCAAACTCAGGGGAAACAAACTCTACTACGCTAAACACACCAAGGTAACAAGATAGCTTCTTTACTGCATGATTGGTATCGAGGTAGGTTGTTGGTTAAATGCGATTTAAAACGCTTACTAAATATACAAGGTTTTTATTACTGACAATAAAGCAAATACATAAGCTGACTTAGTTACACTTCTTAAAGCCACTGAATAAAATAATAAAAAGTAATGATTAAGAATGTAAACTAATAAATATTAATTAGCACTGAAAGAGTAAAATTAAATAAACAACTAATTGATAAAAAAAGACTAACTAGCTAATTAAACATTTAAATATCAGTTTCTTATAATGATCAGTCACTACACAATTCATGGTCGATGTCTTACGTCACATTTGTTCACTGGTCACCAACAAACTAGCCCACACACATTGCAGCGACCTGAGATCCCAGAACACTTGACACGCTGGCCCTCACACGGACACACTGGCCCTCACCGGACTCGCTGGCCCTCATACGGACACGCTAGCCCTCAGCCGGACACGCTGGTCATTACACGGACACGCTGGTTCACTAACTACAATCGGACTGGGGTCCCTACTGACCGCAGGTCATGAATATAATATAGGGGTCGCAGTCAAAAGTTTGGAAGTCTCTATTTCCGAAGAAAATAAACCTAAACTCTTCTATTTGTGTCACTTTATTTTCAAGCAAGCTACTCCCTTACCCTCTCTAAGCCCTCTGGCAGTAGACTGGCCTAGCTAACTGCTAAACAAGGATGAAGAGAGAGGACAAACAAATGGCAGGTGCGCTAGCTTCGCATTTGGACGGCGTTACAATACTCTCAATTATAAAGGACAAGGAAGGGAGCTGAGAATTGAGAGGGGAAGAGGGAGAGCTCTTGGAACTTGCAAAAATATTCTTTAAAAACTGTATTGCCTAACTAGGGGTGACATAAACAATGATTAAAATACACATCATCTGCAGACATAGCGCGGTGATCCGTGATGTTCATTAATTTTTTAACTTTCTTCTTTCAATATGTTTCTGTAACAATGTCTATTATTTGATTCATGCACTTTGGTGAAATATTATCCTCTTTTTTCTATAATGTTTCTATAATAATGTATATTATTTCGTTTCACTTATCTTATGATCGGTCTTAGGCAGAATTTGTAGGGTCTTAGTCAGAACTTGTAGGGTCTTTGGAATTTGTCCGTTTGTGGGCTTAATAGTTATTTACACGGGCTGGGTACTATTTTGTCTCAAATGATAAGTTTATTTTAATTTATTGGCACCCACTTAGGTGGCTGCATGGTCTAACGCGCTACTCCTGCATTAGACTAGTCTGACGTTGACGGGGATTGAGGTTCGAAACTATGTCAAGTGTACCGAGTTTTTTTTTTTCGAAAATTGTTTTTCACTCTTCCCATCACGCAAATGCTGGTGCATTTATTCTAAATTTAACCTTCCTAATCCTCATACTGCTAGCGTTACAAATATTATATAAACATATAACCTAAAAAGGTACTAAGATGTGGTGCTAAAAAATAATGTCTGCCACAATTATTTTGGGATTATCTTTTCTTTTATCGTTTCATATTTTGTAAATAATATTTTTCTACTTGGTGACATGGAAGGTACCTCCTAATTTCTGAACTCACTCCGAGGTATGAGAAAGTATGTACTACTACCGTGCCGTATATTTAATTTTCTCTAAGTGTTTTTTCAAGACGCGGTAAAGGTACATGATACGTTTTTAAAAGGGAGTCCAGATTTATGACCTCTAATGCCAAACGGCTTTCTTATATCCAAACCCTGTTATTTCACTAAGGTAAAATAACAACTAAGTTCTATGAATATACGTATTTATAATATTATCATGAGGATTTTACTATACGTTGTATTGTTCTTGTAGTGGAGTTCATACTAAATTAGGATTTCAGTCTTTGTGTCCATCCTAGATTACTTTTTTTTTTGGAGGGGTTCCATATACCAAGATAAAACGTTGGTTAGCAAATGTCAAGCGCAGCAGTTATTGTCGCTCTGCCTTCTCCAGTTGCCTCGGTGAGTTGCCGGTGACCTTTTGCTAAAGGTCACTTGACTAGAAAAGATTGGTAAGGGTGTAGGACAGAGAGGGTAAGTTATGGGAGAAGGGAGAAAGACTACATGTGTTGGTATTGTCACTCTGCAGTCCAAGATTCGGTCCAGACCAGCTAACATGCTAACAACATGCTAACAACATGTTGACGCTCCTCCTAAAAACACACGTGCGATTAGTTCAATACAGGTTCACAATTATTACCGTGTGTGATTGATCCACTATCATGGCGAATATTAGCAAAACAAGTAGCTATGGCCCACATGGGTGGTGGCACGGTCTTAGCTACGTCTCTCTTGAGTTAAATACTGGACTGCCGGTGGATGTACTGAAGCAGGTTTTTCCTATATAGTTTATCACTCTCCTTACATGCAAATGCGGCACATTTCATCAAAATTATACCTTCCTCATTCCTAATAATGTTGTATAAATGAGATAACATTTTCAATAATTTATTATGTAATATTGTTTGTGAAAGTGATGGGTTTAAAAAGTATTTTATAATTGTTTAGTTTTTAAGATCTATTTTATTATATATCTTTTAAACTAAAAATATTCCTTAATAATAATTTTTGTAACCTGGTTAAGTGTAAGGCAAGGTGTAACACCTTTAACTTCGCCATCATAAATAAAGATATTTAAATAAAAAATAAACATTTCACTGGCATAATTAATATTTGCGTAAAACCTGGACGTATACTAAGACACGGTCGCAAAAATAAATGAACTATGATGAAAACTTGTGTGTAATTTGATAGTAGCGTACGGTCATAGTTTTCAATGATTTTTGAATAAAAGAGCTTATTTTGCAGGATATAAATAGACTTTCAGTATTCTTAGCAAATTGAACAGTGAACTTCCCATTCTTTAAAAAAAAAGTCCAATGAAATAAATTTGTTTGTTCGTAATCGATAGTGTGTCTCTATACTAAGTTAAGGGTTCCTGGCTCAATTCCTGACATGGTCCAAAGATTTTCATTGGTGAAATGTGAGTTTTGCCTTTCACAGTGATGAATTAACGGCTGGTGACTTGATGTTGTGTCTGTTTTAGATTTAAGCTAGTTTATAATTTGTGTAGTGATATAGGTGACCTGGTGGTCTAGGGGTAAGGTGTTAGACTTCTGTGCTGGGGTCCAGGGTTCAATCCTCGGTCCCGGCACAGATTTATCTGATTTCCAAACCCTTCCTTCACCTCTGACAAGATATCTTGTGAATGTGGGGAATGCCAGGCCTCCACCGTGGTTCGGATTCCACGTTAAACTGTAGGTCCTCCATTTCATCTCACAATCACCCTACCATTACACATCAGCGTAAGTGCGTATAACCCGAACGGGTAGTAAGACGCGGTGCTAATAATAATAATGTAGTGATATAATCAGTCAATTCAGAGGGTGCACGTTAAATACCTCCAATAAATTAAATGTATTTTATAGATATGGGATATTATTGCTGGTTAAAATAATCGTGGTTCATACATAACTTTGAGATCAAACGGGTACACCAGATCTTTTTGTTTTTGTCCGCCTATCTGTCTGTTAAATGAATATGTATGCTTTTATAACAGCCAGGTGATGTTATCGATGATGTTATATTGGGAAACTCCATTAACTCCTCTAATGATAAGTTATCTTTGCCGGTCGTATCAAAGTTAATTACTCTTGTAAGATTATGTTGTAGTTTGAACAGTTAATGGGCAGTGTATAACGCCAGGTTTGGTTTAGTATCTCTTCCATTGGTGCACACGGAAATTTACATTTTAATAGGAGGACGAGAGAAAATTATGTTTGTACGTTTCTGAAATTGGGAACATTACGAGACTTTTAATAGGTACAATAGTATACCTTCAAGTCATAAACTGTGTCTTAAAATGTCACCTATTTGTTTGACACATCTTCACTGTCTTCATCAATGGTTCCCAAAGCGAGCTTGCGTCATTACTTAGGGGAACATTCACAGGGAAGGGGAAGGTATGGAGGGGGGGGGGGGTGATCTCGTGGTAAGTGACTTTAAACCAGGCATGGTATCACTTCATCATTTCAATCCATCGCACTAAGAATTTACTGATGTATTTACAGAATGTAGTATCTAAGAGACTTTTAATTAACAGTCCTCTGCTTTGGTGGCCGCATAGTCTAAGGCATCAATCTCGAGACTGCCAATGATCGGGTATTGAATCATGGCCAGGTGTACTGAGGGAGGTTTTTCCTAAATGGATTTACACTTTCCTTCCACGCAAATGTGGGTACATATCTTCTGAATTAAATTTTCCTCATCCCTAACCTATTAGCGTTATTAATACATGCGTGTAACCTGAACAGGTAAGCGGTGCTAACAAAAATAACTATCAGTCTTGGAAAATCTAATATTACTGGATATAGTGATCCATTTTGTTGAAAGGTTTTAATTTGATCTTAAAAGAAGATGTTTGGAATATTATCGTATTAATTTCCTCCTCAGTGGGTCAAGAATACTGATTTTCTAAATAATGTACTGATTTCCTAAATAATGTTTTTATATAGTTTTTAAGAAACTAAGGGGACTGTGGCCTAAACAAATTTAAGAACCATCACTTTATATTATAGTCTGACGACACCTGATTTAAACTTTTATCAAAACGTTTTGAATTCTTAAGGAAAACGAAAGTGGGAGACAAATGCCCTGCTGTACCTCTTTCCTGCTGTCATAAGTACACCACTGATATAACCTATCCTAAAACCAGCCAAGACTCGAACCCAACCACTGGTACCCATTCACTCTACATTACTCAGTAAAAAGAGCGTGTATGTTTGCTACAAAATGGAACAGATCACATTTGGTATCCATTTTAAAGACTCTACCTACATGAAGGTAGAGATCTTCACACAGTGGTATTTATTATGGGTATCGTGGCTCTGAAGCTTCAAAGCCCCTAAAACAAAGCTATATTATCTCATAGTGTTGTAGTTTTAAGCCTAACTAATATTATTATTTTATGATAAGCTTACTATCATTTGACTTAGTCTCAGGACTGCAACAGTTCACGTAAAACGTGAGTAGTGGTTAAAATGACTGTTTTAGCCCACTTTCTCCCATAAGGTTAACATTGATCCTTCTCATTTTATGAGGATCACTTTCTCCCATAAGAATATCATTGATCCTCCTCACTGTGAAGTTGGATCACTTTCAGTAGTGGCTGAAATGAGAGTCTGGCTCACTTTTTCCCATAAGGTTAATATTGATACTCATTTTATGAGGATCACTTTCTCCCATAAGAATATCATTGATCCTCTTCATTGTGAAGTTGGGTAACTTTCTCCCTCATTGATCCTTCCCATAGAGCAGGTGGGTCACTTTTCTCATAATAATCGCATTTCTCAGTGGCGGAGCAGGAAAAAATATTTTGGAAGGGGAGGAGATGGAACGAGGGGTGCAGACCAGGAGTTTATAAAATAGTTAAACCATTAATTTGATAACACTTTTATAAATCACTAACATTTTATTATAATATTACTACGTATTGGGTGTTACTCGTTTAGCCGTTTAGTAAAACTTTTCCCAGGAGGCACTGCGAGGAAGCGAGTAACGTCACCTCCCACCTATAACCAATTTTGACTAAACTATTTAATTTTGATAAAGCCGTGCTGTTTCACCTGATGAAATCAGACTATGATATTCACAAGCACTCGAGCCTTTTACGTAATATAATGTTTATTACAAAGGTTGATAAATAAACTTCCTTTTCAATATACTTTCATACAAAACATAAAGGATGAACTTTTTTTTTATGTCTCCATTGGTGAACACATTTGTCTTATTTTGTAGTGACCGTATGCAAGAGTATCACATCCATTATCTAAAATTTAGCGTTTGTCATCTCTGGGTGAAAGTGCAAGTTTATTCAAAGAGATACTGTACAATGATGTTTCTCACTTCTTATCATAGACATGTTGGCGTAGTATAAGATCCCCTGCTTTAAACATATTTTATAATGGGCATGTTTAATTTTCTTTTTGAGAGTTGTTTTTGACATACCTTTACCTACTTTTTCTCCTCAAGACTCTCCTTTTGAATGGAGTTAATCTTCGGTCTAAGTTCCACAAACTCTCGAATACACTCTCCATTCATCTCATCCTTCATTTTACCCAGAGCGTTTTTATTGCACGCACTGTGTATAAAATGTGTTTCTGGATAGTCTGAAGTGTCGAATCTGTCCATATTATCAAACATATCAACATACACATCTTCTGTTTTCAGTTCGTAGCAGAAGGAGTATGTGTATGTGAATAAGAGTTTTGCATTTTGTCCATATTTCCCTTTAACATAATTATAATGAAAGTTATACATGATAACCTTGCTTATATCTAGGATTGCAAAGCCTGCATAGATAGGCTTATTCAAAAGTAGGTTTATTTTTCTCATGTGAATCCCAAATGACTCTTCCGTGAAGATCGTATAATAAGCAATAAATGCTGGTGAAGCAATATGCTTCTTCAGCCTTTTTTCATTGTTAAGTAATTGAACATTTACATGATGTCTTTGATTCTCCACCAACTTCCCGAATACTGCATTGTTCATGAGTTTGAATAAGTCTTTTTCAAATCCATTTACTGCATTTTTTCTTTGGGAAGTATTAAAATCAATATATGGCTTCAACCAAGTGCTCTGATTGTAAGTTAGGACTCGGTGTATCTTTTGAAACTTCATACCCAAGGAAATATACAGATTTAAATTACGGTAGTGTACCACATAATTTTGTTTACTGTTTAGTATTGGCACTAGCTTTTCTGTTTTCCCGTCGGTTGGAGAGCTCAGCTTGGATTGTATATACTTAGAGAATGGGGATAACAGGAGTAACTATGACGTTTTCAGGAGCAAGTGGATAGTCACTTTGCTCGTCATGAATTTCTTTCGGGTAATCTAGATCTACTTCTAATATACAGCCCACTGAGCTATCATTCTCAACTGATATTATATTGAACTCTGCTATTTCAGTCTTGTTCAACCACCTTAAATTACTCTGAGGAAGTAATTAGACATAACAGTCCCATATAAATTATTACAATCCCATTTTGTGATTAACTTCACCTCCTTTTTAGGGTTAAAATCCATCATATCGGGGTTGTTTACTTCAGAATGTCTATTATAAATCATAGAAACCCCACCACGTATCACTTTTTCAATGAATAAATACATTTCAATGTCAGTTAGTAGCTCCAACTCAACCTTGGTCATCTTTAAAAATGCCGCCCATGCTAGTCCAGGGGTGCAAAAATGTGGACAGTCTAATTTATAGTACTCAAAACATAAAAGAGCGAAAATATTCGAATACGTCTGCTAAAAGTAGAACATCACTTAAAACATATAAATTTTGATAATCTTCTACATTATTCATTTCAAAGTTTGCCCACACCAAATGAGCATGAGCGTAGTCACTTTCTGAAATATTTTCTTGTCATATCTATTTATAGAATGAGGATTTTGGTGGTAATTGACTATCTTTCAGTTTACTGCTGCAATCCATGTAGTCGTAAGGGAACACACCGTTTCGTAGCAGAAGATCTACTTTATAAAAAAGGATATTTTCATGGAGTATATTAGGTTGAGTTTTCCCAACATGTAACAAATTTTCAACCAATTTTTCAAGAGATGTGCTTAAAAACTGGAACGAGTCAATAAATTGTAAATAGCCAAGACTGAATGAGATATACTTCTCCATATTGTTTGGAATACATGCTATTCTTGTGACTGTAAACTTCCCAATTTTCTGCATGATAATACGGGCTTCGTAATTTTTCAAATTATGTAATATGACGGGTATTCTCTTGGTATATTGAAACTAAATATTACACTTACTATGAGATGCACCCCGATAAGATCCACTGAGATGACAGTGGTCACGGACGTGGTCTTGACCCAACTCGTTTTCGCAGATACTACATACGCTAGTCGAAATAAATTCAATTTCATGTTCAGGGATGATGCACATAGGGACAACATTTTTCTTCATCTCAATGATCATGGTTTATTCTTCAACAAGCTTATGAAGAAAGGTATCCACAACATTTCCACCACTATATACAACAGGGGGTTTCACATATTTGCCTTCAGAATCGACTATTACATATGCAAATCCTGATGGCGTATGCTTCGTCATTTTTGTAGTTGATGAGTGATTGGTGTTAGGTGCACACCCTGATATTTTAATATTAAAACACTCAAAATCTGCATAGATCATCATACGGGATTTTTAGCATATGTTTATATGTCAAAAATTTCAATATTTTATCCTCTTCCTCGGGCATCTGTATCTTCTGAGCATCTAAATCAGAACACCACTCACTATGCTCATCCCTGAGATCTTCTTTAGAAAATCTATGCAAACAATATTTGCAATAGTATGCATCACCATCGTGCCTGATCAGTGAACTTATCAGTCTGCTGAAGTTCTCAATAAGACAATAATTTCTCCCATCCACATTTGAAAGAAACAACAAATCCTGGTGATTTTCACGACTAACCTTAGTTATCCTTAAAGGTAATATTTCCCCCTTGGTATCCATGTACATTAACAGATACGTTATTTTGTTTTTCAAACTTAGTTATTTCCGGTATTTGCACCGGATATTCAATACCATCCATACAGTTTACATTCCAGTTATATATACTTATTCACTCAACCAACGTTCTTGTCAGCTGGGTATAGAAATGCTAGCACAGACCAAAGAAAACATTTTACTGTCAGCATTTCTTATATTATTTAGGGCATGTTTATTTCTCAACTCTTCTGGTAATGGAATATAGCTGTATGCAGCCAAATAAACATATTTAGTTAGTTTAAGCTCTAAGTATTTCACACGGTCTTCAGACCAACCACTTCCCTTTTGGTGTAAAGAAGAATCTGCTTCAATCATGTAAGTGCTTGCACCTTCAATATACGATTATAATGCGTCAAGACTTAGAGTAACGATTACACTTACTGCGAAAGAAAGGAGTTATGGTTTCCTCTCCCTCTCCTCCAACATGAGAGTATTCTACACAGGAAGATGTATACCATTTTAGATTACCCAATACACCAAGTGTTTAAGCAAGCGTTGCTTCCAACTTCTTTTTAATTTCGTTAATAAAGACTAGAAATAGCGAGTCATTCGAGGGAGAGATCTTGATGATTTGGACTGTACCATTCAAAGCCTCTGAAAAATTGCAGGGATCGTAATCTTCATTGACATTAAGATTCTCAATAGATTCCTGCTCACTTGACATTGAAACGTCCGCAACATTACCCAGTGAAGTTGCTCCTGTTGCAGTACAATTCCTTAGCTTGTGTCATAATAGATTATTCCAGCGTGAAAATATTTTACCGCATTTATCACACTCAAACGACTTCACCTCCAAACTATGTGAGGAAACATGTCACTGTAAGTTATCACTCCTATTAAAAACTTGTCCACACTCATCCCACTTTTTAAGTCCACCCCCGTGTTGTAAACGTAGATGACGTGCCAGGCTGGTAAGTTTGGTAAAAGATTTTGAACAGTTCCTACATGAGAAAGACCGTTTTAATGAAGCGTGTTGTATGAAAAGAAATAGATAAAATCTTAATTATAGAGTGTCTTGTATGAAAACAAATTGATAAAATCCTAATTATAGTTGGTTTGACAGTTATTCACTATTACTACTCTAGACGACCCTTATTCTCTATGAGAAAGATCGATGTGGGAGAGAATCACCCATCTCCACAGTGAGGAGGTTCAATGCTAAACCCCTCTTTCCCCAAAATAATATTCCCCGATACACCACTGAACATTATTATTTGTGTGTGAGAAAGTAACCCACCAGCTCTATGAGAAGGATCATTGTCGGGAAAAGTGGCTCAACTTCGCAATGTGGTGGATCAATACCAAAACCCCCAAAATAATATTCCCCATCCACCACTGATCAATGCTACTCTTCTGTGAAAAGTGACTCGCCCACTGATTAATGTTATTCTTATATGAGAAAGTGACCCACCGGCTCAATGGGAAGGATCAATTTGGAAGAAAGTGGCCCATCTTCGCTGTGAGGAAGATCAATGCTAAAACCCCCAAAATAATATTTCCCAATCCACCACTGTTCAATGCTATTCTTATGAGAAAAGTGACTTACCTGCTCTATGAGAAAGATCAAGGAGGGTTAATGTGACTCAACTCCATATTGAGGAGCATCAATATTAAAACCTCCAAAATAATATTCCCAGATCCGCCACTGATCAATGCTATTCTTATATGAAAAAGTTACCCACCAGCTCTATGAGATGGATCAATGAGGTGGATCAATGCTAAGATCCCCCAAAATAAAATTCCACGATCCGCCACTGTTCAATGCTATTCTTATGAGAAAAATTACCTCATCAGCACACTTGGAAGGATCAATGTGGGAGAAGGTGGCCCATCTTCACAATGAGGTGGATCAATGCTAAATCCCCCAAAATAATATTCCCCGATCCGCCACTAACCAATGCTATTCTTATGAGAAAGTGACCCATCTGCTCTATGGAATTGATCAATGTGGGCGAAGTGATCCAACTCCATAGTGAACAGGATCAGTGCTAAATCCCCCAAAATATTATTCTCCGATCCGCCACTGATCAATCCTATTCTTATGAGAGAAAGTGACCCACTGGCTCTAAGGGAAGGATCATTGTGGGAGAAAGTGACCCAACTTCACAGTGAAGAGGATCAATGCTAAAACTCAAGAAAAATGGATAACCCCCAAAATAATATTTCCCAATCCGCCACTGATCACTTTGAGAAGTTTTAACACTACCCGTATGGGTGAAAGGTCCCGCCTTTATAGTAAAAAGAGCACAAGGTAAAACGTGACAGAATTATTGTCAACCACCCAAAATTATATTTACTAATCCGCCACTGACCAATGCTATTTTTATGGGGAAAAGTTACCCACCTTCCCTGTGAAAATGAACAATGTGAGATAAAGTGACAAACTCCTCAGTGAGGAAGATCAATGATAAAACCCTAAAGAATTGTCAATCCCCAAAATAATATTTCTCGATCCACCACTTACTCACTTCTTAATATTATTTATATGGGAGATAATAACCCACCTCAATAGTAAGGAGTTTGCAAGATAAATTTGAAAGAAATGTCAAACACTCAAAATAATATTTCCTTATCCGCCACTGATCAATGCTATTCTTATGGGAGAAAGTGACCCACATGGGAGAAAGTGACCCACATCCATAGTTAAGAGAAACAATTTGGGTGAAAGTGATCGAGCTTCACAGTGAGGAGGATCAATGCTATTCTTATGGGAGAAAGTGATCATCCTCATGGAATGAGGAGGATCAATGTTAACC
Source organism: Timema cristinae (assembly GCA_039000515.1). Classification (NCBI taxonomy): domain Eukaryota; kingdom Metazoa; phylum Arthropoda; class Insecta; order Phasmatodea; family Timematidae; genus Timema; species Timema cristinae. Next base: position 54,133,749 of record JBCFYV010000001.1, read on the forward strand.
TATGGGAGAAAGTGGGCTGGGACTGTCATTTTAACCATGAAAAATTGAGATACATTCCCTTAGTAAATCTAGTTTATTCAGCCTTATTTCTTTCTTGTGGTTAATATTAGACATGTAAAACGATTGTAACTGGTGTGTGTATTGTAAACGGACATTATAAGATTTTATAAATATTCAGGGTAAGCTAAGCAAATCCATGGCATAGTATTCAATATTATAGATTCCTTCATCAGCTTCGACGTATTTAGGGAGTTTTTTTCTAATAGACTTTACATTCTCCCTCCTTTCAAAATGTGTGTGCACTTCCTCTAATTTTGTCTTGCGATTTAAGTGGATAACTTGTTTTTTTGTGAATGTTATTTAAATATAGTTTCGACCATTAAATGTTATATAAAATCGCATTTAATATTACTTATGAATTTTTGTAAAAGTTATATATTATTTTATAAAATATAATCGTGAACATTAAGTTTCTTTGTTGTTTAGGTGGCTTATTTGTTTTGTGTAGATGCTATTTATTATGTCAACAAAATAAAGTTTCGAGCATTAAGAATATTCAAAATTGAATTTAATATTAGTTATGAATTTTTGTAAAAGCTATATATTATTGAACATAAATATAATTTCAGACATTAAATTACTTTGTTGTTTAAGTGGCTAATTTATTTTGTGTACATGTTATTTATTATGTCAACAAAAATAGTTTCGATCATTTAATGATATTTAAAATTGTATTTAATATTATTTATTAATTTTTGTAAAAGTTATATATTATTTCATCAAAATATAATCGTGAACATTAAATTGCTTTGTTGTTTAAATGGCTTATTTGTTTTGTGTAAATGCTATTTATTATGTCAACATAATATAGTTTCGAGCATTAAATACTTAAAATTGTGTTTAATATAGTTATATATTATTTCATACAAATATAGTTGCGGACTTTAAATTCAAGTTACTAAATTCAATATTACCTATGAATTAATGAAGGAGTTAAATATTATTTCGACAAAATATAGATAGAACATTACATGATATTCAAATAAAACATTTTTCTGTTATAAGTGGCTCAAGGAATAAAACGGTTATTTCTAAAATAACCAAATCTTTTTTCACTTTATCCTTGGGTAGCAATCTACCGTCACAATTTATAAATAAAAATGAACGTTTGTCTTACTCTGTGTGTGTGTGTGTGTGTGTGTGTATGTGTGTATGTCTACGTGCCACCTTACCTTAAACCAAACTTAGTTAATTTATAAAAGCTATCTAAACAGTGAAACTGTTTGTAGGGTTTTACCAAACCAAATGCTGGTACACATTCTTCCTGGACAAAAAATCTAGTCGACTAGCAAAACCCCTTCGCAAATGCGGGGTTCACTCGGAAGGAAGTACGACTGTTCTTACAGACATTAGCAGTGCTAAAGATATTGAAGTTCGAATTCTTTTGGGACTCCATCTAAATGTTAGCCATATTTAATTCTGGCGGGGGGAAAGAAAATCCCTGCTTGGTAAACTGTTGGTATTTCTCCCTCCGGAACATTTTCTTAATCATCCCTATCGCACCATCATAATTAATAATAGACGTTTGACACGAAAAGGGTACGTTTAACTCATACAGTTATGACGGGAGAGGTCGTGAGTTCGAATCTCGCTCGGGTGAACTGGCGGTGGTTTTCTACTCTCCCTCACTTCACGTAAACGCTAGAACATTTCTACCTTACTCCTCCAGTCCATGATGGATACTCATCCACCCATGTCGACGGACGATACAAACAACAGATTTTAGTATACTTTTGTGGTGGGGGATGGCGGCCTCTAACTGAGGATTATAAATCCGCGTAAGGCTTCCTATGCCCCTAATGGTGCATAATTAGAGCTGCGTCATTGCTCTCTAGTGGTGACATCCCTGGGAAAAAACCCATTACCACATAAGTGAGTGGAGGGTTGCGTCATTGCGATGACGACACAGGGAACACCCATTGCTGGTGGGAGGGTTACGACATCATTCAAGGTCGTGATCTATTCCTGTCTCTACTCGTCTTGTCAAGCCGCCAAACTGGCGGCAGGTATGGGTCATCCGGATTGCGACATGTACGATGACGTCATCGGGAAAACCCATAGCTGGGGGAGGGTTGCCAGGGTAAATGACCTCATGTGCATTTTATAATAATTTTTGTATACTTTCATCGATGATCGCATGGTCTAAGGCGTCACTAGACACCTGGTGACAGAGTGATCGACGATTGAAGCAAATGCTGGTACACATTCTACCTGCCTTCAGAAGGCCACAACCAATGCACCAAGTGGACTTGAGGGTGGGGGGGTGGCTGGGTAGAAAGCACATCTGAACCAGCGTCCTTCAGAAGGCCACGACTGATGTACCAAGCGGCACTGGGGGGGTTCATGGCTCTTCAACAAGGTCGGTGTCATCCTCTTTCGAAATTTATAACAAGTTACTGTTATGACATCTGACTACTCCCACTGATAAGGGGTATGACAAGTCAGGGGAGGGGAGCGGTGAAGGGAAAGGCAGTCCAACAGAGTCTTACGAGAGGGATCATTCAGTGTAACATATTTCTTTCTGTGTCGTGGCGATGTAAGGAGGGTGGGGAGTGAAGGAAATGTTAAAGGGGCCTTACAGCCGTGATACGCTGTCAGCTACTTGGTGGGTGGTCACACTCTTCGCTAAGCGGCTGGGAAGAGAAGATGCTCCCAGCCTCACTAGCGATGCCATGGGAGGAGCGACAGGCGCTGTGGACTGCACCCCAATAAATAAATAAATAAACTCCAACGCCCCATCCCAATCCTACGACAATAAACTCCCCACACCAATAAAAAAACTCCACGGCCTATCCGAATCCTACCCAGACATAAATAACCAATGAGCACAGATAAAAAAGGCAATGAGCATACATAAATAACCATTGAGCACACATAAAAAAGCAAAGAACACAAATAAAAAACAAATGAGACAAGAATAAACAGGTTTGGACACTAGATGTAGGTCAGGAGGAGGGGGAGGGAAGGGGGAAAACCAACAACCAATCAGAGTGCGAGGGGCGTGGTCACGTGACCAAATTCAACCAATCAGACGCTTTTTTTTAAGGCGCCCCACACACTACTAACGTTATTGGAAATGACATTTCACGAGTATATTTTCTTCAATTAAAACTTAAAATATAAGCCTGTTAATGGCATAGTAACATGATACCTTTTCCCTCTATTTTGGCACAAACCATTTTGAAATTATACACCACTTTATAAGTAACGTGGAGTTTCTGGACGTCTGCAATTCTTTTCAGCAGTCCAGTGGACAATATCCATAAACTCAGCCATAGCCATACTTTTTCTATCTTTCTGTTCTTGTAAAACTAGTATCCTACGCTTGTTTCTGAAAATTTGAGAAGAATTTCCATTCACTTTGAAACAAAAATATCACGAGATATCCTAAATTACTCTTAGATGGTGCAATACAATTCTCACGATCGATTTTATAACGGGCCTACGCTTTGAGTTAAATTGTCCGTTTTAAAATTCAAATAATTACCTTTTATTTTTAGAGTTTAAAATTAATAAGTTATATTTAACATAAGAGACCTATGAGTTACTTACCACCAAAATTGGATCCACGAGAAGAGAAGGAGGGAAATGTGTGGAATCGCCCCATTCCCCCCAAAATAATAAAAAGTTTTTATATAATTGGTAAATACTACACAAATTGCCAACCGATTTGACTAGATATTCTATCAATTTCCTTCTTAACGTTCGTAAACAACCACAAATTGCCTGAGTCCAATGAACCAGTTGTAATATAAGTTAAAAGTTTCTTGGTATTCACTGTGATACCTGGGGTGATTCGTGGCGAAGTGCCCCAACAAAATGTAAAGGCATTTCTTATAACATTGAATTCCTCTTGAAGAAAAAGTATTGTTTTTGATTAACTAAGGTTTTAAGCGTTATTAATTTTATCAGACTTTAAAAACTTCTAGCTTTGGCATTGTGGAAGAATACAGAACTACTTGATTATTAATACTCTCAATAAATGGGTGAAGTGCATGACACTTTCCATCTTGGGTAGGACTGAAAAAAAAAAGCCTAACTAAAAACAGATGTTCCAAATGATTCCAAACGTAGTTTTGTCATCCCACGTGTAATAATTAACTTCACTTGTCGAATTGACGAAACATATACGCAAAAAGGATAATAAAGGACCTGTTTTTGTCAACTTTTCAATTGCCAGTAAACCTAATTTACTGTTGACCAACAATATACCTATCCGCACCATTAGACACGCGGGTAGAAGCGCAAGTTTTTTCTGTTTTAACGGTGATGGGGAAACCTGAGTTTGAATACCGAACTGTTAAATTCAGTTGATTTTGTATATGGTTTTCAAACTACACTTCAACGCATTTACCCTAAAAGTTAGCTTTCTTATATATTCCCTACTAAAATAATACGAAACAGACGTAAACACAAAAAAACAAACTATAATCTTCCTTGCGGAAAACGAACGAGAATTTGTGTACATTAAAACAAAAGGAAGAAATCTGTTACTAAATGGTTTCCCCCTCTCCCTCAAATCTTTATTGTGGGTAAAAGTCTATAAATCTTGCTATGTTATGATAATTATATTGAAATGACCCATACGTTTTGTAAGATATGGAGTAAAAAGACTACACAAAATTTGAGATTTAATTAATAAACACTCCCTATTTTATCCATGATATATGTGTTAATACAATCATATTCTTGCTATCCGCATATTTACATTAACGGAGAATGGATGAGTAAGGTATAATTTAAAGAAAGTGTATCTACAATTGTTTGGGAGAAAATAGTGTGAATACATTTAGGGAAAACCACGAGTGAAGCCTACAGCGAATCGTAACCTTGACCTCTGCGTCACCGGAAACCCTGATAGTTTGAGACCTACTTCTTTTCCGGAGATCCCACTGGTGCGGATGCTTCTCATTGTAACTCTTGATAAAAACTCCAGTCCTCCAATAAGGACCCTTGGTTCTATTGACAGCAGTGGACAAGTTGATGTTGGGCTAGCTACACAATCTCATGCCGTTTGTCTTTGTTAGTTCGGCTGAAGGCTATAGGGAACTTATCTTGGTTTATTCTAAGATCCACATAGTAGCCATATCCAAGGCTGATAACTTACCACTACAATTAAAAATACTGTTTAAATAGGGGGATGGGGCCGGCGTGATATTGTGACGTTATATTTTAAGGGGGCTTACAGAATGGAGACACTGTGTTACGAGGGGGATTATAGCGGGTAAAAAAAAACACAATATTAGTGTGACCTAGTTAATGGACAACTCCTAATTAGACTTGATATTATAAAAACGTTATGATTAATAAAATAAAACATTGTAAGATGTCCCATACTTCTGAAATCCTTCACGTATCCCTGGAGGTACGTGTTCCTCAATTTTGGAAACACTCGTTTAGAACATAATACGCTAATGGTTTCTGAAATGAAAGTGTTGTTTAAACCATTAAAGTCTGTTTCTTTAAGAAGCTTCAAAGGTAGAAGTGCTCAGAGATCAAGAGAGCAAACACTGTATTGTTTTTTATATTGACACATAAAAATAAAATAAAAACTTGCAACGCACATCATAATAAATAATGATGAAATATATCATACCATTCTTTAAAATAATATATCAAATAGAAAACTCAATCCCCGATACTTTCTTGAAATTGAAAAGTTTGGTTTGTATGTTACAGACTCTTACTTAGAGCCTATAGATTACACAATTCCAAAGGTACGAATGGTCACTTTTTCTTGTTTCTCAGAAGAAGAAAAAAACCATTCACAAATAAATATTTAAAATGGTGGCCATACCGGGGAGCACGGATGGTAAATCTTAAACTCTGGATGGGAATATCAAGGATGAATCCCCCCGGGAGTACTGAGAACGATTTTTCCAAAGAGTTAGCCACTCCTCCCCGCAAATGTATGTACATCTTAAAATTGTACTTTTCTTATTCCTACCTCAGTTGCGTGATTAAATGCGTACATCCCGAACAGGTATCAAGACTTGGCCTGACACCTTAGTTCCGCCGGTAGCGTGTCTGCCTAATGAGCTAAGGGCCTTGGGTTCGATTCTCAGCATGGCATAAATATTTTCATCGGTGGAATTTGGGTTTCCACTTTCACACTGATTAATTAATAGGTGAGGGATGGGTGGTGTGTTTGTTCTATATTTAATCTATATTGTAAGTCATGTATTGATATAACCAGCCGATTCAGAGATTGCACGATATTTCCTCAAATAAAAAGAAAGTAAGACATGAAAAAAAATAATGGAGTTCCGTTAGTGAAAAGGTCCTTTGGATAGATGTTCCCCCCATCCCCTTCTTTTCTCCCAAATAATTTGAGTTCTCTCTCATTGTGATACCGGGTTCTTGTTTGGCTCGTGACCATATTCACTGTCGTGAGGTGTTGGGAACCGCCTCTGAAGATACCATGATGCGCCATTTGTTTGATCGACCCGGTGATTGATCGTTGTGAGGCCTCCAGTATCGATCTGATCCTCTTGTCTATCCTGCCATTCCTATCCCTCCCCAAGAAAGACAGGGGTATGCATTCCCTCCATTAATCCATACCAACTATCCGTCGATGCATTCCGTTCTGAAGACGTGAGCGACTCTTCATTACGAGATCGCAGCGTTTTATTCACCTCGTGCTCGTATCTTTGTCTCACTCGCTCGTCGTGTGGAATGTACAGCCCTAGACACACACATTCACACTATATAGGTACACTCTAAGAGACGTAACCTTTTCAAAACCGTTGAATGTGCGTAGTTTTTGGTAAAAGAACATAACCACAAAAAAAAAAAAAAACTCCTCTCCAATCGGATTGCGAGCTATTATTATTTGACTCCTCACAAATGTATGTGCTCACCTTGGTAGTCTTTATCTTTTGTATATTTCAAAATATATGTTTACTGCTTCATAATAATCAGTGCTGACATTATTAACCATAAACAGTGCTGCCACAAATTACACAACAGTAAAAAAAAATTCCTGTAATTCTAAGGGTGGAGGTTAGAATAGCCCTACCTATAAATAACTGTAATAGTTGGTTGGATGAATAAGAGTCTAGTAGACAACTACGTGGAAGTTGAGATCATTCGTATTCACTTTATTTGGTTTAAATTATTAAAGCTTTATGTGTGATCTCAATGAACCTATAAAGATATTTTATAATGTTCCTGGCCTGATTTTTTTTTTTTTTTCATAAACAAGAAGTCTCTATAATCTATTTGAAGTGGTCTTTCTCCAACAGGTATGCCCTTATAAGCTATTTGTAATTGTCCCCCCAGGATATTTTTTTTAAATTAGATGCCTTTAGAAGCTACTGGAAGTGCTATTTCCCCAACACACTTTTGAAAATTGAATGCTTTTAGAAGCTAATTGGAGTGGTCTTCACTTGGATTTTTTTTAAATATTATATGAATATATAATCCTTTGGAAGGGCTGCCTACGGTATTAAAAAAAATTGAATTATCTAAAAGACATTTTTTGAAAATTAAATGCCTCTATAAATTATTTAAAGTTTGATACAGAGCCATATTTAAGCTTTATATTAAAAACTTTTGAAATATTTTTGGGGGGGACTGAGGCTTAAACCCCCTAGCTCCCCCATCTCTACAACGAGTAAACTCATAAACTTAATAAAAACCTACAAACAACACCTAATAAAAAATAATTTAATTACTTATATATACATTTTTTGTAGGATCTTTCGAATTTTACGGCCATAAAAAAGTATGGTGAAATATGCACGCACACAGACTTTCACCAAACAATTTAGTATTATAAATATATATACATACTTTTAGTAATAAAATGTATGCATAGTAAAATGCAATACTGACAAAAATATTTGTATTGGAATCATTAGCTATTTTACATCCCCCAACGAGGGTTTCTCTTTAATTTATCTTCGGGATACTGTGAGGGCCACATTTTCAGCGAGCGCGGGCAAAACTGGTCTAGGTCGTCACTCAAATTATTGAATGGACTACCGATGGCAGATAGATCGGGTGTACTAAGGGTTCCTTTCCTAAATAGTTCGTCACACCACCACCTCCACGCAAATGCGGGTACACTTCCTCAAAGTTCAACCGTTCTCATCCCTAGCACATTAGCGTGATTAGTATAAAAACGTTTTACCTAAACGGTTATTGAGACATGGCGACCAAAAAATAAAAAGGATGTAAAAGAGAAAGGGGAGGAATATGTCACGATCACTGTCGAAAGAGAGAAGGGAGAGGGAATATGTCACGATCACTGTCGAAGAAGAAGGGATAGGGAATATGTCACGACACTGTCGAAGAGAAAAGGGAGAGGAAGTATGTCACAACCACTGTCGAGAGAGAAAAGGGAGGGAGTATGTTTACGATCACTGTCGAAGAGAAAAGGGAGAGGAAGTATGTACGATCACTGTCGAAAGAGAAGGAGAGGGAATATGTCACGACCACTGTCGAAGAGAAAAGGAGAGGAAGTATGTCACGACACTGTCGAAGAGAAAAGGGAGAGAGGAGTATGTCACGACCACTGTCGAAGAGAAAAGGGAGAGGGAAGTATGTTACGATCACTGTCGAAAAGAGAAGAGAGAGGGAATATGTCACGACCACTGTCGAAGAAAGAAGGGATAGGGAATATGTCACGACCACTGTCGAAGAGAGAAAGGGAAGAGGAAGTATGTCACGACCACTGTCGAAAGAGAAAGGAGAGGAAGTATGTTACGACACTGTCGAAAAGAGAAGAGAGGGAATATGTCACGACCACTGTCGAAGAAAGAAGGGATAGGGAATATGTCACGACCACTGTCGAAGAGAAAAGGGAGAGGAAGTATGTCACGACCACTGTCGAAGAGAAAGGGAGAGGAAGTATGTTACGATCACTGTCGAAAAGAGAAGAGAGAGGGAATATGTCACGACCACTGTCGAAAAGAGAAGAGAGAGGGAATATGTCACGATCACTGTCGAAAAGAGAAGAGAGAGGGAATAGTCACGATACTGTCGAAAAGAGAAGGAGGAGGGAATATGTCACGATCACTGTCGAAAGAGAAGAGAGAGGGAATATTCACGATCACTGTCGAAAAGAGAAGAGAGAGGGAATATGTCACGATCACTGTCGAAAAGAGAAGAGAAGGAATATGTCACGATCACTGTCGAAGAGAGAAGGGAGAAGGAGTATGTCACGATCACTGTCAAAGAGCTGCCTGTATGATGGCGGTGCTCAGCTGCTTCACCATCCATGTGGTTGTGACAGCACTCACTACCCCCATTTGACCGGTTCATTTACCAAATGCGTTTTGAGAGGATGACACAGACAACTGCACTTTATGTTAAGGGCTGTTACTTCGCATTCAATAGGCGAGGGGGAGATTCGAATTGATGATATTCTCCTCGTTTAACACACTCCAACTTCATTTGTGTTCAATGTGAATCCCAACTTGCAATGCGTAACATGGGGACTACCATGTTTTGTAAGTTTTCATACTTTATATTTATCACCATGTATTGAGCTCGAGTCAAATTTCAAATTTTAAAAATAATTATTGTAAGCTATCTTACGCTATAAAGTTAACATCAAAATCACAATTTGGCCTTTCTGTAGGACCTTATAATATCCAAATATAAAGTTTGAACAGAAAAATAAGTTACTCTTATAGCACAGATAGTCAAACATATAGACATGAGGACAGACAGAAATTAAAGATCCACCGTTTAGAGTTTGGTTCACATAAAGTGTTAAGTTATAAAATAATCACGATAACAATACTTTATCTTTACGAGAAAGATAAAAAGTTATCAAACTGTTTCATACTAAGCTACAATCTTCACAAAATTGACTTTTATATAACATTTTATTGCCTTAACTCATATGTAGTCTTATTTATAATATTTAGTTCTACCTTTAATCTGTATAGTATCAAATATTACTTATTACATAACACTAGGTTTATGGTTTCACATGTAAGTTCATAAAAAAAGAGAAGATATTTCATATATTCAATATATAATAAAAAGAAAATATTTCTGTAATAATAATTAGCCAGAAACAATGTTAAGTTTCTTGAGTATTTCATTGGCACAGTATTTATTTTAAATTCATAATGGTTTTAATTATTGACAAATCAAAAATGATCATAAGATGGTTTGTATTTTTGTTATGTAATTACAAATTTTTGTTGGCTGGCCTGTTATCTATTAAAATAAGTTGACTTTACAATAATATTTCTTTAACAATCTTAAGCTCCTAATTTAAATAAATACTCCAAAGTTATAAAAACATAACGTTAATTAGAATTAGTTTTGTTATACTCATTATTTTCTTAATTATCTTTTTTTTTTTTTTTGCACAAACTTCATTGTATTTTAAGATTGCCTTCCAAAGTTATATTGGCTTTAAAGAATCAAATTCCCGACGATCCGTTTGCTTTGCTTATATATTTTTTTCGTTTACAGCGAAGAGCACATAAAAGAGTAGTTACGCTTCACCATTTTCCACCACATAATAATCGTATAACTGCTGTTATCAACAAAAACCAACACATGGCGAGGTAGCTTTTTTCTGTTGACATATTCATGCGCAATAAACGATGACATAAGTTTTTTTTAGCACCGCGTCTAACTACCCATTCGGGTTAGACGCCTATGTACTATTTTTTAAACCACGTCTAACTATCGCCCTCATACTCAATATCACCCTTATACTCACTCTTACTCTCTCTCACTCTCATACTCACTATCACCCTCATACTATCACTTTGCCCTCATACTATCACTATCCCCTCATACTATCACTATCCCCTCATACTATCACTATCCCTTTATACTATCACTATCCCCTCATGCTATCACTATCCCCTCATACTATCACTATACACTCATCTCATCGGGACATGAATAGAGTCTCCTTGGAAAGGATGTAGGCTTACTATTAGTACATTCGGGAGTCCCCTGGGTAACGTCACATTAGCATGGGCTGATCTTTCCCCAAATTGGGCTACGAGTGATGTAACCCAGACAAGCAATATTTATTTCATAACGCCAGTATTAGTTACCAGTATTTAAAAATGTCGCACCGGAGTCTCATGACAAAAGTTTATGTTTCGTATTGTCTCCGGTTTGTTGGTGAAGGGAGATGTGAGATGGAAAATGTTTCGTTTTGGAAAATTTTCAAATATAAATGTTTCTTGAAGTAAATTACAGCTGGGCATTTAAATTAAATAAATTCAATCGAGATGGCCCAAGATAAATTTTTTTACTACCCTTTCGGCTATACTCTCGCTCTCAGGTACCGACTACAGCGCTGGTGGTTTATCTGTCACTGACGTCAGGTCTGCTGTTGGCCTGATATGTTAATTCTTTAATATAACATGACTGTAATGTTAATTGTTACCGAAAACAGATAATCCTTAATTGATTATATTTATTTGGATCTAGTATTTCTATAATTATTTTGAGACACAGACAATATCCCCCGAGTATGGACAATTTTTCGTACTCAGTTCAGTAGAGAGACTTGTATTGAAATAATGATGGTAATTATCACGAAATAGCCAAACTACTAGCTACTATATAAGTAGAGCATGGTCATTATTTTAATACTTGTTTTTATGAATAGTTAATATTAATAAAAAACTCATTGGCAAAAAATAGTTTTTATAATTAAAAAATTTAAAATATATCATTCATGTCTTGAAACAAACCGTTATGATTTTTAAACTATGAACTCATCTATAAAATCCATTTAGTTAAAACTACTTCCTTGAGATCCACTTCGTTGGTTGTATGGCATGGGTCATCAGTCTCGCAATAGAATGGAATGCCAATGACGGAGAGATCAGGGTTCAAATACCGGTCCGATCTACTGAGGTTTATTTTTTTTAACAGTTTCCCACTCTCCTTCCACACAAATGCGGATAAATTACCTCTAAAATGCTTCCTTCCTCATCCGTACCCATCAGAGTGATTAGCATAAATGTGTACAACCTGAACACGTAGTAAGAAACGAGGATGAAAATGACTTTTTTTCTCAGCGTGGTTCGACTGTCTCCCTCTGGTTTCCTTTCTCTCTCATTTCGCTGTTAACTGCTGCGGATCCCTCTAGGAGCGCCACTTGTACACAAGGGGCCTTTTATCTTCTCCGTCCTTTATTTTAAAACCTTGTACAAACGCAAAATCCATTATCTTTGTGATAAGAAATCTTACAAAACTTTTCAAATTATTATTCTCTAAACTTTTTTTTTTTCAATCTCTTTGCAAGCGTTTAGTGGAAAATTACTCTGCATTGAAGTAAACGGTTTATCTTGTGATCGTAAGAAATAATCATATTGCTGACACAATGTTTTTATAACTATATCTAATTAAATTAGGCTAAGAAATATAATTGAATGAGCTAGGTTTGAACCCAAGTAGGATCACTGTTTTTTTTATTACATTCAATAGTTTACTGTGGGGTATTTAACGTGTAATCTTCAAGCCGATTTCCTAGATCAGCACACGGCTTACCAACTAACTTAATTCTAGAGTACATGATATACACAATTCCCAAGGGGAATACCTTAATTTGATAAATGAATAACTTTTCTGCCATATTGTGAATTGAACCCAGGACCCTAGTTAATGGGTAAACGCGCTGCAGACTGAACCAAGCTTTCAGAATAATGTTATTTAAATCGTCTTGTTATGAAAGCAGTTGGGATATGAATTTTCTAGGGCTCACTTTGGAAGGGCCCCCAAAGCTAATAATAAACCTACATGCTTTGAGTGTCGTAATAGCATTAACCATATTTACAGACCCGCCTCGGTGGCGTAGTTGGCTAACGCGCTGGTTTCATGTTGACCTTGACTGTCGAGGATGGGGAAATCGAGGTTCGAATCTCGGTCGGGTGAACTGGTGGTTGTTTTCCCTGAATGGTTTTCCACTCTCCCTCCACGAAAATGTTGGTCAACTTCCTCTAAATTCAACCTTATCAATTCCCAATCCATTAGCGTAATTAGTACTTTAGCGTATAACCCGAATGATTAGCAAGACGTGGTGCTAAATTAATATATAAATAAAATAATATTTACAGGATGACAATATAGTTTGCCACGGATTTTCTTTAGCAAAAATAGAATTCTAAATATTATCTTTGAGTGTTTATAATGTTTCAATTGTTTTTTCAAGATAAATTGGGACGATTTATATGAGTTATTAAAGTGTGTAACGGTCCATAACCAAAGTTAAATGCTTCTACGATCTCTTAACAAAATAAAAAATAAAAACTTTATTTACTCTAAACAAGCCCGCAATGATTAAAACCCAGAAGCGTTAATTTAATATTTACTTCCTTACGACCCATCGGAGAGGGTAGGTATTGTGAACGTCAACAAAATTGAATTGAGATTTCGATTAATACCGACCGAACCCGAAAAAGTGTTTTTTGCAATGCCATCCGTCCGTGTGTGTGTGTGGATGTACAATACCTCGGCTCAGAGCCGAAAACATTTTAGCGATCAGGCTAAAACTTGCTCTCTGAGGGTTTAATAGGATTCCCCTGAGGGATTTTTGGAATTAGATGTACAACCCTTAAATTAACGTTAATTTACTTGAAGGATGAAAAAATCGCTTTTTTCAATATTGGCTCTTAAGAGTTTATGATTTGATATATGCATTGTTTACTATTACAAATAAAATGGCGTGGTGTGTGTCTTAGCGTTCATTCTAATTTTGTAACCAGTTTAAGCGGTTATTATCATGTTCTGACAAGACATCTTGTGAATGTGGGGAATGCCAGGCCTCCACCGTGGTTCGGATTCCACGTTAAACTGTAGGTCCTTCATTTCATCTCACAATCACCCTACCATTACACATTAGCGTAAGTGCGTATAACCCGAATGGGTAGTAAGACGCGGTGCTAATAATAATAATAATAATAATAATAATAATAATAATAATAATATAATAATAATTATCATGTTCTATTTTAATGCCAATGAAGTGCTGCGATTACAACGCCAGTTCATATCGTGGCCAACTATGCCAATAAAAAGCTTCAAGGTCTGCTCAACTTCTACTGGAGGTGCAGAATATAGTGTAAAATATGGTTACACGGAGTAAAAACATCCTTTTAAATGTCTCACCTTACAAACTAGTTACTTGTTTAGCCTAATCGTGAATGAGGTTTTCAAGAATCTTTGACTCTCCACACGAGTAAACGCAACTAGTTTAGAGAGAGTAGAGGAAAGGGGACTATAGATATAGATATATGCCTTTGTAGATCCTGAAGTTGGTGTGTATGGATGTGGAAAAGGAGTATAAAAGAGGTGTTAATGAAATTTACGGCGGTGAATATGGAAAGGAGAAGTGAGAGAGGAGTATATTCATTAATTATGACATATTTTAATAATTGTCATTAAAAAAGTTTAAAATATAATTATTAAATGTACATTTAACACAAGAATATTTTTGAAGTTATACTTCTTTTGGCGCATTATGAAAAAATGATGAGAGTGCAATTTTAAGATGCGCGCGCATCACTGTAACACAAAAGTAACAGGTTGAAACTAAACCGCTCATTGTCTCGAAAAAAAAAAACTACCAACAAAATAGAAAGAGAACCTCTTTAGTCGCGCATGTTGGTACGCTCGTCACCTCTGATCACTGTTTTCATATATAGGCCTATAATATTTATCCACATGTTTCTAGTTTCTACATTCACAACACGTGTTTTAGTTTCATACAAGTGCGAATTATATATATGCTAATAAATTATATTCAGTAGTGATTTAAATTGAATATTTTGATTAATATTATTTACTATTTGTAAATATTAGTGAAAAAAATTGTGCTTATAGACTTTTTCAAGTGCTCCAATATAATTGAGGTTAACTATCCGTATGTATTATTATTGATAAAATTAATATTATTATTTAACATAATTAATACTAAATATTATTAAATATATTATTGTTAAATATTTATTATTGGTTATTTAATATTTACAAAATAAAGAAATAAATTAATAAAACATTTAAAAATAACATTCGAATAATGAGAGAATTTATGTTACACTTAATGTAAGAAAATAAATTTATTTATTTATTTAATTTTTCAAATTTAAACTGAACTTTATTGACTGTGTTGACTATCCTTTTCCAGTCTTTTAATCATTTTATTGTAATTAATTATTTTCATGCAATTAAAAACTATTTTTTAATGATGCCAAAGAAGTATAACTTCTCAGCGCGTACATAAGTACACACACCAATTTTTTTTTTTAATTTCCTTTCTTACCCTACATCTTACCACCCGTCCCCAGTAGACGAATTTAATTACACAGCTAGAGTCAGGATTATGAAAATAGAATTGATAGGAAGTGTATCAGAATTAGCGTTTGGGCAAAGTGGGAAACAATAATTTTGGGAAAACCTCCTTCAATACCTATGTTAGGTATTCGAACTCTGACCTCCTAGTCACTGGGAATACTAAGATAGATGAGCTTGGCATTTTATTGTACGTTCTCGTCGATATGAATCACAAAATATATTAATTGTTTAATCCAAAGGGTTCTTGGAATCAGTAAGATATGTTGAGAGAAAGTGCACCCACTTTAGCGTTAAAAGGGGATGAGAGAATTACATGGGGAAAACCTCTCCCAGAGCACCCAGCCGAGATTTGCACCCCGACCTAACAGTCTCCTTCAACCCTTCACTTGTAATCTTAGACGGCTTGACCACCGGTGTGTGTTTTAAACATGTACTGACAAGAGTAGAAAATCTAGACCATGAAATACAATATGGTTTGTTTTAATTTGACTTGAGACCCCACACAAATGCTCAAACGGCTGAAGGTGTGAAATTTGAGATATTTTTTTTATCACCGCGTCACACTAGTACTCGTTCGATTGTACACATATTGTCGTATCTGAGTGATCGGGTCAGAGGGTGGAACGTTGATTCTCTAAACTTAGTTCTTGAAGAAGCCTCTAATCTTAAAATCATGAGATGAACTTGCACGAAGTATTATGATAGGTTAACTATTGCTTCTGGTGTTCAAGTGGTTTCAACATGGAATCTTAGAGTCATGAGATGAGCTTGTACGAAGTATTATGATAGGTTAACTATTGTTTCTGGTGTACAAGTGGTTTCAACAAAGAATCTTAGAGTCATGAGATGAGCTTGCACGAAGTATTATGATAGGTTAACTATTGTTTCTGGTGTACAAGTGGTTTCAACAAAGGAATCTTAGAGTCATGAGATGAGCTTGCACGAAGTATTATTATAGGTTAACTATTGTTTCTGGTGTACAAGTGGTTTCAACAAGGAATCTTAGAGTCATGAGATGAGCTTGCACGAAGTATTATGATAGGCTAACTATTGTTTCTGGTGTCAAGTGGTTTCAACAAGGAATCTTAGAGTCATGAGATGAGCTTGCACGAAGTATTATGATAGGTAACTATTGTTTCTGGTGTACAAGTGGTTTCAACAAGGAATCTTAGAGTCATGAGATGAGCTTGCACGAAGTATTATGATAGGCTTAACTATTGTTTCTGGTGTACAAGTGGTTTCAACAAGGAATCTTAGAGTCATGAGATGAGCTTGTACGAAGTATTATGATAGGTTAACTATTGTTTCTGGTGTACAAGTGGTTTCAACAAGGAATCCAGAATTAAACGTTGTAGTGAGAGAGCTACCCTACCGAGAGCTCAATATACTGAGCTATATATTATAGGCCGCTTGTTTATTTCTACAGTTTTCATCTTACGTGGTACAAGTGGTGTATCCGTTAACTTTTGGAACAACAGGGAACAACATGCGACCTTGGTAGTTTCCATTATTTACCCCTAATGGGCCTAACTACGCACTTTGATTAAGAGCTGTGTTTCATGCCAAGTCACGTAGCCACAACATATCTACAGTAGATATTATTACCTTAACTGATTTCATACCTATACCCGATGACACCTTAGTCACACCTTCTTGAATTACGGTTACGTGTCATTATATTAATTACTATTAATTACATGGTCGCCTATTATATTCATTTCATACTACTTTAGGTGTCAGCTGTACGACATAGAGGCCAGGACATCCATTTGTATGACAATATGTAGGCCCTACTAAAAATGCTAATGGCTAAGTATGAGGAAGGCTGAGTTTAGAGTAAATGTACCCTTGTTTGCATGTAAGGAGAGTGGAAAACTATTTTGTAAAAACAAATCTCAATACACCCGACCGAGACTCAAATCCCAATCTGCCTGTCATCAATAATCTAATCTAACACGAGAGTGACGCCATATACCTTGTGGCCACCGAAACAGGTGATATATTGCCACTGACGGGGAGGTCAAGGTTCGCATCTCTGCTGGGTACATTGATGTATCACACTCTTCTCTTTACGCTAGTGGGGATGCACTTCCTCTAAACCATCCTCCTCATACCTACCTATTGTTAAACGTTTTTTTAGTATAATACTGATTTAGAGTGGGCCAATTCATTTTTTTAAACAAAAGATAACTTCAATTTCTATTATTTAGATTAAGATTGGGCGTATGTGATATGGATATCGAGACTGTTTTTTTTATTGTCTCATCTTAAAACCCATCTAGACTAAAATAATATTTATACAAATGTGGTATGGTTGAGCAAGGTGGAATTTATAAAGGGAAGGCATCCGCATTTTCACGAAGAAAAATATTATAAAACATTTTTTTTAAACCAAACCTCCCCGTAACCAACACACCAGACTATATAAACTTGACATTAGGTCCGTATACGTACAGCCACAAATACGGATGAGCCGGTATTAGAACCAGGGCCTGTGATAGGTGGGAGGAGGGGGGGGGGAGGTGTGCTGGTTGGGTTCACCTGTATCTTCCCTTGTCGGTCTTGTATAAAGGTCCGGAGGGAATGAGTTGGATGTAAGAAGGATGGGTTAAGGGGGACAGGGGGGCAACCTTCTCTCCCCGGGAATACTGGCAACTCGTGTCTATATTTGTTTATATTGTGGTGGAGGGTTAAAATGAATCATTGCGCGTGCGCCGGCGATTGATTTCCCGCGCCCTATCCATCGCCCCGCGTGGTGAGAAAGAGAGAGATAGAGGTATGTGTGTGTGTGTGTGTGTGTGTGTCACGACGAGTCAGTGGTGGCTGGAGCGCCGCCGTGTTCTCAACTAGACGTCCCAGATCACACTCTTGCTCGTGGGTTGTTACCCCGAGACATGGCGGGCGAGACTCGTGAAGGACACGCTCAATCCCACGTGCGGTGAGTAACCCCAATATTAATAAAACCTGTAATATCATGGATATTAATATGTATATTAATTAATTAATACCCGCTTCGGTGGCTGTATGGTCTAACACGCTACTCTCCCAGTAGACTAGCTTACCGATGGCTAGGAGATCAAGGTTCGAATCTCTGTTGGGTGGTTTTTCCGAAATGGTTTCCCACTTTCCCTCCACGAAAATGCGAGTACAATTCCTATCAACATAACCTCCCTACTCCCTAAAACCATTAGAGTAATTAGTACATAATCGTACAACCGGAACGGGTAGTAAGACGTGGTGCTAAAAATCAAACACAGTTTAATTAAACATTAAATATTATGCACGGTCAAAAACGAGATTTATTTAATTGAGGGTGAACAAAGGAGTTTTTTAATTATTTCTTAACGTTTTAATTTGTATATACACTAGCACAGGTGGGGCACGTGGACAAACGCATGTCTCTTTTTGTCTGGTTTGAGGAGAACGGGGAAGTCTGTTGTTCGATTCTCGGTAAGTGTACTGAGGTTCTTCTGTTCGTCCCCGCAATGATTTGTTTAACACTTTCCAAGCACATAATTATAGTGATTTTTAATTAAAATCTAGTTTTGATAGTTATTTTAAACTAGTCAAAGTCTGAAGGTGGAGATTAACTTGGGCTATGAATACAGCTGTCTCAGTGTTAAACTTTGAACTAAAATAAATACAAATGAAAAATGTCACATGGACACGGGAGACGAACCTTAGACCTTTTAATTAGCGCATCAAAGCGTTGTTATAAAGTAAGTAACACAGGCTCATTCTCGACCCATAGTTGTAAGACAGGAGCCCGCCTTGGTGATCACATGGTCTTAGACCTCACTCTCGCAATAGATTATACTATCGATATTTGGAAGATCGGGGTTAAAATCCCGGTCGGGATAATGTAAATATAAATTATACAGTAATCCATAAGAAAGTTTTATTTGAAGCTTTTGATAACAATTTAATTACTAAATTAAATAAAACACGTTCACACAATGCCAAGTTTTATTTACCTATTTAGATCAATGCTCGTGGGATAGAGAGGGCTTCTTATAACTATCAGGGTTTATGTGTTTTTTACACCTTGTCTTACTACCTGTTCGGGTTATACACTCATGTATTAATTAATTACATTATAATGTTAGGGATTATAAATGTTGAGTTTGAGAGAGTGTGCCCACATTTTCATGGAGAGAGAGTGGAAAACCATTTAGGGAAAACCATCCTCAATACACCCGACCTGTAGTTTAGTCTATTGCGAGAGTAGCACCTTAAACCATGTGGCCACCGAAGTGGGTCTGTATTTCTTTACAGCTCACACGATAACCATGTCTTATAATTCACCCTATTATACAATCTGTCAACGTTAGACTTGTATCTTTCAGGGTAAACACAGTTTACATGATAAGTTACAATAAATCATCTTTATTAGAACATCCGACTACTCGTTAGTTTGAAATCAGAACATTTTCTTAAAGTTTTTTTTACACCCAAATTTATTTACTCATTCCGGATTAATCGCATTGAGTTGCGTTGATAGGATAAGGATACGGATAGTTATATATTTATTAGGATATTCGCCCTTATTCGCATGAAGCGATACAGGGTGGGAAAACAGTTTGGAAACATCACCTTCAGCACACCAGGTCAGGCTACGTACCTCACCTTAATCGTAAAAACCATACTAGACGAGATGAACGATTATTATATATATTTTTATTTGCACCGTATTTTACTATATTTCAGGTTATGAACGATTAACCCGCTGCCAACAGATACGGGCGATGTTATTACACATATATTAAAATATACTCGTCAGTAACAACACAAATCGAACCGGAATATCTAAGATGGGGATGTAGGGGTGCGAGAAAAAATCACTGTTTTGCAATTTTATAGCAAAACTCTTTTTCGTCAAATTAAATAAAATATTGATTTTATACAGACATAGAATTTAATTGTCTTCACACGATGATAAAAGTTATTGATTATCTGTCAAGGGTGTCCTGGAATTTAATGTCAACTTTTTCTATTTATTTAAAAGTTTCTCATCTAATGCCGCAATGCTCATGACAGGTATTCAACAACTGTTGATATCACCATGTGAAGAAGATTAAACTCTATGTGTGTATTGAAGCAATATTTGATTTATTTCGACAAAAAAACGTTTTCAATATAAAAATTGTAAAAACATTAACTTTTTTCTCGTTCCTTCCATCCGCACCTTAAGCATATGTTTGGCTATTTTAACCACTTAACCACCAAGAAAGGCGGCGAATGTTGCATAAATATGCAAGTAAATGTGATTATATACATTATTAAAAATATTCTAAACCATTGAAAGTACCCGGAGTTTCTTCAAACGGACATAAAATACATCTCTTCATTTTATTTCTTCCAATCCAATTTTTAATAAACTTAAGAAAATCTAACCAAAAATTTAAAATTTCAGCTTCAAGGCGCACATGTTTTGCAGAGGGACTACTGTTTTAAAATGTCTGGCCTTTGATTGCGGTAGATATGCAATGTTCATGAGCGACAGAGAGAGACGGACTACCACATTTTTTATTTTAGATATTCTATATATAGGAAAGAAACACCTAATTGTCTTGGTGAAGTTATTTGACTTTTGATCAGTCCCAGACGAAACGCACGACTACAATTTTGTCCTATTAATTTTATTTTTTTTGCACCAAATCTTACTACACATCCAGTTTACATGAATTTTAAACTACGCTAATCGTTTAAAACTGAGTAAGGAAGAATTTAGGGGGAGTGTACCTTCACCTGCATGGGGGGAAGTAGTAAATCGTATAATAAAAATACTCTCAATACACCCGGCCGGGATTTGAACAATGAACGCACCATTACCCACTTCGGTGGCTGCATGGTCTAACGCGCTAATCTTGAAGTAGATTAGATTGTCGACGATGGGGAGATTGAGATTCTAATATCAGTCAAGTTTAGTGAGGATGGTTTTTCCTAAATGTTTTTCTATTTTTCCTACACTCAAATGAGGGTACAATCTCCTATAAATAACTCTCTAATTCATAAAACCACTAGCGTAATTAGTATGTAGGCGTATAGCTGAACGGGTGGTAAGACGTGTCACTAAGAAGAATTACCATCAGTGGCACACTGTACCAAATGAGCCTGAAATGTAGATTATTTGGTGAACAGACTCTTAACCACGAGGGAGGGATGTAGCTTATTGTGCAGGATATTTATATTTGAATTTTAAATGATTGTTGAGAGAATCCTGATGATTACATATTCATCAAGATACTAAACATGTCGCAGCCTACATGAACCCTCGCACAAAACAGACGTGCAACATTCCAAGTAATAAAATTAGATCACGGCGACATTCATGAAACCTTTTCTAACATCCAATTTTGATAATTTATTATATTTAAAAATATTATTCAGGTATACCACCGTAGTGCTAATAAATTTCCTAAAAAAAGAAGTGAACCTTTTTTATCCTCTCTTCTTCTTACTACCCATTCGGGCTATACACCTTTTTATTGTCATGGTGTTTTACTAACCGTTCGGGTTGTACGCTATATATTAGTTACACTAATGTGTCAAAGAGCAGAAAGGTTTAAGTTAGTGAAGTGTTACCGCATTTGCATAAAGGTAGAGTGAAAAACAATTTAGAAAAACTATCCTCGGTGCAAACAACCGGGATTCAAACGTTGATCTCACCGTCATCGGCAGGCAAGTCTATTGTGAGAGTGACGCCTTAGACCAAGTGTCCATCTAAGTAGGCTATACACAGTTTAGCTACGTTATTGGGGCTAGGATAAGAGAGTTAAAATTATAATAAACACACCCGAATTTGTATGATGGTAAAGTGGGAAAACCATTTAGGATATTTAATAAAACTCGTTACATTCAGCCAGGACTCAAACTCCAACCTCCGTCACTGGCAAAACAGAATATAAGATCCTTAATATTAGTCCACGTGTCCCTTAGTGCAGTTAAGTGAACTAATTCAAATTCATTTTGCAAAATATTAGCTTCACCAGTTCAAATTTTGTTTTTTTAATGACCACCAGGTGAGTTCCTTCACTACTTTTTAAATGTTTTGATTCATCCATTATTAATACAAAATCAACGACAAAGTACAGTTTGATTTTCATAATAAGCCCGTTATTTGAAAACTGTGGTCTCGTGTTGCCACGATGGCGAAAATAAAAGTACTACAATTCTAATCACATTCTTAGTCCATTTGATTAGTATTGTAAATAGAGTCTATAGGCCTACAATTGGTGACCTGGTGGTTTAGGGGTAAGGTGTCAGACTTCTGTGCTGGCGGCCGGGGTTCAATCCTCAGTTCCGGCACAAATTTATCTGATTACCAAACCCTTCCTTCACCTCTGACAAGACCTCTTGTGAATGTGGGGAATGCCAGGCCGCCACCGTGGTTCGGGTTCCACGTTAAACTGTAGGTCCTCCATTTCATCTCACAATCACTCTACCATTACACATTAGCGTAAGTGCGTATAACCCGAACGGGTAGTAAGACGCGGTGCTAATAATAATAATAATAATAATAATAATAATTATGGCCTACAGTAATCCATAAGAAAGCATTATTATAAACTTTGATAACTTTTATATGAACCTTATAGTTAATAAATCAAATAAAATATATTTCCAGAATGCCAAATTATAGTGACTTTAAATCAATGTTGATCGTTTAAAGTGGGCTCCCTAAAATGAAGAAATCTTGAGTTTAGGTTCAAAATTAGGCGCAGAGATACACACAATCTTGCAGCACTATTGATAATTCAAAATAATACTGTTTGACCTAAATGAAATAAAGGTTTATATATCCACTTTAGTGGTCGAATGGTTCAAGACGTTACTCTCACAACAAACTGAACTGCTGGTGACAGTGAGTTGGTGTTAGAATCCCGATCAATTTTTTTGAGGGTGACTTTTCCTAAGAGGTTTTCCGCTTTTCTCCACGTAAATGCAGGTAGACTTTCTCTAAATTAAACATTCCTCATAATTAGCACATTCGTATAATTAGTTAATATGTGTATAATCTGAACGTTATTATTATTATTAATATTATTATTATTACCGCGTCTTACTACCCGTTCGGGTTATACGCACTTACGCTGATGTGTAATGGTAGGGTGATTGTGAGATGAAATGAAGGACCTACAGTTTAACGTGGAATCCGAACCACGGTGGAGGCCTGGCATTCCCCACATTCACAAGATGACTTGTCAGAGGTGAAAGAAGGTTTTGGTAATCAGATAAATCTGTGCCGGGACCGAGGATTGAACCCGGCCGCCAGCACAGAAGTCTGACACCTTACCCCTAGACCACCAGGTCACCTACCTGAACGTTGTTAATGCTAAATATATTTATAAAATTTTAGATCACATTGTACAGGCTAGTTGATACAATTTAACTTTCATTCCGTTGACACTTATATTGAGCAAGGCTATATCTACAGCTGCGCTTGAAGGCACTCCTGTGTTTGACTTTATAAATTACTTCAATATTTGAAGCGATGTAAACTAACAAAATGTATGTCCCTGGTGTGACTCTTTTAAGTATACTTTAAATTCTTGGAATGGTTCGCAAGAGTTGATCAGCTAAAGGGACATTAAAATGAACGACATTTCTTCGTTCGTGTTCATGCGCCACAACAAAATTTGTTCCAAATTAGTTCCTTTGTTTAAACAAGAACGATTTCCCTCGCGTTTCGGTAGAAAAGAAACTAGTTCAGATGAATGGTTTTTTTCCCCTTATTTTCGAGCTTCGGATTGGTCTCTGGATGTAATGTTGTGTTTGGGGGTGAAGAATTTGTATAGTTATATTTCTAGCTGACTATGCAAGTATTTTATTTATGAAAATATCGCTTTGTATTGTTTAGTCCGAGTAAAATACAATTCTTGGTAGTAAAAATCTTTTATAAAATACTAACATATTTTATGGTGGTCCACAATGATACCATTATAGCTATTAATGATATATATCAACAGTAACAGTTGTATAATATATGACTTGACGTTTGAATACTTGAAAATAGCTTTGTTAACTTTTCTAAGTCCCGCTTCAGTGGTCAAATAGTGCTTTTCGACCGGTGTGTCATGAAGAGTTAGCATGTGTGCCGTCGTGCCTCAAGAGTCTGGGAGGGGGGGGGGGGAAGAAAATTGAGTAATAAAAATAAGTCTTTTTAAATTCATAGTCAACATTATTTTTTTTAAATATAACACTACGGTTAAAATTTTAAAGATTTTTAAAACTTTTTTTTTAGTTAGCACCGCGTCTAACTAACCATTCGGTTTAGGTGCTTATGTACTAATTATGACCCGCCTCGGTGGCGTAGTTGGCTAACGCGCTAGTCGTGTTGAGCTTGACTGCTGAGGACGGGGAGATCGAGGTTCGAATCTCGGTCGGGTGAACTGGGAGTAGTTTTTTCCAAAATGGTTTTCCACTTGCCCTCCACGCAAATGCGGGTTCACATCATCTAATTCAACCTTCCTAATCCATTAGAGTAGCTAGTACGTAAAGCGTATAACCCGAACGGGTAGTAAGACGCGATGCTAAATAATAATAATAATAATAATGTTATAAGTAGAAAAAATAATACCAGAAATATGCTTTAATTAAATGTAATTTACTATAGAAACACTAAATTATTACAATTAGCAAACATTAACGATTATTAAATAAAATATACACTAAATCCCTTTAAAAGCGCCCAATTTTAGAAGCAAATAGAACCTAGCATATCCTTCTCCAGCTTCCCTCCCCTATAGACCTACCCCCTTGCTCCTCTTTCGGCCCTCAGCCCCCCCCCCTACCCACTCCATCAATGAATTTAACAATGCCAATAGCCATCAACGTAAAGAAGTAATATACAGGACGTACACTTTGAGAAGCGTTGACAGCTCTCATTGTTCTTAGAACACATTTTCTATTAACAATACCACTCACTATAAATTAGAATTTTTAAAATAAAATAACAAAATTTGAATTCTCATCGGTGAATAAATTGGCTAAGTGTCAGCCTCATCTGGACTAGTTTGCTGGTGATGGAAAGGCCAGGGTTCGAGTACCAGCTGGATGGGTTGAGGCTATAAAAAATAATACTAAATGATTTCTTACTCTCCCGCCAAGTAATTGCAGGTACATTCCCTCTAAATTATATCTTCCTCATCTTTACCAGCATTACATTAATAAAAAATTCGTATTCTTAGCCCGCAAGCGTGGATAAATAAATGAATACATTTCGATACACACGCCAACATTTATGCTTAAAAATACACATATATTATTTTCTAAACACGTTGAAAAAAAAAGGTATTTTCTCCTCATCTTCTTACCATTCTATTAGTATTTATTATTATAATGAGGTAGAGATGAGTAAAATATTATTTAGAATAACTGTATTAGCATTTGAAGGGGGAGAGAGGGAGGTAAACCATTTAGGAATATCCACTCCCAATAGACCCACACGGGATTTGAACCTTGCCTTACCTGTCACCAGAAAATCAGACAAAACGAACCTGACGTTTATTACACGTAACCACTAGTGTGGCCAAAATAAACCCTAAAAGGTACTTAAAGCTTCTAAGATGATTTAACATTTGTAGACTTCAAAATAGGAAAATAAAAATTGTAAAAGTGCAGAACCAAGCCCTTTATCTTGGCAGATTTAGTGAAACCAGTTATGCCAGATAAATCAGGACATTTTCTACGATTGTATTTTTTTCAGCACCGTGGATTACTACCCGTTCGTGCTAATCAAGCTAGTGAGTTGAGGATGCCTAAGAGGGAATTTAGAGGAAATGTACTCGCATTTGGGTGGAGGGAGCGTGGAAAACCATGTTGGGGAAAAAAACCACCCTCAGTACACCTGACCAGGATTCGAACCTCCAATCTCCCCATCATCGATAGTCAAATCAACTGCAAGAGTGATGCCTTAGACCACGCGGCCACCTGAAGTGGGTCTGTACATAATTATTTTAGACACAGGATTAAAAAAAAAAGAATATCAAATATAGAAATAAATTGGACCTTTATGAACTGATATAAAATACAATGAAATAACATTTGTTAACAAATATAAATAACTTTGTTTGAGAAAAGGTATTTTACAAAGGTAATAAATCACTACTAATTTAGACTCAAATGTTTACTAAACTATATTAGTTGTTTAAATGTCATGAATATTTCAACGTTGGCATATAAAACCCTTTTAACAAACATTCCTCGTTGAGACTTATTCCACAGAGACCTAACAAAGAAACAATTGGATGAAAAGATGTTTCCAGCCACTTACAGTCCAGTTTTCAAATTAAGGGTTTTATATGAAACTGCTAGAAAATATATTAGACTAACTTCCATGTTTTCATACGTCAATTCATTTTATGATATGTAGCTGTCACTTTTGATGGATGTTATCAATACCTATAAAATAACACTAATAAGATAGTAAATTAATGCACTATAAAATGATTAATGCAATATAAAATGTATGTATTTCCTAAAAGCCCCTTCATATGAAAGTTAGACTGTTAATACTATTTCAAAGGAATACAGTTGTATTATTTTCTTTCGACCAATCAGCAATTTACACTTAAGAAAAGAAAACAATAAGTGTAATTTTTATAAGAAAATTCAACAAATTTTTTATGAAGATATTATTATTATTATTATTAGCACCGCGTCTTACTACCCATTCGGGTTATACACACGCTAATGTGTAATGGTAGGGTGATTGTGAGATGAAATGAAGGACCTACAGTTTAACGTGGAATCCGAACCACGGTGGAGGCCTGGCATTCCCACATTCACAAGATGTCTTGTCAGAGGTGAAGGAAGGGTTTGGTAATCAGATAAATCTGTGCCGGGACCGAGGATTGAACCCCGGCCGCCAGCACAGAAGTCTGACACCTTACCCCTAGACCACCAGGTCACCCGTAAGAAGTTATAAAACCACTACTTGACAAAAGTGCTCTTCCCCAAAGCAACCATTTTGTAACATATGAGAGCTAAACTTACCAAATTACCCGTTTGGGAATATAAACCTAATTGATAAAAACCCTCACTCAAGCCACCAGTTTGGAATACATCCTCGGTCTCCAGATAAGAGTCAAACCGCGAGTCTTGATATGAATTCTGCAGACCAGACTGAGTAATGAATCCCTAAAAGTAATTGGGTATGTCCTTTTTTCTAGTGTAAATAAAATCTTTTTATAAAACACAGTGTTTAGGCCTACCAAACCATATTTTGTTACCAGAAAAATATCGTATACCTATATCGAGATTCAAACTATAGTTCAAACTTTATAAAATACCGGTAATAATTTTTTTAAATTTAATGACTATAAATGTGACAATATTTATAGTAGTAAGGACTAGGACTGTTTAAAATTTATAAATGGATAAAAGTGTTATCAAAACTGAGTTGATGTTAAAAATTAGTCATTACTAATTTGGTATTGTATTATATTATAATATTTATCACCGCGTCTTACTACCCGTTCGGGAAATACGCTTTAAGTACTAATTACGCTAATGGATTACGAATTGGGAAGGTTGAAGTAGAGGAAGTGAACCCGCATTTGCGTGGAGGGAGAGTGAAAAACCATTTAGGAAAAACCGCCCCCAGTTCACCCGACCGATATTCGAACCTCGATCTCCCCGTCCTCAGCAGTCGAGCTCAACACGAAAAGTGCATTAGCCAACTACGCCCACGAGGCGGGTAATTTGGTATTGTAAAAATGAGGTATGAAGGTTAATATTTGACAATTCAAAACGTGATTCTATTTTATTTCATGTATTCCATACGTTAAATTATATAATATGCAGATGTCACTTTTGATCTAAATTATAAATACCGTATATATATTATTTAAATATATTTATTTTCTTTCACTGTTGGTGGCAAAGTTGTATTTTCTAAGCTACCTTCCAACTCACACCACCAAGGACATATTAAACGATTTCTCAGCTGGAAAGGGTCGAGCAATCGGGGTCAGTATCTACTTAGATAATGAAGCAATACCTTTTTGTTTCACAACCTGTTTCCGAATATAATACAATATATCTACAATAGTTTCGTGCTTAGAGTAGATAATAGCATTTGCACCAATATTTTTTTCGAAGGTTTCAAGAATACTTACTTTATTTTTGTATTTCCTCTAGTCAATTGCTGATGAGAGATTTAACGAGTATTTCTGTACGTGCCTTTTTTTAATAATCTAAAGTAGGTTATGTATTTTATATTATTCTTTAGGTCCAGATATAGAAGACGTCACGTCACGTCTCTCGGCTAAAGATGACGCACGAGTGAACACATTTCAAATAATGGTATCCGATGATTACGAGTATATCACGTTTGGTCGAGCTCTATTAGTATTTTGATTTGTTTGGTCAATATTTAACGTTATTATCTATGTTCAAAACATATACTATTTTTATTTTAGATCTTTGATATTAGAACGTAGTGCCCATAGCTAGTCTCGATGTTTCATATAATTATTTAAGTAAATACCTAAAGTTAATTTTAGTTTTGGGAAGTTATTAAACACACACACAAATATATATATATATATTATATATATATACACACACACACACACACAATAAGGTTTTCAAAACTTCCCAAATGAGCATTTCATATATATATATATAATGTGTGTGTTATTGCCCGTATTTAGCATAAAATAACATCTTTAAGTGCAATTAAACAATTTATTATACTCTAATCAACTTAATTTAATTTTAATTGGGAGTTTAAAGACGCTTATTACAACCGTGAAATTTATGCCACTTTTAGCATTCACGATACCATTATTTTTCATGTGGCTCCCTTAATAGAGATATTCTCAATTTTAAAAATGTATTTTAACGTATTTAGTCTCTTTTTTTTTAAGGGTGGTGATACCAAGTTAAGGTAAATATTTTTACAATTTTTATAGTAGCTAATATCTTTAGTCTAGTTTTTACACATATTGGTGATATCAAGAGATTTTTATATTTTTCATAGGCGTGATGGGATCTGAACATAGTTTTTTTAAATAAATATAAAAATATTCTGTTCAAACTCCACTTTATCATGTTTAATATAAAATAACTTTTGAGATGGGCTTAGAAAATCTCTAATATATGAAGCAATATTTTATTTATGTTGATCAAATTTTTTTTTTATTTAAAAGACTGCAAAAATATTTACTCTTCCAAAATAAGCTAGACTTAATTGTAAGAGTAATTATTTGTTTTAATATTAGACATCATAATAACCGTGTCTTTGGTCAGGATAAAGATTAATACAGCAACTTCCTATAACCCGTAAGTCGTTTACTTTTCGATGGGTGATCAATAAACGGTCCACCCGCCTCGGTGGCGTAGTCGGCTAACGCGCTTGTCGTGTTGAGCCCGACTGCTGAGGACGGGGAGATCGAGGTTCGAATCTCGGTCGGGTGAACTGGGGGTGGTTTTTCCTAAATGGTTTTCCACGCTCCCTCCACACAAATGCGGGTTCACTTCTTCTAATTCAACCTTCCCAATTCGTAATCCATTAGCGTAATTAGTACTTAAAGCGTATAACCTGAACGGGTAGTAAGACGCGGTGCTAAATAATAATAATAAACGGTCCAGAGTATATTAGTTTAATAAAACAGTGCAGTCACTAAAACTGCATTTATTCACCCCATCTATTGATGTATAAGCATTAACTAGCAGTTTCAGTGACAAAGTGCCATTTATTTATTTATTTATTATTATAAAACACTAAAAATTAGGCACGTAGACGTGTTTACAGTCAAATTTTCATAACCGACAGTTAAAAGAAAGCTCTTTAATAAAACAGTAAAATGTTATCAGTTTTGGTCACACAATGTTTGAATTACTACAAATCGATAGCAAAACTGTTCACTTCAAATACATTGTAAATATTGGCGTTTCACTAAATAGTATTTTAAACTTTGTAATATTGTCTTTATTGGTTTAAATATTGAGGGGGTACATTATTTAAACATACCTTTATAAAAAATATTATATTTTATTACTGAAGTGCTACTATCCGTTTTTTAAAATTAGTTTTAAGTAAGTTTTAAATCAAATTAATTAATGTGAAAACGAAGCTCATCTACTAAACGCTCCCTTAATATCGAAACTAGATTTTATTAATGTACAATTTCACTGAAACGCAGTCTTCCATCACATCAGACCTCTTATCAGACCTGCATCGGTTGCGTATGGTATAACGTGTCATAATCACGTGGACTGGACTAAACCTGACATGAGTATTGGGGTTCAAGCCTCAATCAGTTTTAATGAGGGTATTTTTTCTAAGATGGTTTCTTACTGCGCAAATGATGAATCATTTCCTCTAAAATTATACCTTCCTCATCACTACTTCAATATTTTAATTATTTATTATGAGTATATGGGTACTAAGGTGTGAAATATAAAACTTTATCCAGATTTAGATTTCCTTTATTGCCGAGTGAATAGTATTTTTTCCAAAACCTTATATTTCTTTCAAATGTTAAAGATCTCGTACGGATACAAGTGGGAAGGGGGGGGGGAGGGTGACCTTTATTAATACATAAATATTTAACAGCTCTTGCTCGCCTTGAAGTTACATTCTAGGAAAGTTTATCGATAACTTGACAACCAAGCAAGATACATATTTTCATGCGCATATCCCCATTCAAAATCGTTTGACATTTATTATCTTTTTTTTTAAATAAAAAATATAGTCAAGTAGAAAACCATCTTGGTTTGTAGCGACATGAGTTTCCAAGAGAATTTGCATACCCTAGAAGGGTTGGCTCAGTTCCAGAGAGTTCTACTGTCAGCTCAAATATAACTCCGGATGTCGGGACTCGGTTCAAACCCCTGTCGGGTGCTCTGATGTTAGTTTTTCGCGTTCTGGGTTAATCTGAGATTTTTCTATCCTTGTGTCAAGTAAGAAGCTGTTCGTTTCTTGAAAATTCTCTGTTTTTCATTAAGATTTATTAGTGATGTGTAAGTTGCAGATAACTTGAAAGGGTGCAGAGCCGCAGGCCACAAAGCACATGTGTTCGCATAAAAATGAGCACAGTCTATTAACCAACTGCAACTTTTTTAAATGGAAAATTTCAATGAAATCATTGGGATTTTTTTAAATAATAGGTGGGTGTACTTTAAACGACTTTGGCTACTCGGAGAAATTAAAGCAATTTTTTTATCTCAACTTGATGCACCGAAGCAGTCTGAGCACTATTACACATATACGTCAATATAATAAATAGAAATAGAGGGAATAAAATGAGCAGTTAACCCTACGAGGCCCCTTGTTTATCTATTTATAACACTTAACCTCTTCCTCTGACGAGTTTACACACTCACCATACTATTTACTGCTTGAAAATATTGAAATCTCCTTATAACTTTCAAATCAATGGACGCAATCTGTGTATGAGAAGGACTCATGGACCGAGAGCAAGTGAAACACACCTTACAATGGAATATTCACTTAAATACCTGACCAAGTGTTGAAATAAATTCCTAGATACAGTTTCAAATAGCTCTGCTTTGTCTGGCAACACTCCAACGACACACCACTTCTGTATATTGACTTACATTCGTTATTGTAATTCATAAAGCCAAGGATTATTTCTAAATGGGTGGGATTTTTTTTTTTACTTTTTTTTAATGAGATTTCAAGTTATCGTACATCTCCAAGAATCTTCTTATGGTTTCCCCAAGTCCATCCACCTTTGTCCTTAGATCGACTACCATAAATTGAGATACATCTATCCGATCAAGCTATGATACGTGAAGCTATGAAAAATATAAATAAACTACTAGCTAATGTTTTCACATTGCATGATATCTCAAGTTGTGACGCAGGCGACAAGCCAAGTTGTTTGACGGACGTTGTGATTATTTGCTTTCGAGTAAGTGAACACCCCCCCTCTTTTTTCCATCTTCCCCGATTCGATGCCTGTATTATTATTATTATTATTATTATTATTATTATTATTATTATTATATATTATCATCATCATCATCATAACATCATCATCAACGCGTATTACTACCAGTTCGTGTTATACGCACTTACGCTAATGTGTAATGGTAGGGTGATTGTGAAATAAAATGAGGACCTACAGTTTAACGTGGAATCCGAACCACAGTGGAGGCCTGGCATTCCCCACATTCACAAGATGTCTTGTCAGAGGTGAAGGAAGGGTTTGGAAATCAGATAAATCTGTGCCGGGACCGATTGAACCCCGGACCCCCAGCACAGAAGATGTCGACCATACCCCTAGACCACCAGGTCACCTACTCGATGCCTGTAAATAAAAATGGGACTTTCTTGAGGAAATACACACACTATTGAGGAGACAAGTCAAAATAATTTGTTTGAAAAAGTACGTTTTAATTTCTTTAAAATAAACAAACTGTAAACACTATATTTATAAATTGAATAGACCGTATGACCCACAGCAGCAAAATTCTGACCCGCATCGGTGGACGCGTGATTAAGACGTAAATATTGTCTGATACGGTTCGCTGATGAGGGGAGATGTCGATATTATTTATTATTATTTAGCACCGCGTCTTATTACCCGTTCGGGTTATACGCTTTAAGTACTAATTACGCTATTTGATTGGGAATTGGGAAGGTTGAATTAGAGGAAGTGAACCCGTATTTGACGTGGAGGGAGAGTGGAAAACCATTTAGGAAAAACCACCCCCAGTTCACCCGACCGAGATTCGAACCTCGATCTCCCCGTCCTCAGCAGTCGAGCTAAACACGACACGCGCGTTAGCCAACTCGCCACCGAGGCGGGTGATGTCGATATTAGAATCCCGACTTGGTGTACCGTGGGCGAGGTTTCGCTAAATGATTTTTCCACTAACGATCCACGCGAATCCGGATGCATTTACTCTTAATTCTACCTTTCTCATACCCACGTTATTAGTGTAAAAATATATACGAATATCCCGGACGAGTAGCAAGACGCGGGGAACGCGCGTGCACACAACACACACACACACACACATATTCAATATTAATTCTTATCATTATTTAGAGAGAAAACTTTAAAAATCAGAGGATTAAAATATGTAAATTTAATTTTTGTGTTAGGTTGCTTGTATGCTATTGAATACATTATGAAATTTTATAACTAATTATAGATTCGTAGCGTTCATAAACCAACTTATTACGCAGGTATATTATTTTAACCAAACTCTTAGAATAAACACAATATTTCGTCCCGTGGTTATCGATTCATTACACTGAAAGGGGATGCCCTAGTTTTAACAACATCAGTTTATTGATTAGCTTTCACAAGATTCTCGCTATTACTTTGGATATTAATCATTTTATTTTTACGTTTGACTACCAATAATTCAAGATTAAAATTTTGTTCTTCTGAGATTCCCCTTAAATATGTTTATGTCAACCAACAACCTATTGTAAAACAAGTACTACACAGCAATAATATAAATAGAATGATATATTAATGATAAATGTTCATTGCTCATAATTTTAAAATCGTCCAAGTAATGGTTGTTTAAATTTTAACTATCCGTCTCCCACAGTTCTCAAAACAGCATATTGCTGTGGTAAATAAAAAACATTTGGAGAAAATTACCCAACTAAATCAAGAAAGATATTTTACTTTATCATAGAAATAAGATCCATAAAAAACGTGTATAAGGACCTACATGAGTCAACATTGGTGACTGGGCGTATGGACGCATGCTTCAGTTTCATCTCGTCTATTGTAAACATAACAAATAAAACTGTTTGTAATGTATACAAATTAGGAAGATGGAAAATAAATACTTGGAGAGCTTTGGAATTTGTTTCTGGACAAGACTTGAGAAGATCAGGTGGACAGACAGGGTGACATATGAACAAGTCCTAAGAAGAGTCGATGAGGAGAGAACCATTTTGGATGTGATTCTTCGGGGCAAAGCAAACTGTATTAGACACGTCATTATGAGGAACTGTATTCTGTACGACGTCAGTGAAGGAAAGGCTTAGGGAAAGAGGAGGCTAGGAAGACGGAGGGTTCAAATATTAAATGACTTGAAGGAAAGAAGAAAAATCTTAGTGCTGAAGGAGGGAGGCAGAGGACAGAACGCATTGGCGGTCTGAGCTTACCGACAAAAGGAATGGACCTGCTGTGATACAAAAAATAATAATAATAATAATAATAATAATAATAATTTTTTCAATCATTGTTTATTTAGGATTCAAAAGAAAATTACATAATTGATTTTTTTGGTACAATTCCGAAGTACCTAAAGGCACATCTTCAGGTCTTGCAGTTAAATATTTAAAAAATAGTAAAAATTATAATAATAAAATAATTAAAAAACAAATATATTTACACATACTATCATAACATTTCCACTCAAAAATATTTACATTGTTGTTTGAAGCATGCCTTGAAGTATCCAGTCTTTAATTTTACTTTTCGCTATATTTATTTCACGGATTTCTCGTAGTGTTGGTGGTAGCAAATTAAACAATTTGGGAATGGTACATCTCAGTTCTGTTTACCATAATAATTAGAGTATTTGCCGATTGTATACACTTTTGTATTAGAAATTGAGCGGGTGTTAAGGGAATGGTTTTTATTTACTTGTATTTATCTGAACGGTAATATCCTATAAATAAATAGGCTGTACTCATATAATTGGTTAAGAAGTAGAATTTTATTTGAATGTATGTCTGTTTGTTAGCATTTTCGGTACCAAATATAATTTTCAGGATTTTATTCCTTGCAAATATGAAATTTTTGTTGTGTAACATTCTGTCGTTCCTCCCCAGATGGATATGCCATAAGGTATTATTGATTGGACTAATGATTTATATATTATTACTATCGTTTTGATATTTAAGTACATTCTAAGATCGTAAAAACATATGGAAATCCTTTTAGTCTGTTCTCAAGTATTTGTATGTGCTTGTTCCATTTATGTTTGTCAATTATTAGTCCAAGGTAAGTATGATTGTCTGTTGCGTCCAGTTTTTCGATACAGTCACAACATGTTTGTGTCCAGTTGTGCAAATAATTATAGCTGTGATGTGTAATTTGACTCTTGTATGGTGCATTTTAGGAGAACAAATATGTATAACTTTAGTTTTCTTTGCATTTATTATTAGATGATGATCATGAGTCCATATTTGTATCTCGTTATAGTCTTGTTGCAGGTTGTATTCTGCTATTTGGGTTTTTTTAGTCAGTACTGTGGTGTCGTCTGCTTATAGGTAGATGTGTCCATGCTTTACTTGTCCTGTGATAGTATTGACGTAAATTAGATATAGAATAGGTCCTATTATTGAGCCTTGTGGTACTCCCATGTTTGTCAATTTGGTTTCACTTTTTTGAGTGCTAATTTTTACATAGAAAAGTCTGTTAGTGAATTAGTCCCTAAACCATCTTAAGTAAGGTCCACCAATTTCAATCTTTTTAATGATCTCAATAATATATCAATTTCAAGCGTGTCAAACACTTTTTTAAGTCAATAAATAGGGTCAAAACATGCTTATTGTTGTTAAGGGCTTTGTTAATTTTATTTAATAAATGTTCCAGAAGGTTTTTAGCGCTTTTCTGTTTTTGAAATCCATATTGCCTTGGGTTTATTATATTGAATTTATTTAAATAGACTGTCAATTTGTTAGCCATGTATCTTTCTAATATCTTCTCAAGTTGTAGTATTGCTATGGGTCTGTAATTACCGTAGTCTAAATGGCTCCCACCTTTGTAAATGGATCTAATAAGAGAGCATTTAATTTTGTTGGGAAAGGTGCCAGTTTCTATTGAGGTATTTATTATGTCTACTAGTGCCAGAATAAAATTTGGTCCTATCTTTCGTATTTCCATCATTGTAATGTTATCATAGCCTGGTGATTTATTTGGTTTCAATGAAGAGATAATTTTACTAATTTTTTGTACGGTAGTTTTAGGTATGAACAATGAAGTGTTGGCTATTGTGTTTTCCATTTGTGTAGGTAGTTTTATATCACATTTACGCAATATTTCAATTATTCCATTTTCAAAAGAAAATGCAAAATTGTTACAAACAGTTTTCAAGTTCTCTTTATTTTTTAATGTATGCGTAAGCTCTTCAGCTAAGTTAGTCTCGCTACGTTTATCTATAACTTTGTTTACTTCGCACCACTTGTTTTTCATGTTACCTTTTAAATCCCTAAATAATTTCCTATGGTGTTCAATAATAAATAATAATAGTAATAGTATTAATAATAGTAATAAAAATAAAATAATAGATGAAGATGATGTGATGATAATAATAAGTTTAAATAGTTGTTTGATTGAAGGAATAAATAAAGGAAGGAATGTAGATAAACTCACTATTACATTTAAAATTTAGTCAATTATGGTTACTGTTATTATAAGCTTGTTTAGTTTAAACATTGGTTAAGACGTGTAAGACAAGGCAAACTAGCCAGAACTTTTCCAAAATGTATCGAAATAAAGACAATAAATCAAATTACACCCAGGAAATGCAGTAGCTCTTTGGCCGATAATTCTCTTATAGCATTGTCGACATGATAGCGGGTTGACGAGGGGAAAAAAGAGGGGAAGGTAAGCTTACACACTATCAGTTTTAGGAAGAATAAGCTTGTAGCGATATATTTATATGAAGCATGTCTACCTAATCTGAAGTCTGGAAATGAAATGCTTTTAGCCTTGCCGAGGCTGTGCCCATTACGGCGTTGCCTAGTCGTTACGGAGCAGAAGTCAGGATATTATTTCATTTTAATATATTTTACTCTTACTCTTACTCATAACAAGTATTCTAAATATAGCACATAAAAAGAACTGTACATTTTCATAACTAGAAAAACAAAAACAAAACACAAAAATAAACATCGTCACACGTATTAATTTATAACTAAGTTTTTTTTTTTGCTAGAAGCTACTCATAGAATAGAACATTTTGATATGTTCATCAAAATAATTTTTAGAAATCTTTTTGAAAGCATCTAGGTAGATAAAAATCTAGCCTTTGAGGTATATGTTTATCTATAATATGTGGGCGCATAGTCTAAGTCGACACACTCGCAATAAACTGCCGGTGATTGGAAGGCCACGGCTAGAATTCCAACGTGATGTAGCGAGAGCGTTTTTTTTCTCAAAGGGTTTCTCCACGCTTATTCTGGTAGATTTATTCTAAATTCTAACTTACTCAGCCTTAGGCCTTTAATGTATTAAGGTAATTGGTTCTTCAAAATTGTATTGCACAATCTTAACAAGTTGTAAGCTATAAATAGTGATTCATTGATTTCAAATCAATACAGTTCACGAGTTATTTGGGGTCAAACTTTATATTTAATACTTTTCTCGAACCAATGTTAAGGTAAAGTAATTAATGTTTGGGGCTGATATTTAGTATAACTAGACAATCATATGACGTGTACAGGATGAAATATTTATAATACTAATTATATTAATATTATTAATATTTCAATAAAATATTAATATTATTAATATTTCAATAAAATATTAATATACATTAATTTTTATAATATATATTAATAATAATATTAATAAAACATATTCATTTTTATAATACATATAGATTTGAGTAATATTCATATTATAAACATAGTATTGTATTCTGTAAAACTCATATAAAAATCCAAATCTTCTAAATATCAGCCCCAAACAACTTTACTTTAACAACGGTACGAGAAAATTATTATATATACTCCCACTAGAGTAATTATTATATATGCGTACAACCCAAACAGGTAGTAAGACGTGGTGATTAAATAAAAAGTATTTCTTGACTTGTGCGTCACGTCTTTAGTGCTCTGATAGGCGGCCCTCTCTTGGGGGAAATATATAATAGTCAAATAGATTTAGTTCGTATTTATATCAGATAAGTTGGTTCTTACGCACAGTGGAGTGAAAGTAAAGACACACACACGTCAAGACAGAAGTACAATCTCTTTCCCCTCTTGTATTTGACAACGAGATACATTGTTGCAAAGATAAATGTTATTGTTTAGTTAAGATGGTAAACTTGCTGAGCAAACAGTGGCAAACTCTATTTGGTGGAAGTGCTATTGTGTTAAAAAGAAAAAACGAGAGGCAAGCAAACAAAACAGAATATAACATAAACATAGATAAGAAACCGGGACACGCCAAGTCAGGTAAAATAAGAGGAATAAGAATTAATAAAAAGAGATGGTGTTATATGCTTAGCCTGTTTGTGAAAACGGTCAATGTCTTATAATCATAGTTTTTAACCCTATTTCAGAGCTTATTGTCCAATCACCACTGTTTTGTAACTCTAGACCAACGCTCACTGTCTTATCACCACTGTTTTGTAACTCTATGCCAACGCTCACTGTCCTATCACCTCTAGTTTGTAACTCTAGACCAACGCTCACTGTCATATCAACACTTTTTTGTAACTCTATAACAACGCTCACTGTCCTATCACCTCTAGGTTGTAACTCTAGACCAACGCTCACTGTCTTATCACCACTGTTTTGTAACTCTATGCCAACGCTCACTGTCCTATCACCACTGTGTTGTAACTCTAGACCAACGCTCACTGTCCAATCACCACTGTTTTGTAACTCTAGACCGACGCTCACTGTCTTATCACCACTGTTTTGTAACTCTAGACCAACGCTCACTGTCCTATCACCACTGTGTTGTAA
Organism: Timema cristinae; assembly: GCA_039000515.1. Classification (NCBI taxonomy): domain Eukaryota; kingdom Metazoa; phylum Arthropoda; class Insecta; order Phasmatodea; family Timematidae; genus Timema; species Timema cristinae. The sequence continues at coordinate 54,172,750 of JBCFYV010000001.1, forward strand.
CTCTAGACCAACGCTCACTGTCCAATCACCACTGTTTTGTAACTCTAGACCGACGCTCACTGTCTTATCACCACTGTTTTGTAACTCTAGACCAACGCTCACTGTCCTCTCACCTCTAGTTTGTAACTCTAGACCAACGCTCACTGTCCTATCACACCTGTTTTGTAACTCTATGCCAACGCTCACAGTCCTATCACCTCTAGTTTGTAACTCTAGACCAACGCTCACTGTCCTATCATCACTGTTTTGTAACTCTATGCCAACGCTCACTGTCCTCTCACCTCTAGTTTGTAACTCTAGACCAACGCTCACTGTCCTATCACCTCTAGTTTGTAACTCTAGACCAACGCTCACTGTCCTCTCACCTCTGTTTTGTAACCCTATATAAACGCTCACTGTCCTATCATCACTGTTTTGTAACTCTAGACCAACACTCACTGTCCTATCACCTCTAGTTTGTAACTCTAGATCAACGCTCACTGTCCTCTCACCAATGTTTTTTTGTAACCCTATATCAACGCTCACTGTCCTATCACCACTGTTTTGTAAATCTATGCCAACGCTCAATGTCCTATCACCACTGTTTTGTAACTCTAGACCAACGCTCACTGTCATATCACCTCTGTTTTGTAACCCTATATCAACGCTCACTGTCCTATCACCACTGTTTTGTAACTCTAGACCAACGCTCACTATCCTATTTGCTCTGTTTTGTAACCCTATATCAACGCTCACTGTCCTATCACCACTATTTTGTAACTCTAGACCAACGCTCACTGTCCTATCGACTCTGTTTTGTAACCCTATATCAACGCTCACTGTCCTATCACCACTGTTTTGTAACTCTATGCCAACGCTCACTGTACTATCACCTCTGTTTTGTAACTCTAGACCAACGCTCACTGTCCTATCACCTCTAGTTTATAACTCTAGACCAACGCTCACTGTCCTATCACCTGTAGTTTGTAACTCTAGACCAACGCTCACTGTCCTATTACCTCTAGTTTGTAACTCTAGACTAACGCTCACTGACCTCTCACCTCTGTTTTGTAACCCTATGACAACGCTCACTGTCCTATCACCACTGTTTTGTAACTTCTAGACCAACGCTCACTGTCCTATCACCTCTAGTTTGTAACTCTAGACCAACGCTCACTGTCCTAACATCACTGTTTTGTAACTCTATGCCAACGCTCACTGTCCTATCACCTCTAGTTTGTAACTCTAGACCAACGCTCACTGTCCTATCACCTCTAGTTTGTAACTCTATGCCAACGCTCACTGTCCTCTCACCTCTAGTTTGTAACTCTAGACCAACGCTCACTGTCCTATCACCTCTAGTTTGTAACTCTATGCCAACGCTCAGTGTCCTATCACCTCTAGTTTGTAACTCTAGACCAACGCTCACTGTCTTATCACCACTGTTTTGTAACTCTATGCCAACGCTCACTGTCCTATCACCACTGTGTTGTAACTCTAGACCAACACTCACTGTCCTATCACCTCTAGTTTGTAACTCTAGATCAACGCTCACTGTCCTCTCACCACTGTTTTGTAACTTTAGACCAACGCTCACTGTCCTATCACCACTGTTTTGTAACTCTAGACCAACGCTCACTGTCCTATCACCTCTAGTTTGTAACTCTAGACCAACGCTCACTGTCCTTTTCACCACTGTTTTGTAACTCTAGACCAACGCTCACTGTCCAATCACCACTGTTTTGTAACTCTAGACCGACGCTCACTGTCCTATCACCTCTAGTTTGTAACTCTAGATCAACGCTCACTGTCCTCTCACCACTGTTTTGTAACTCTAGACCAACGCTCACTGTCCAATCACCACTGTTTTGTAACTCTAGACCAATGCTCACTGTCCTATCACCACGATTGTGTATTCTAGACCAACGCTCACTGTCTTATCACCACTGTTTTGTAACTCTAGACCAACGCTCACTGTCCTATCACCACTGTGTTGTAACTCTAGACCAACACTCACTGTCCTATCACCTCTAGTTTGTAACTCTAGATCAACGCTCACTGTCCTCTCACCACTGTTTTGTAACTCTAGACCAACGCTCACTGTCCAATCACCACTGTTTTGTAACTCTAGACCGACGCTCACTGTCTTATCACCACTGTTTTGTAACTCTAGACCAACGCTCACTGTCCTATCACCACGATTGTGTATTCTAGACCAACGCTCACTGTCTTATCACCACTGTTTTGTAACTCTAGACCAACGCTCACTGTCCTATCACCACTGTGTTGTAACTCTAGACCAACACTCACTGTCCTATCACCTCTAGTTTGTAACTCTAGATCAACGCTCACTGTCCTCTCACCACTGTTTTGTAACCCTATATCAACGCTCACTGTCTTATCACCACTGTTTTGTAAATCTATGCCAACGCTCAATGTCCTATCACCACTGTTTTGTAACTCTAGACCAACGCTCACTGTCATATCACCTCTGTTTTGTAACCCTATATCAACGCTCACTGTCCTATCACACGTGTTTTGTAACTCTATGCCAACGCTCACAGTCCTACCACCTCTAGTTTGTAACTCTAGACCAACGCTCACTGTCCTATCACCTCCAGTTTGTAACTCTAGACCAACGCTCACTGTCCTATCATCACTGTTTTGTAACTCTATGCCAACGCTCACTGTCCTCTCACCTCTAGTTTGTAACTCTAGACCAACGCTCACTGTCCTATCACCTCTAGTTTGTAACTCTATGCCAACGCTCAGTGTCCTATCACCTCTAGTTTGTAACTCTAGACCAACGCTCACTGTCTTATCACCACTGTTTTGTAACTCTATGCCAACGCTCACTGTCCTATCACCACTGTGTTGTAACTCTAGACCAACGCTCACTGTCCAATCACCACTGTTTTGTAACTCTAGACCGACGCTCACTGTCTTATCACCACTGTTTTGTAACTCTAGACCAACGCTCACTGTCCTATCACCACGATTGTGTATTCTAGACCAACGCTCACTGTCTTATCACCACTGTTTTGTAACTCTAGACCAATGCTCACTGTCCTATCACCACTGTGTTGTAACTCTAGACCAACACTCACTGTCCTATCACCTCTAGCTTGTAACTCTAGATCAACGCTCACTGTCCTCTCACCACTGTTTTGTAACCCTATATCAACGCTCACTGTCTTATCACCACTGTTTTGTAAATCTATGCCAACGCTCAATGTCCTATCACCACTGTTTTGTAACTCTAGACCAACGCTCACTGTCATATCACCTCTGTTTTGTAACCCTATATCAACGCTCACTGTCCTATCACCACTGTTTTGTAACTCTAGACCAACGCTCACTGTCCTATCACCACGATTGTGTAATTCTAGACCAACGCTCACTGTCTTATCACCACTGTGTTGTAACTCTAGACCAACACTCACTGTCCTATCACCACTGTGTTGTAACTCTAGACCAACGTTCACTGTCCTATCACCTCTGTGTTGTAACTTTAGACCAACGCTCACGGTCCTATCACCACTGTTGTGTAACTCTAGACCAACGCTCACTGTCCTATCACCACTGTTTTGTAACTCTAGACCAACGCTCACTGTCCTATCACCACTGTTTTGTAACTCTAGACCAACGCTCACTGTTCTATCACCACTGTGTTGTAACTCTAGACCAACGCTCACTGTCCTATTACCTCTAGTTTGTAACTCTAGACCAACGCTCACTGTCCTATCACCACTGTGTTGTAACTCTAGACCAATGCTCACTGTTCTATCACCACTGTGTTGTAACTCTAGACCAACGCTCACTGTCCTATCACCACTGTTTTGTAACTCTTAGACCAACGCTCACTGTCCTATCACCACTGTGTTGTATACCTCCGAGTGCTGTTTTAGTTCCTAGTTTAGATTCTGACTATTGTCTCCTCCTGCCGTTGTTTTGTCACCACTACCCTTTACCTTGTTTTTAGCCTTGTGTAAAGTCTGATTATATCCTACCCACTTTTACCCTTATCTACCCGGATTACATGAGATTTACATGTTTATAAATACGCGTATAATGGTCGCCGCTCAGTGACTTGCTGTGAGAAAATACAAACATATTTGTCCACCAAAGAGCATAAGAATCAAATTCATTTTTAAAGACCTGAACTAAAAAATTTGTATATTTGTTTATAGATGAGAAATTATTAGTTTTATAACAAATATATTTTACATAAAAGATTTTTATCTTTACCAGTTTGTAGTACAATTTTATGATATATCTCAAATAGTTGTGGAGAAATTATGAAAATTGGAAAATTTTCCTCATTTAAAGTACCCTAAAATTTATTTTAATAATAAAATGATAATTTACATCTTGTTTATAGTGATAAACAATGTCTGGATATAACATTTAATTAATATCGTTAGAGTGAATTTTAAGAAAATTGATTTTTTCTCTTTTTGCCCTTCATTAAAATATCTTTAAATTTAGATTTAGGTATTTAATTCCAAAAATCCCTCGGGGAGGAACTTCTGAAAAATCCAGATGCCAAATTTAAGCCCAGCCGGTAAAATAGTTTCAGCTCTATCTCAGGGTACAGACTGAGAGACACCAGCATTGCGAAATCAACTTTTTTTGTTTCAGGAAGTCATGAAAGGTCGACATTTATCATAATCTAGCACCGCTCTCTGGTGTCTCGGCTCGTCGATCTGATGTCGACTTGAAGCTCTTGTAAAAGGTCAATCCTCTCTTATTTATTGAGTCACAAGCAACACGCAATGAAACTTCGAACGAAAAAAAAATCAACCCTTTTTCTGGAAAATCAATATGGGTTTTTTATGTTACGGTATCGGACTATGATTAATTTGTCTCTTAAAATTTCAGTTCTGGTCGTTCTTTTTTATTGATTAATGACTAACCGTAGTAAATCATACTAGTCCCTAGCAACTTTATAGGGACCTTAATATTTCTGATATCACTATTTGGTAATGATCCAATAATTTAGCTGAACGCTAGTGATTCTAAAATTAGTTTAATATATTCATGCTTTAAATAATATGATTTGTAGCTGATATAGAGTATCAAAGAGTGTATAAAGGAGTATTAAGAATAAAGTAAAATATTTTTATTGTTAAAAAAAAGTTCGTATTTTCTAAATTGTTCTTACTAAAGCTAAAGCTAGAGTTCATACTAAAGTTTTTGTACAAATGTGTTACAAGGATAAGATACCTCATTCTTTTAAGATGAAACGCTGGCAAGACAAGACATTGGAGGCTACTGTGTCATAATATGCTTCTTAATACTACCTGCCGTACAGAAGTGTTATACAAAAGTGAAACTATAATAAAGCGGCTTTTTATGACAATATCAATATAATTTTTTCCTACTATAAGTATTTTTAAACAGGTATTAATAAGATTGAGTAAAAGAGGAGCCTTTTACCTACATTAGTGTAAAGAATGCGGCATAAACTTAGAGCCTGATTTTTTTTTATTGTAAATCGGGGAGTCCAAAATGCTTGAAGATCTTTTTATATCAATCAGAACACAATACTTGGTTTTTAGATCTGTAGAGGCTGAAAATTCTGTCTTGCATAAGTAAAAGGTTGTGAAAGGTAGAATTCTTCAATTAATAACTACCGCAAAGTATTATGTGTGCAGGCTACTAAATTTGATTAGTTTTATTCCTTTTAGGCAAGCAGTTAAATCCATAGCTAGCGGAAACACTTTCTATTTTATTCTCTCACAATTAAGGACAAACGAATTTTCATAAACTGTGAATAGGCACACAGTTTTATAAGTTTTTATTTCCAATTGATCATTCTAGAACCACTGAGCAGTCTAAAACTAAACAAACCTTTTGACACCCTCCCTCCTCCCCCTTAAAGATACCTCGTGCCCCACAGTTTGGTAACCACTTGACTAGACCAAATATAACACCGTGTTATGTTTCATTATACTCACTGTCATGCACATGTGTTGAGCGGATAACCTAGCTTATTTCTCAAAGGGGAAATAGACCGTTGTTGGTTGTAAGATACTTTTTTATTAGTTCTGTTTCACAGAAATTCTGTGCGGTTCAGCTATCATCTTTATTTCTGTTACAACGAAGCTAGAACGTCATGAGATGTTTAACAGCGTTATAATATAACTTCATATAGCTGCGTAGATATTTGTGAAAATTCATTTGATATATAATTTTGATATGCATTTTTTTCACACATTGATTAATCTAGAGGAATTATCTCTCGAGTTGTATCAGGTATTTTCAAGCCGAAATTGTTCATATTTTTCTTGGAAATGCCTGATTAAACTTATGTAAAACATTGCTTAATCTAATGGATATAGAAAGAAAGTTATATATATATATTTTTCGACTAAATCAACTTGCCACCAGCACCCACTAAGGGGCTAACCTAGTATTACTTGGTTTGCTGATTATGAGGTTTGAATCCTGTCTGGGTTAACTCGGTTTTTTTTTTTTACTAATTGGCGTTTCCCTCTTCAACTAAGAAAATACAGATACATTTTATCTCAAACTATACCTTCATTATCCCTACCTCCCAGACGGTTAGTATGACGTGGTGTACACCACAAAAACATGCTTACTAACGTTTTTAAACTCTCTTATATTTTACATATACTAGGATTTCAGTAAGAAGGACTTTTTAGAAAACATAATCCTATTTTATTAAGGCTAACAATAAAGCACTTTACTATATTACTAGTGTTATTTTATAGGTATTATTATTTATAAAAATTAACATCTGCAGATCACTTAAATTGACATATGAATACGTGAAAAAATATATAGTAATTTTGTTTAGATGTGTCTATACAGGGTGATTCGAAACTCTCTCTACAAACTATAATGGAAGATAGGAAACACCTTTCATTAGGATGAATGTATGTCCACAGACGTCCACCTGGGGTATTAGAGGGTGCTTTTGGTACATGAATGAAAGGCAGATAGTGTGAACAACATTTTTATTCACCACAGGACCGACAGCCAACAATAATACATGCCTGACAGAGTTGACACGTTGATTACCGTACATGTTCAAATATTCCCCAGTTTCATAAGCTGGATGCGCAGGTCAGCCGTCTCAGAAGCCGTGAAATTCTCCATGTTACACGTACGAGGTCTGCGTTGCGATTGACGACGGCGAAAATTAGCCTAAGTCTGAATATATTGAAATGGTTTTAGTAATTTTAGTAACTAACTTCTACTGTTCTTCCTACAAAAAATATACTATAGCTTGATTGGTATTTATGAATTAATATTAAAGGACTGTTATATTGGTAATACTGGGCTGCCTGGAACCTTCCAGTTCAACCCAAGGCAAAAGCTATGACTTATTTTTTTACATTATATATTGCTCTACAGATTTTGTTTTCTGTATCTTCTGAAAATGTTTCTCTCTGTGACGATCACATGATACGTTCATACACATCAAAGATTGTTGATGATTGTCACTGTAAAACGTAAATAATCGGGTCTCTGTGGTTGACGTGCTACCAACTTTACCACTTGTGTTTTCACTTTGGTGTCGTTTTGATTGACGCATGGCTGTCAACAAACACATCGGTGTTGATTTTCCTTCTATTCGAGCTTTTTCCTGGAGCTACGTTAGGGAAGAGAGAGAGAGAGAAGACGTTGGAAAATAAAATAGGCTTAAATAAGAATATACTCCTCGATATTTTAATTTGTTTAAAACTAGGTAACAGTTAGTTAGCAGTTAGTGATGTCACAAATCATGACCTATTAACCGTGATATTAAACGGACGATTACGCTCGATCCAGAAAACATATCAAAGTGCGATTTTCTCCATTATTTCACTTGATGACAGTGACACGTTCAGTAGTTGTATTTAAAAGAAACTACTTTTTTAAAAAAATATCGGAAACCGGTCTCATTGTCTCATTTCCACTGAATATTGAAAACCGCACAACGATGTGACGCCTAGTTTGAGCTGTTTCACGTACGTTGAATAGGTATAGCCACGGGGCGAGACGGCCTCTTAAGTAAATCTGGAATCTTGAAACGAATTAATATAACTGGAACAATAACATTTTGGAAACAAGTGCTCAAGTATTAGTTTTGTTTAAATTGATAGTTTATTTAAAGTAATAGCATAATAAAATCCGAAATAAATATTCACGATTCGGCAGATATCCAGTAAAATATGTCTCTTCTAGGTTACCCAAAAAGTATTATAATTTTAATTTAGTATTATTTGTAGTCTTGTGGCCAGAACTCCTGGCTACAAATACGGAGGTCCTAGGCTCGATCCCCGGTGCTCCCTAAATTTATCTTGGAGGCAGTGGGCTCGGAAAGGGATCAGACTAAGATTTGTTAGGACATATGTCGAGATACTTGAATAAAAAAAGTAGCAACTCCAGTTTAGAAAACTGAGCTTAATGAAAAGAGGGCTCGTTGTGCTGACCACATTACACCCTCCATTCGAAAATGTTGGTACTATCATCACTAACGGCGGCGGCCACTTGGTCGGTATAGCTCTGTGTTGGCTAGATGGTTTCCACTCACCCCCACGCAAATATGGGTACACTCCCCATAAATACCGTTGATATATCTCCCCTTAAGATAAAAATAGCCAAGCTACTAACCGGGAATTGAGCTCGGGACCTTAAAGTTCGTAGCCAAGTGCACTGACCACTACACCGTGGGGCCAGATTATTTAATTACAAATCCATACATTGTGAACTATTAAGGCCACTGACCATATCGCATCGTTTTAAGGCATGTAAGATAAAAAACATCACATTTAATACTTGAGCTATGTATTTTATCGAGCTCTTTTATCAAACAATCTGGGTGTTAGTTTGGGAACTGAACACTTTTAGTCGATTCACCAGGAAAATTACTAATCAGGCAGTTCAAAAGATTTGTCTTTGTAAAGTAAGCTTTTGCTAGAAAGTACCTTTTATAAAATACAAAGTTTTTTGCGGACATTAATTAATATTATTATTACTATCAGCACCATGTCTTACTGCCCGTTCGGGCTTCACGCAGACAACATTAATAACTCGTTACTTAATTATTAATGTTATTTTATAGGTATTGCTACTATTTATGAAAAGTGATAGCTGCGGATCACATTACTTGACGTATAAATACGTGAAAATATTTTTTTCTTTGAGGAATTTAACGTGCACTTTCGCAACTGACTGATTATATCAGCATAAAAGAATGTATATGAGTGAGAGTGAGATGACCTACCAATTTTGCCGAGACAGGTATTTCCCCATACCTTCCAGGATTCTTTTACATGACTACATGGGGCGCCATCTCACCCCACTTTGACCCCTGTTTTAAGAGAATATGTATTGTGATGATTACGCAATGCTGTGATGTCATCACAGCACTGTGGTTGGCTGAAATCCCTGGTCTGTGAATGGCTGTTGGCTTTCCCCCTCCCCCTGCTCCCTTTTCCCCGGTTTGCATGTGTTCCAAACTTGTTGGTTCCTGTCTCATTGGTTTTTTTAATGTCTGGGTAGGATTTGAACGGGCGTTGGAGTTTTTTATTTATTTATTGGTGTGGGAGATTATTTTATTTATTGTAGAGGATACGTGCAGTCCATGGCGTCGGTCACTCCTCCCGCGGTGTGTCGGCATCGTTTGACTCGGGAAGGAATACACAGCATGAACCTCTCCTGACGGCAGCTCGGCGTAGAGTGAGAGCACTGAGCAGCCGGCAGTGGTTCGAAGCCGTAAGACCCCTTTTACTTCCTCTCACTCTGCCATTACCCCTCTTCAGGTGTTTTTTCCTGTGATTTCGCACCCACCACCCCACTTCTTGAGCTTGGTGGGTCAAATAACCTCGGGGACTGAAATGTGTGGAAACCGACAATGAACCCTTAGCTATAGTCGTTAACCATAAACTTGTTATAAATGTTGAAAGCGGGTAGTAATTACCATATTGAAGAGTCATTAACCCACTCCACCCCTTGACAGGAAAGCCCTCTTTACGCATCGGGTCGTAGCTTTCTGACGGCCCCGGCTCAGATGTGCTTTTTAACGCTCATTCCTGGGCCAATTTTTCGGAAACAATCCCTATTAAAATACCTTGTTGTTATTCAGCGTTCACCATGTAAGGTAACATAGATTTGAACCTTGATATTTTGCCCAAATGAGAAACAGAATAATAAAATTAGTGGTTGTACAGGGATGTACCATCATTTACTCTGAGTTTAAATGTGAAAATATGTCTTCTACCAAGATGTGAACTAAACATAAAGGTAATTTCAAATATACAAAGCTAATATTTATGCTTTTAGTGATGATTACTCCAGATAAATATCATTGACACCTGAACACGAGTAAATGAACCTGGGACCTTTGGCTTTACAAACAAATTATCATGCGCAAAACAGGGTTCTGTCTCTCTCTTTTTAATAACCGGCTAAAGCAATAATATAATTTCTACGGTTAATTATTATGTCGGTATACTTAAACACGCTGGAACTATTTATATATATATATAACTAAATATATATTATCTTCGTTTTAATATCATGTACCCTCACCAGAGCGTCAAATTGACGGTTCCTAGATGCCTGCACTATCTGTTAGGGTGAGGGTTGAAATTACCTGTTTCTAGATATCAACGCTATCTGATAGCTCAAACTTAACTAAGCTCTTCAGGAAAAGTGAGATAACCGCTGTTTGGGGGAGAGAGAAAGAGTGTATTATTGCTTGTAGATGTTACCTTTTTATACAAATTTAAAATATGTTCTTTAATAGTTAAAGAGCGGCAAACTTACATATTAGATGACCTATTGCATCCAACAGTTTACCTCAACAGGGATTTGATTCCAACTTTCTCCACCAGAAATAGATGAGCCTGATATTTAGACGGCGTGCCTGCCAGAATTTGAACTGAGGTGGGTAGTACCACCAATGTATGTTAGAACGCTTGTCCAATCAAATACTTCCTTCCCATTATGAGTCACACACATTTGCGAGTCCCCCGCCAGAAATAGATAAACCGGACAGTTAGACGGCGTGCCCACCGTGATTTGAACCTCGGTATCTTTCGGTGGGGTGGTAGGGATTTGAAACCCTTTTATCGGTCACCAGCAGACTTTGATGGTAGTGTGTGGCTAGATGAAATGTGCACCAGCATTTGCTCGGATTTGAAATGTGAAATTTTATTTATAAAAGTAATTATGTGTGTCGACCTATCAAACCTATTAGGGATTTGAACCACTTACCTACTTACAAAACAAAGAGATATGTATACCCACATTTGCGCGGTTGAAAAATAGAGGGTATTACTTTCAGGGATTTGAAGCCCAACACCGGTCACCGGCAGATTATGATGGAGGTGTGTGACTGGGCGAAATGTGTACCAGCATTTGTTTGGGTTTGAAATGTGAAATTGTATTTATAAAAATAATTTGTGTTTAGCGATCTATCAACCCTAATAGGGATTTGAACCCCCTACCTCCTTACGTCACAAGGTGAGATGTATACCCACATTTGCGTGGTTGGAAAAAATAAACACGACCGCGGAAGGTGCATAGTGGTCCTTCACGGCATATTGGGCCCCCATAGCTAGCAGCGAGGTAACACATCCGTATTCGCCGGACGCGTTAGCACGATTGACGAGTAACGGTAGATCCATGCTGTTTCACACGAATCGGGCAATCACCGATGAGGGATCAATATTATTGACTAATAAGAAGCCGCCACCTTTCCATGCAGCACACCACGTGAAAGATACTATAAATAGAAAAATAGACCTTGAATTCATTACATTCGGTCATTATAATTAATAATTGCGGTGTATAAAAATCGAAATGAATTTTGACTCTCTGGAAAATTGGATAAATTAGGGTATGTTTTAAGCGTTCTGTATATTTTAATGGTAACTATTTTGATTGTTACGTCTTTGGTGTATAGAGGCATTTGCTCCTTTGATAAAATGTCAAGAAGATGCACCCCTGGCAGCTGCAGCCATAACTCAACTGGCAGTGCCCGATAGCCCGGACCCTCTAGCTATTTTTAGCAAGGACGGAATTTACCTGGCGGATAACAACAGGTCCATGGGTAATTAGCGTCCTGCTATAGATTTTAGAGAATTGACAGTGTTTTTTTCTCCATGATAGTAATTAATATGTATTTATTTAATTTCATATTACTGGGATCCATATGTACTGGACGACGGTATGAGGAATCACATAGCGCCTGCAGTGGATTTATCAGCTTGTGTGCGGGCACCACCCCTTGAACTAAAACAATTTCAAACATACCTTTTTGAATACAAATCACAGTGTTCAGGTAACTTTGGGGGTTACAGGTCCTATATGAGGGGCCTACCCCTACCGAACATTCCTTTAATGTCTACCTTGATTTTTATTCTCACAACAATAAGCAAAACCATTTTGATGACATAACATCCTTGAAAGCTGCATTTAAGTGCTCATACTTTTGCCTTGTGTCGTTCAGCACAAAGATCCAGCACAAATGTGAATCCACGTACAAAAGTGCTACGCTATAGCGGTTTGCAGAAGTGGTCGATCTGTGGTCTAAGACTGCGGGCGTTGTTTCACAAACCAAACATAATTTGATAACAATAACCCCGGTGTTTGTATAGGTCACATGTTGATCTGTGATGTTAAAATGTTTGTGAGGTCTGTGGGCAATTTTTCAGTTTGGAAATATCAAATTATTCACACAAGTATTCTGAGACTTTTTATAGAGTATGCGAGATTCATTGTCCTTTTGTTAATTTCTGCTACATGAAGCAGGCCCAATCCAAGCCGACACTGGAAAAGATCAATTTCATGTTCTTATTATATGATTTTGAATTATGACAATAAACGATTCTTCAAGGTGCGGTAAATACGTACTTACACGAACATAACATCTGTGTCATGCAGACGTGTTGAAAGATCTGCCTTCATATTGTTGTAAATTACCATCATTACACTGACAGTGGGGGTGATAGGACGTGCATATTCAAGGGTAATGCCACAATGGCCCAATTTTTCGGATTTCCAGAGCCAGTTAAAACAACACAATTTAAGGACATCACCCTCCTAGTTCATAATAAGGGCTATGATGGAAATTTTATTTTAAAATACATGGTGGAGGTAAAAAAATGAACTCCAGAGCTCATGGTGAACGGTGGGAAAATCATGTCCATGCGTTACGGCCCACTCCACTTTATTGACTCGCTGAACTTTCTCCAGATATCATTGTCCAAGATGCCCAAAACATTCGGCTTGGACGAGTCTTTGGCCAAGGGACATTTCCACCATTTTTTCAATAAAAAAGAAAATGTGGGGTATAGGGGTCCCTTGCCACCAAACGAGGACTACGGCATCGGTGAGATATCAGTTGAGGGAAAGGATCACTTTAAGAAGTGGTATGACGCACTGGTCAAAGAAATTAATGTCTTGATTTTAACCGCGATTTGGAACTGTATTGCGTGAAAGATTAAGAGATCTAACAAAAGGCCTGCCTAAAGTTTAGAGACATGCTTATAAAAAAAAACAAAGGTGGATGAATCCTTTCAGAGAGGCGTGTAAGATCGCAGGAGTGGCCATATTGGTTTAGCGCTGAAGTCATATTAAGGAGAATACCATCCCTAACGGTGGCTACCGGTGTGCAGACCAACAGTCGCACGTCGCTGTACAATGGCTCTGCTGGGAGGCCCACCAATGCCATGTCTATCTTTCATGCGGCTTAAGAATGCCGGCTACATGGTCGTAGAGATGTAGGAGTGTATCTTTAATGCGATGAAATGTACAGACAAGGACTTGAAACAATTTGTACTTCAGTACGAGGTGTACAGCAAGGAGCCCCTAAGTCCCAGGGACGCATTATTTGGCGGGCGTACAAATTGTATCAAACTATTCCACGAAGCAGATCTTTCTTGTGGAGAGAAGATAAATTACTTGGATGTGTGTTCATTGTATCCTTACGTTTGCAAGGTCAAAAGATATTCCATCGGCCAACACAAAGTTCACTTAGAACCAAATTGCCCGTCTATAGAAAAAGTATGAGGCATAAACAAAGTTAGCGTGACGCCTCCGTGGGATTTATTAATGCCTGTATTGCCTACACGGAGGCACGACAAGTTAATATTCACCTTTTGTGGGAAATGCGGGGAGGAGAAAAACCAAGACGCATGTCAGCACAATGACGATAAAGATCGCTGGTTGACAGGCGTCTGGGTGATTGACGAGATCCGGAAAGGTGTGGAGAAAGACTACACTGTTGAAGCAGTACACGAAGTGTGGGAGTACAATGTATATGTGTATGATCGTCAGACACGTTCTAGCGGATTGTTTCACGGGTACATTGATACTTTTTTGAAAATTAAATAAGCCATCGGATGGCCAGGGTAGTTTACCTCACAAGATGAGAAGTTAGCTTATATTAGAATTATGAGGAAAGGGAAGAGGTAAAACTCGATTTCAATTCTGTTTGTAAAATCCCTGGTCTCTGCACTCTGGCTAAACTCTTTTTAAATTCACTATGGGAAATTTTGGGCAAAGACCCGATTTACCACACGTAGCCGTTGTCAATGACTATCAGGGCATCCACAAGTACCTGATGGATCCGTACATCACCGTGGACAGCGTCATTGATGTTAATGGTGAGGTTATGTTCCTCAATTACAGGGATGCGTGTGATGCGTTGCACCCTAACCCCAACACGAGTGTGGTGGTGGCATGCTACACGACTGCTATGGTCCTTGAAAAATTAGGGGACTGCGTTTTGTATCATGATACAGATAGCTTTCTATTCACGGAGCGCCCCGGTGATTGTATTCCACCGACCGGAAACTTTTAGATCACCTCACTGACGAAATTCAAGATTCGGTCCAGGAAGCCATATTAGCGCCTTTGTATCCGGCGGCCCCAAGAATTATGTGTATCGAATTTGTGTTGGTGGCAATCTTGCCAAGTCAAAAACTGTGTGAAAGGTTCGCGACATCACTATAAAATATGGCAACCATGACGACGTTAATTTTGAAGTTTTGAAAGCTATGGTCACTAAACAGGCTGAGGAAAGATACATACAGATACCGCACAAATTTGTAAGAAAAAGTCTTACGACTGTATGTACCGTTTCGCACAATAAATTCTACCGGCCAGTGTACACAAACTGCGGATAACCGATGATTTTTTTTCTGCGTGAAAACACGCAGATTTTTTATCGATTTTTTTATGCGCCCGGGATACAGTTTTATATTTTTATCTTCCAGTACAATCCTTCCCTTACCTAATTACTTCTAGTCAAATAGAGTTAGTTGTTTGTATGTATATTTATTTTAATTCTAGTTAAATTTGATTATTTTCTTGTACATATTTTAAATTAGATTCATCTGGGTGTGTGTATATATTATTATTATTAGCACCGCGTCTTACTACCCATTCGGGTTATACGCACTTACGCTAATGTGTAATGGTAGGGTGATTGTGAGATGAAATGGAGGACCTACAGTTTAACGTGGAATCCGAACCACGGTGGAGGCCTGGCATTCCCCACATTCACAAGATGTCTTGTCAGAGGTGAAGGAAGGGTTTGGTAATCAGATAAATCTTTGCCGGGACCGAGGATTGAACCCCGGTCGCCAGCATAGAAGTCTGACACCTTACCCCTAGACCACCAGGTCACCGACGTGTGTATATATTCAAATAATTTTTAAGCTTGACTTTGTAGATTATCTTAGATATTTAATAACGAGGCCAATATTCCCATTTGATTATTTTTTCCTCTATACCTAAACATATAAAATATACTTAAAGGTGTAAGATATAGTCTATAACTATAATTTTTTGTAAATAAATATTCCAAGTATACTTTTCATGGTGTGATCTATATTTCTAAAACTTTTTTTTGTTTAAATAAATATTCCATGTATACTTTTCGTGGTGTGAGCTATACTTGTAAAAAATATTCTAAAACTTTTATTTGTGTAAATAAATACTCTAAGTATACTTTTTTCTGGTGTGGACTATATTTGTAAAAAAAAATCTAAACTTTTATTTGTGTTAGTAAATATTCCAAGTATACTTTTCATGGTGTGAATTATATTTGTAAAAAAATAATATACAACTTTAATTTGTGTGACTAAATAATCAAAGTATACTTTTCATGGTGTGAGCAATATTTGTTAGACCTTTATTTGCGTAAATAAATATTATAAAACGGTTATATTTTTTTTAACGCCTACACCCAAACAACCATCTTTCCTATCCTATAAATACAATTATATTTAGCTTAGAAGCTCACCCTCAAACAATATGGATAAGTTGAAACATTCAGAATAAAACAATTAAATACTTTTACTTTATCTTGGGTAGCAATCTAAAGTCACAACAATTACAATTTATAAATGAATATGGCAATGTTTCCACTTGTATATTGCCATCTTCTTCCGGTCTTTGATTCTCCAAGGAGTTCAAATCAACATAATATTTAAGGGTTTAAGTTAAATAATAATATTTTCTTACTATTTCCTTTATTGACAAACAGCAAGTGATAAATACATTTTATTTAAAACATTCATAGCATACAACAGAAATGACATAAGGTTTTCCTAACTACATTCACCAGTATTATTTAGGTCTTATGAGCTGTACAAGTAATAAAGCAGAGTTCTGCTGATACATTTGTTTGAGGTTGGAGTTTAAACACTATCCTTTTAAATTGAGGGTATTTCCAACTCTACCTTCACACACATGCGGGTACACCTACCCCGCATAAATACTTTCATTATTCCTACCCCATTCGCGTATTTAAATTATTGTATGAGTAGAAATATATACATTTATTAAATATGTATATGCACGTGCTATCACAAGATATTGAAAAATTCATATTTACCAATTTTATTAACTAGATGGCGCAGAATGAAAATGATTAAGAAATGATTACAGGTGAATATAAGTTTGGCTTATCATAATAATTATAATGCTTTTGAGTGATTGTTTGTGTGTGTGAGCGCACACGCGCGTACGTGTGTAAACTTGCTACCTTAACTTAAACCAAATTTAGTTAATTTATAAACGCTATCTAAACAGTGAAACTGTTTGTAATTATAATAATAACATATTGTTTAAGCCTTTCTATTCCTTAATATATATGCTATACAATCACCTTTTTTTTTGCTGGCGTTATATTAACTCACATGTGTAAACAATAAAGCATAACATTTACCAATCTGCGCTATTTGATATTTCATTTCGGCAAAGTTGTCACGTGTCTAATGCTAGCTCTCCCCTGTCTTTGAATATCCAAGAATTTCGAAAACAGCTTATTCTAGGTTTAAAATAATTATATTTTCCTACTAGTTTTTTTCACTGACAATCAGCAATTAATTAACATATGACATTCATAGCATGCAACCACAGCAACACCAACAACATAGTTTTTGACAAGCAGCAATATTATTATTATTATTATTATTATTAATTTGGTTTTGTGACCACTACAGGTAATTAAGTTGAGAGTATAGAGTGCAACCACGAATTATATAATTGTGATAGCAAGAAAAAACATATAATCACTCTGTATCTAATAAAAAAAACATCAGGAGAGAATATAATCTCTTCTACCATCTATAAAATGAGGAATCACCTACAAAATAGCTCAGGACATGCTGAGAGGCACCAGAACGCTTATTGACAATGTCTCCAAAGGTTTTTCTCGACATTTTTACTCTTCCAACACCATCAAACACAACAACGTTTGGGCTCTTTGCTGGTCTCTTCCAATAACACAACGTTATAACTTTTGTTTTTATCAAGTTCGTTTAAGCACTTGACACGATTGTATACCTCTTTCTTGATCTGGTCTAATGCAATTCACAATACCTCCTCGTCTCAAATGGCATCCTGGTGAGCAGAATTGGAAATCGTTTGATGACGATGAGGTTTGTGATGAATAAGATTGGAGAGGATTGCGTAGGAACCCTCACAAATGCTACATTTAAATGAAAACTGGCAACTGGATATACAGCGAAAAAAATATCCTTGGGAGAAAATAAACACTGTCACTCAAGCGGCAACGCCCTCTACTCACAAACTGACTTATCTTATGCATGTTCCCCTCTCACGTTTATCAAAATGTCACCACTAACTCCGATGACGTCAGCAGAGTGCTACGGCAACATGAGCACATCTGGTTTTTTAATTCACTTTTAAACATCACACTTTGTCCTCCGATATATATCATACAGCGTGCTTTATATTTAAATTGCTTACATTACAAATAATAGGTAGTCTTTGGAAGGAAGACGTTACCGAAACTGCCCAGACCAGTTATGTAGTCTGCGGTGGGTACTCGGTTGACTCTGGTGGCGGATATGCTAGTGACTCTGGGGATGTAAGCAGTGACTGACCCGTCGTGAAGGGTGGTGGTGAGTGATGTGGAGCACGGAAGGGTGGTGGAGGCCTGTGCAACACGGCCACAACGTCCTCTTTGTGGAAATTGTACATAGCACATGTAATATTACACAAGTAAGACTCCTTGATTATCTCGTAGGGTAGTACTTCAGTTGCTCTTATCGTGTTACAGAGTCGCAGAACTCGATGTAGCCTCGCTCCTGTGGTACACCTCTGTCGTGGTTCACTACTTTGTAAATTACATGTCTATCTTTCACAGCCACACTGTGAATATTTTCTGGTGTCATATGGACACGCCTCGCAATTGTATGACCCACAAACATTAAATTAATATAATCTGTTCTAATCATTGTGAGTGTACCTGACCACTAAATTTGTTGGATGGTTTATAGGGTCCACTATGCTAAACGGTATTAAACGTGCACATGTATTAACTGCCCAGCTACCTGATGTTGCTGTTAACTTCTTGACTCTTCCACCCGTCTCTTAAACGCGTTCAAAGTTCACAATGGTAGGTGAACTGGGTTTTACTCCAGCGCAGGTAAATACCAGTTTTTCGTTATTAATCTCCTACACGTCTTCATCTGTTAGGGTACCTAAAGGACTGGGCAAAATATACAAAACTTACCATCTAGATAGGCTATTAGGTGTCTCCCGAACTTTGTATTGACGGCTTTTAATTTGTTCACCGAGTACTTTTGCTCAACGAAAATATCACACAATTTTACGGTCTTCCCGGCGTCAACAATAATTACCAGCTGCTCTAACTTGTCCATCTTGATCCGCTCTACAAACGCTTATAAACAGACGACCAAGCGGGCCCCCTCTATATCTACCCCACCCTCCCTTGATCTACATCACGTGGTATGAGATGAACAGGGTCAATGAACTCCCCGTGATATATTCATGTCTCGACTTGTCTTGTTGAGCTGCCAAACTGGTGGCATTCACCTGGGAAAACCCATCGCCGGGGGTTGGATTGTGACAACACCCATTCCTGCCTGTCTTTACACGTCGAGCCTCCAATCTGACACCGCAGGGTCTCCCATGTTTATTCTTATCTCGATTTTTCAAAGCATCATTATAACGATGGTGTGCGGTAGATTAATGTAAAACAGTGTGAATTTACCGTTACTCGTCAATTGTGCTCTCGTATCCACTGAGTACTGATGTACTCTCGGGAATCCACCAGTTTTCATGGACCAAATGCTGGTACACATTCTACCTGGTCTAATTATATTAAGTGGTCGACCAGTTTTAACTGATGTTTAATTTCGCCCTCGCAAATATGGGATACATTCAACACCTGCGAAAGAAATCGAAGTTCGAATCACTGTGGGCACGCCACCTAAATGTCAGGCTCATCTTATTCTGGTGGGGGATGTTGAAATCGAATCTCTTCTGGGTAAATTGGTGGTAATTCTCCTTCCAGGTAAAATGATGAAACATTTTCTTAATCATCCCTACCACGCTATCATAATTAATATATAGACGTTTAGCCTGAAAGGGTGCATGCAACTCATCTAGTTATGGCAGTGGAGGTTGTGGTTCGAATCTCCTCTGAAGTGTAATGTCACTAGTTTCCCTCTACAACACTCCGCGTAAACATTGGAACATTTCTACTCCCAAGCCAAAAGTGGTGCATGGCTGATACTTACATCCACGAATTTCGAAGAACGATACCGAACAAACAATTTTAGTAGACTTTTGTGATGGAGGATAGCGGTCCCTAACGGAAGATTCCGAGGCCCCTAATTGTGCATAATCAGAGCTGTATCATTGCTCTCTAGTTGCGACATCAGTGGGAAAAATCCCTTGCCAGGGGAGGGTTGCGACATAATTCAAGGTCGTGATCTATTTCTGTCTCGACTTGTCTTGTCGAGCTGCCAAAATGGCGCCAGGGCTGCGATGACGTCACCGGGAAAACCCATTGCCGGGGAGGGGAGGGTTGTGACACTAAAATAGATTCAGACTCTTGCGGCAACTGTTCACACTCTACGCTAATGAGCCGTCAGGAGAGTTTCGGGCTGTGCTCTCACTAGCGATGCTGACACGCCGTAGGAGTGCCCGACGCCATGTACTGCACGTTACCTCTACCAATAAATAAAATAAACTCCAGCGCCCGTTCAAATCCTACCAGACATTAAAAAAACCAATGAAACAGAAACAAACAAGTTTGTAACACATACAAACTGTGGAAAGGGGGTAAGGGGGAATTAAAGGGTGGTTGAGGGGGAAAGCCTTCAACCAATCACAGGCCAGGGATGTCAGCCAATCACAGCGCTGTGATGACGTCACAGCATTGCGTAATCATCACAATACACACTCTCTCCAAACTCAAAAGTCAAAGTGGTGAGAGAGGGCACTCCAGGTAGTTACATGTCACAATCAACATGGGATCGATGGTCTTACTTTCTTTCCGTAGGAAGTTGTGCTATCCAGATTTTTATCACTAAATAAAATTCGTTGACACCCTCTGGGTTTGAGCTTTTTATCATCGGATCCTGTGTCGATCACTTTACTCCAAGACCACTGAGGTCGACTACGTTAAAGTAGCTCTAGTAACTTTCCTAGCTGTCATATAAGGTTCTTCCTATGGAAATTGGACTCTATGTGTGTGTGTTTGTATAGTCGAGTAAACTATAGACCTCTCAAAGCCTTCTGGAGTTTGTGGTAATAAATACACTGCAGGTTCTACCACTACTAAAGTGACTAAACGACCATATCACACGACGTCGGGGCTAAGGGTTTGGGGCTGGTGGAGAGGGGTACATACAGCGAACACAAGTTCTCGCTTCATTTTATAAGGGACTCACAGCAGTGGACGAGCATTATAAGGCACATTGTTAGGGAGTTTGGGGTTTGAATCTTGGCAGGAGGTGCACTGGGAGTGTTTTTAAAACTACGACTGAACTTCCTTTAAACAATAACCATTACTTAAGGCAAAATTTTGGCCTTAAGGTGTAGTAAAATGGAATGGGAGTTAAGGTGCGTAGTTTTGCAGTTTTCATGGAAAGATTTTTTTTTTTCAAAGTAAATAAGACATTATTTCAGTAAATACGTTAAGTTTAATTTTTCATGCATAGTAATCTCTACAGTTCCTCAATGTGTGTTGTTGGTATCGCGGCGTTTGACTAAGAACCTTAAAAATTAAGAAAAGAAGTATCGGTCAAATTACGCTGATTATTCTTACAGATATTCAAGAGCTGTTGAAATTAACAAATGTAGAAAATTAAATCAAATGTATCTACCTACTGAAGCTACATTTTAATTTACTTTGGGCTTTTTTTTGGTCATAATTACAAAAAAAAATACTTGCCTTTACTTCTCTTCCTTTTCTTTCCACCCCACCTTAATGACACGTTTTATAAATTTGGTAATTAAAAAAAAATGTTTCTAGGTTACCTTAGTTTGTTCATAGCTCTTGTCTGAAGAGTTTGTTATTTGATTATCACACGTTAATTCCCGTAGTTCTTTACTATAACGTTGGTAACCGGACGCACGAAATTTCAGCATATAGTGGTTTTTGCATTAAAGAATAGCATACACCATCTAATTTTCATATATTAGTAGGATACAAATTATTTAAATATTATTTTTATTCCCCGTCTCCCCTTCATTTATTCCCTATATTTTGACTTGAAAATGCTGAGTGAGTCACAGGCGAAACGTCGTTTAGTTTAATTAATACATGAGTAAAATTCAACCTCAAAAATCTATCATTCAAATGAGCTCTCACAAACATTTACAAAGTTATATAAAGAGGTAGAGGTTCTTCTAAAGAAGTTAAAACTACTACAAACACCATCAAACAAGTGATTCAACCAACATTTTAGAATCTCCGTTGAAGGTTTTATAAAGGAAATGTAAGCGTCACCAGTATTTATATGAGACGTTGACTGAAGAGCTATTCGCTCTAAAGTAGAGCCTGTGGGATTAACTTACCCACACGGAAAAGTTCGTTTTTCGCTTCTGAAGCGTTTACTTTGTAACCTATTCCTTTCCTTTTCATATCACCCTCCCTTCTCTTTCACCGCAACGAATTATGTAAGGTAAGGAAACGCTAGGGGAAATCCCCGCCTGGTAATTAAAAGATAAGTTGTTCTTTCGTCTAGGGCGTTGTGCTTCAAACGATGGTCAATCTCACTCCGTGATACTTTGTTGACTTTTAGACCTGGAATTGAACTAAAGTGTTCGTCCAGTGCCTTGTTCTTTTTACTTTATCGTGTAGATAAATTATTGCAACCGTGAATATTTTCGACCTGCAAGATCACAAATTCAATACTAAATACCACCATTAGTTTCCGATTTTCTGTCAGTATGGATGCTGCCAACTTCACGGACCTAAATTATATTTGGATCCTAACATCTTATTACTCGTTCGGTCTCTAAGCATAGTAATGTACTAAGAAAATTAATAAATAAAAACACATCTCCCCTCTTTCTCTGTCTCGCAAGGGATAGTTTCTGCCGGTGTATCTTTTACTAACCAGGTGTCAAGCGTTTATGTATTTTTTTTTAAGGTGTTACATATTTTTACGTAGCTAACATTAATATCAGCCTATATTAGCAAGAGACCACTGATTCCCTTCTTCTAATACAACCTTTCACAACCCTGTATCAACTGGCAAATGCTGTTAAAATTTGATTTATAACAACTTTTAATTGTTACAAAATAATGTTTTTAGTAAGGTAGGTAGGTGTGTTTAAAAATAGTTGGGGAAGGGTACTTACTAAGCCTACTTAGATAAGCTACAAACTCCATATCTGACAGTTGTTCCTTTATTTAAGCTGCACTTTCCTCTTATTGATCCCTCAAGTAAGATATTTCAGGTGATCGCAGAAATGTTCTACTTTTCTTGAATCCTAATTACTACCTCAATTCAAGAAAATTAACTTTCTTTACTTTCCAATACTATCTTGTTTGTAGGGAAATAAAGGGATTTGGAATCTTGACAGATATAATTTTACAATCGGAAGTTTAACAAGTTGCATCTTGAAGATGAAAATTAAATTACTAACCAAGATTTGGTTGATGATAAATACAATAATTAAAACTGTTGTAAGAGTAAAAAACTAAAACATCAAAGTTTTTATATGTATATGTGGACCCCCCTTTAATAGGGTTCCATCAAATCCCAGGGGCGTCCAACAAATTCCATAGGGGTCCGGACCCTCACTTTCGACACCCTTAAACCTTTAAAAAAAATTATTCTAGCCCTTAAAACAAGGGTTAGGTATCAACTATTATTTTTGAACTATTCTTTTTCCAAAGAGGCTCAACAATTTTGTTTAAAATAGATATCTAGATATATTTTACATGAAAAATAATACTGTATACCTATTTTTTGGGAGAAAATTATCTTAAGAGTATAGTGACATTTTCTATAGGACCCCCCCCCCCCCACCCCTTTCTAGAAAAAATATCTCTCTACACCTCTGACAGGCCCTATGAGAGAGTGGGGGGGGGGGGGAGGTACATCGTAACCACGCCCGGGGATCTAAAATAGACTTTAAAATTTCCTGGGATCTCAGAAAATGTTTGCATAATTAAGACTTGCATTCACATTTCTACTACTAGTACTATTACTAAATTAGTAGATTATAAGTCTTTTATTCCATTTTTTTAGATGTATAAGTATGAATTAAAATATATTTTTGTGTCTTATTTCTTCTTTTTTTTCAGATAGGATTATTATTCTTTCCTTAGACAGAATTAGGAAAAATGAAAGGAGGCCCAAAACACTTGATACCCCCTGAAAATTTTTTTTCAAAAGGGCTTGCTTTATGCTTATATATGTAATAGGCTCTTGGTGCCACCTCCTTCGAGCCATCTCGTTTAACTACTTAGTAGGCCGCAAGCCGCCACTGTGTAAGATCTTCCTCTCCACCCCTACTCCATTAGTGTGAGTACATGTATATCACAGACGGGAAATGAGAAATGATGCACGTAAAATACAAACTATTGATACAACTTATACTTGATTTTAAAAAAACACATTTGAGTGCAACATATTTATTATTATTATTATTATTATTATTATTTTATTATTATTATTATTATTATTATTATTATTATTATTAGCACCGCGTCTTACTACCCGTTCGGGTTATACGCACATACGCTAATGTGTAATGGTAGGGTGATTGTGAGATGAAATGGAGGACCTACAGTTTAACGTGGAATCCGCACCACGGTGGAGGCCTGGCATTCCCCACATTCACAAGTTGTGATTAATACACGTCTTGTCAGAAGTAAAGGAAGGGTTTGGCAATCAAATAAATCTATGCCGTGACCGAGAATTGAACCCCAGACCCCAGCACATGTTATTTCCACGTATGTTGACACCAACTTAATCTAAGACAACACACTCATCAAACATTATTGATACAAGCTGTATAACACACGCAGAACAAGTGTTGTCGAGGGGGCCAACTAACTGTCATCAGGCTCCTTAAGTATTAATTTGAACTAATCGAGATTTTTATTTATAATAATTTTAGTAATAATAGTATTACTAGTTTTTTTAAAATCATTTTAATTAATAATTAAATAATAATAAAAACCACAACTTTGATGAATATATTTATAATCTTAATACAAACCTTAAACAAAAAGTCCTGTCACATTAAAGTGTTAAATATGTACATAAGCCTAAAAAGTTTTAGTAGGTAATAATATCAACTAAAACTACTGGAGAGTTTTAACTCTAAGCTACATTATTTTCCATACATTAGAGCTTAGTTGAAAGAGTTGTTGATTAGGTTATGTAGATAGGGTGAAGTGGGTGTTACGTCATGTTGGAGCTAGGAGAGGAGATGTTAGGTCATGTAGGAGATAGGTGAGGGGGTTTGGTCATGTAGGGATAGGATGAAGGGTGTGCTATTCATGTAGAAATAGGATGAGGGGGGTGTTGGGTCATGTAGGAGATAGGTGAAGGGTGTGCTATGTCATGTAGAAATAGGTGAGGGGGGTGTTGGGTCATGTAGGGATAGGGTGAAGGGTGTGCTATGTCATGTAGAAAATAGGGTGAGGGGGGTGTTGGGTCATGTAGGGGATAGGGTGAAGGGTGTGCTATGTCATGTAGGAGCTAGGGTGAGGGGAGTGTTGGGTCATTTAGGGGATAGGATGAGGGAGGTTTTGTCATTCTTTACAACATTAAAATAGGCTTATTGGTTTCAATACTTTTAATTAGTTTCATTGCAACGGGGGGAGGTGGGTATTGCCCTGATCTCCCACTGACGTAGAGAAGGCTCTTATCTAAATCAAATAATGTGTAAAAGCGTTGTTCAGAGACAATACTAGTCAAGAACTGGAGCAAACATTTGTGAAGTGCCAAAGTCTTCGAGCAAACAACGAGACGTAGTTACGAGCGATTGTCCGGAACTTTCTTGTTTTGGTACGAAAATGGTTCGCACCAGTGGTTAGCTTGTTTAAACACACTTCCACTACCAGTGGTCGAGGAGGAAGAGTGAGGAAGGGGTAGAGGGAGATAATTGTAGGGTTGACTCTGTTTTAATGTTGTGGAAGAAATACACTCCATTCAAGAAGAGGTGGAAGTGTTTGATGATAAATATCAGTTAATTCAGATATATCAGTTTGTTAGCTGTGGTCATCTCCTTTTCTGTCTTGAAATACAGTAGATTCCTGTTGATTGGGACACATCGGGGCTAGATCACTCTGTCCCAATTAAGCGGCAGCCCCATTTAAGAGAAATTTTAGCCAATGATCTGTAAAAAAAACCATTCTAACGGAGAAAAAAAGTTTGAATAAAATAAAAGTAATGTGGCATTTAAGAAAAGCACAATATATTTATTATATATTCGTACATACATTTATTTAAACATAGCTAAGGCTACAAGCAAACAAACATATTATGTACGTATGTAAAATGAAGATACAGTCAAAATTATGACTGTCAAACCAGGGTTACATTTTAATAAGGGTTCTTATTTTGAATAAAAGTTATTGAGTGTATCTTGGCGTGTTCTCTTTATGAACTGCAACTGAACACATTCGGCACAGGTATCTAATGCTGATAAAGGACTGCCTTCATTGCTTTCTTGCATGATATATCATCTCAATTCAGCTATTTATCTCTTGGCCTTCTGGCTAGTCACTCACTTGAGTATATCATAGTCACCATTTCTTGGTCTTCTTGTGTCATATTGATTGGTTTATCATAATTGGCTCCGCAATCGTTTCCTCATGACCTTAATTTTCATCTTGGCACTAAAGGTGATCGTCAATTTGATTACCACGACACAGAACAAGCGCAACATAACCACCTTACAGCACGACTTCGCAATAAGTGACTCGGCTGCTGCCACATGAGGGCCAGTTCCATTGCCAGACCTAGTAGCACTTGAGGCGTACAAAGTCTGACAATGAAACTGGCCCCATGAGATCTATGTTTTGAACGTGGGTGCCATCTAAATAGAGTTTGTTGTTCAATAATGACCTTCACTGCCCCAATTAAGCGGCAAAGTGGCCTAAATAAGCGGAAACAACTCAGTCGAAATACTTGTTTGGTTTCTGTTCTTCAAATGTTGTCGCAAATAAACGGCTTCCCCATTTAACCAGTGACCCATTTAATCACTGTATTAAACAGAGAATAAACAAAACCATAATTTTATTCCGGTATTCTTTCTTTGCTACATTATGAGGCACTCCGTAGTTTGTTTGCATCTCCAAACATATTATCTTAAATAAAGACACTGGCTAAGGTGGGGTGGTCATGTGGCATGTATGGGTGGTGACAAGCATGCATCCAAACTTTTAGTTAGGGAACCTGAATATACTAGACGATTTGGTAGACCGAGACGTCAGTGAAGGATAATGGGAAAATGGATTTGAAGGGGATTGGGTGAGTCTGTCTAGGAAATGGATGGAGACGACTTTGGATGTACTTTAATGGGGAGCTTGCGTTCTGTCAACCTTGAACTTTCCACTACCTTAAGACAAGAGCATTAATTAGATAAGATGGTATGTTATATTTTAAAATGTTATCCGTAAAGGACGTCTAAGGCGTTAGGTTACATTAGAATAGATTGCCGGAGATGGACTAGGATCACATCTTGACTGGGCTCATAAAGTGGTGGACTCACACATGAATCATACCATGCTTTCCACAATAGCCTCTAAGCTAATATGGTTACATCAATTCGAAAAGATTAAATCTTTAAATATGTAAATATGTGTTAACACATATAAATTATCAAACAAAATTTCTGTAATAGAGTTCTACTCTGGAAATTTGAATTTACTGACTGGCTCAGCAATTAGGTCCTGGGAAAAAACACAGGACTGGTCTTGAATATAAAGCGTCTCGTCCTCCTCCATTCCATCACCTCCACCTGCTACTCCACATCAACCGCTACACATTACTCAAGATCCCATATACAGCCTCTACGTTCCAGAAAACCACATATGTGAACACGCGAGTTAATGTATCAACTTCACCTGGTCTTGATTCGTTTCACTGTGATGTTGATTTTAAGATAAAGCCATACTCTATTGTGTCAAGGTAAGGCTGTTAACTTGCTTGGTTCTACTATGGTGTAGTTTATAAGATAGAGCCATAGTGTATTATGTCAAGGTAAGGCTTTTAACTTGTTTGGTTCCACTATGGTGTAGTTTATAAGATAGAGCCATAGTATAGTATGCCAAGGTAAGGCTACTAGCCTGCTTGGTTCCATTATGGCGTAGCTTATAAGATAAGGCTATAGTCTAGTCCATCAAGACTGTACCCATTCAGGATAAATGGAATGTACAGATAATTATGTTAACTGGTACTCGATCCATGAACTTCAACCAGTAGTCTATAATAGATTAGCCCTCACTAATAACTGTATTCCCAGTCGACCACGCCCGATTGTTAACTAAAGGTATATTACGAGAGAGGTGGACGGAAATTATTCGTAATGGGATCTGTGTCAGCAAATAAGCACTAATCTACTAGGTGGAGAAAGCTCTTTTAGGCTAAAATGGAAATGACGTCATGCGAGTGTAGACCTAAAGTCGATGCGTTCTTTGGTTGAACCTTTTCATATAGTCAAATAAAGCTACTAGATCAAATTCTAAACCAACGTGGGATGTGTTTACAGAACTCATTTAATAAATGGCACAACACAATATTATTTACTTTAGTTGATACCAACATTTTCTGAAATTGACCAACATTAAATTACTTCTTAATAGGTTTTCGCTTGAAAAAAAAAAAAGCAATTTGATAATAATATTAAATACTCTTCAGATATAAATTTTGAACAAAGTTGCTATAGCAAATTTTTTAAATTTAAATTTTCAAAATTCATTGCTCATTAAACTAAATCAATATTTCTCTGAAAAAAAAAAAAACCAGTACCGTGTATACATTGCTATTTATCTTGGAAAAAATCCATAGCTATCCATTCAAAACAAAATAGTTAAAGCTAACTACGAACAAATTTCAAAATCAATAATTTGTAAACTACCCATAATTTTACGACTTGAATGAAAATCACAATTTGTATTAGATTTACGCCGATGGAACATCTAAATATCAATTTTCAATTAAAACCATCAAACCATATCAGCTGCAGCCCAGGTACATACTGACACAGAGACAGGAATACAAAAGGACAGATACAATTGTAAACCCATATAACCGTAATAGTGAAAATGTTCAGGATTAAAATACTTTATTTTTTGAAAAAGTAAAAAAAAAATTGTTTTATTGTGATCTATGCAACAGCAATGTATTTGCATACAAGGACGCAAACATTTGTCAGTCTACAATGTATATTGATGGATCTAGGTTAGTGTGGATGAGGTTTAAGATAAGAGTAGAGGGAGCGCGAGAAAAGATAAGTGTGTTTGCAGCTTTTATAGCAAAACCTTTTTTAGTCAAAATAAATATTATTATTAGCCCACGTCTTACTACCCGTTCGGGTTATACGCTCTTACGCTAATGTGTAATGGTAGGGTGATTGTGAGATGAAATGGAGGACCTACAGTTTAACGTGGAATCCGAACCACGGTGGAGGCCTGGCTTTCCCCACATTCACAAGTTGTGATTAATACACGTCTTGTCAGAAGTAAAGGAAGGGTTTGGCAATCAAATAAATCTATGCCATGACCGAGAATTGAATCCCAGACCCCAGCACAGAAGTCAGACAACTTACCCCTAGACTGCCAGGTCACCCAAAATAAATAAAATAGGCTTAAGTAGAAACATAAGTTTAATTTTCTTCACATGGTGATATCAACAGTATTTGAATAACTGCCGTGAGAAATTCAGAATTAGATGAGAAACTTTTTAAATGATGAGAAAAAGTTGTCATTAAAATTCCAGGCCCCCCTTGACAGATATTCAGCAACTGTTGATATCACCACCTGAATAAAATTAAATCATACGTTTCTACGGAAGCAATCTTTTATTTATTTTGGACAAAAATATTTTTCGCTATAAAAACTGCAAAAACACTGACCGTTTCTTGCGTCTCCTACACTCCAACCTTAATGTGTCCGACCACCTGTTCCTATAGGAAGGGTTGAACGTGTAATTGCACCAGTTGGAATCAAACTCTGACCATCCTGATCAAAATAATATGACAATCATTTGATCCTGCCAATCTTATATAGATTTTTTTTTTTTTTTTTTTTTTTTTTAGCATGGGTGGACACCCATCATCTAAATCGTAATGGCTGTAACATTTGCCCTCCAACATCCATGACCAAGAGTATTCACATAACATCTAAATATATCCACAGTGGTGGACACGCGGTTAAAAGTGCCAGTCTAGTTTGGTTTCCAAGTGACGGGGAGGAGTTTAGGGGGTCGAATCTCGGCCGGGTCCATTTAGAGTGGCTTGTGTATTGGTAGGATCACCCGCTAGTTTGTTGAGTGGCCTGCGAAACACTAGAAAATAAAAATAGCAAAGAATGAGTTAGTTGTAAGGCGCAATACGTAGCTCGTAACTTGTAAGAGCGCCAAGTGCCCGCAGCGGCCGGGTTGAGCACTTCCACTTCCAGTGGCACTTGACTTCTGTGGGGATGTAAGGAAGGCGAGCAAAGGTAAGGGTTTTTGTATTTTTTAGAACAAAACCCTTTTTGGACGAATAATAATAATAATAAATATTAGCACCGCTTCTTACTACCCGTTCGGGTTATACCCTTTAAGTACTAATTACGCTAATGGATCAGGAATTGGGAAGGTTGAAATAAAGGAAGTGAACCTGAATTTGCGTGGAGGGAGAGTGGAAAACCATTTAGGAAAAAAAAAGTTCACCCGACCGAGATTTGAACCTCGATCTCCCGTCTTCAGCAGTCGAGCAGCTCAACACAACTAGCGCGTTAGCCAACTACACCACCAAGGCGTGATTGGACGAAATACATCAAATATTTCTCCAGTAGAAATATATAGTTTAATTTTATTCACAAGGTAATACCAACAGTTGTTGAATATATATCGTGATTAAAGCGGCATTAGATGAAACACTTTTTAAATGAATAGAAAAAGTTATCATTAAGTCTCTGGACATCCTTGACAGATTAGAGAAATGCTAAGGTCATTATGTGCAGAAAACTAAACTATGTGTTTGTACTGAAGCAATTCTTGATTTATTTTGAACAAATTTTTTCGCTATAAAAACTGAAAAAAGACTGGTCTTTTCTCTCCTCCCTACACTCCAACCAAATCACCAGTCTCGCTCGCTCGGCCAATGGAACACACCTAACTCAGGTAGCACAACTCCATTACTATACTTTCATGGTGCATTTTTCTGTGTTTTCCTTAAAAAAAAACAGTGAAATCTAGAACAATGAAACTATTTTATCAGATTTAAAAAAAATACAACAAAGGCTAAAAACAATTATTTCAAAGGGAAAAAACTAATAAGCCTATCCCGTTTCAATATTTTTTGTAAATCATACAAAAAAAATCATTCTTTCATATGTTTCACGGTTGTAGCGTAAGTCGTGTATATAATTTCACGGCTAGCCGGACGAGATACGAGGCCTAATAGAGCGTTGAAATACATTACATTCAACTGTTTTTAATATTGTAATATTTATTTGTTGTTAAAAAAATGAAGTTAAAAATACCATAAACAACCTTACAATTTAATCTGAATCCGTTAAAAAAATGCATGTGAACATTTAAAATTATTTCATTTTCAGCGACGTTTTTACTCAAATTGTTTAAGTTCTGTAGTTAATCATGAATGTGAAGGTTGTAGGAGACTTAATCCACTCTTCCTTAAAACAAAAAAATTGTTGAAGAACTAGGTGGTCTTGGGGGTAAAGAGTTCGCCTCAGGACCCGATGCTCGTGGGTTCAAATCCGGCTGGGGTCACCAGATTTTTCTTGGGTGATAAGAATCCTCACCACAGCTTCTTTCGGAGGAGAAGTAAATTCGTTGGCCTCATGTCAATTGTGACATGTAAAAGAAACCTTGGAGCTTTGGGGAAAATACCTTTCCCTGCAAAACTAGTAGGTCCTTTCACACTCGCTCATAGAAATTATCGTGTGCTGGTGTAATCAGTCGGTTCGTAAAGTGCACGTTAAACACCTCAAATAAATATAAATCATTTGTTGCTATGATCTCAACAGAAAATGCCAATTTATTTCAGGATTATTGTTGTGGTTTTTGAAGCGTCAGAGGTCTTATTTTCATCAGAAACATCGCAGTGTGGGATTTTTATTTTAAGGAAGTTGGTGCCCTTAAAAGATTGTTTGAAGCATTCGCTACTTGATAGGTTGCGAGGGACTACGTCACGGGCACGCATTTTTGTCTGTTGCTTTTAACAACGCCGCTACCAAACCCTTCCTTCACCTCTGACAAGACAACTTGTGAATGTGGGGAATGCCAGGCCTCCACCGTGGTTCGGATTCCACGTTAAACTGTAGGTCCTCCATTTCATCTCACAATCACCCTACCATTACACATTAGCGTAAGTGCGTATAACCCGAATGGGTAGTAAGACGCGGTGCTAATAATAATAATAACAACGCCGCTAAACGAGTAAGTAACGCACTTGTTGAAATATTTATCAAACGTCGAAAATTGACGTAGTGCGCTTTAAGATACGGACGACTAGCTACGTAACGACGCTTATTTGTTTTATAATTTAACGTAATTTTCCCTACCCGTACTGGTGGTCACACGGTATAATACGTTACTTTCACACTAGACTGGCTCGTTGGTTTAAATCTCGGCCGGGTGTAATGAGGGTCGTTTCCGACATGTGATACATCTTTTGTGGTTTTCCATCCTCTCTCTACACTTATGCGTAAATTATAAATTTTTAACATTTAATATACCCCTGGACAGATTGTGGTTCAAGGAATAATAAAAAAACATGTTCATAGGGAGTTAAGTGGGTGCCTACGTGTTTAGGGTCAAGATATTTATGTTTAAAAATCTTTGAGAGACATACAAGTCCACAAACATAAACGGTCGTTACACTTTGATAAAACCCAAAACAACCTTAACAGGCAAATCGCACCTAGTTTAACTGATTCTATTCTGAATGTAGCTACCCACCTCACTGGGTACAAGCACAAAGAGACTAGTCTCGTCTAGTGGGGTTTTACAGGGCGTTAGAGGCTCGCTAACTTATCTGGAGCACTAATCCGTGTTTTTCATACTATATCTTCACGCAAATTATGGAACATTTCTCTAAATTTTAAAACTCCGTATCACACTAGTGTAATTAAAATTAATTTAACTAAGACGGGTAGTAAGATACGGTGTAAAAAATAAACACCTAACAGTAATGTTTGTTAAAACCTTGAAACAGTAAAACCCCGTCAGACCAAATCCCGGTAGTCCGAAATTACGGATAATCCGAACACACTTTTCGGAAAACGGGGGAAAACAAGTCAAATGATATATATTGTGTTTGTTAACAAGCTCAAAGCCAAAATAGAATTATAAGAAACGGTGATATCTGATATTAAATGTTTAATATTTAGATGCTGTAGACAGCACAATATATTTTCTTGTTACTACAAATAATTTCAATACATATCACGTGCTATACAACAGTTAAATAAATGAAAATTTGACTAAACACCTTAAACTGTAATTTAAAATTCGTAAAAATCCTGTATCCCTGTATTCTCCAGCTTAATCCGAATTTTCGCTTTTTCCGAACAAGTTTCTATCTCAATTGGTTCGAATTAACAAGTTTTTATTGTATATTATATAATTTTTACACTCACAATATTGTTTTCATACTACGGTTAAATGGAAAAGTAAATGTATTATTATTATTATTATTATTATTATTATTATATTTAGCACCGCGTCTTACTACCCGTTCGGGTTATACACTTTAAGTACTAATTACGCTAATGGATTAGGAATTGGGAAGGTTAAATTAGAGGAAGTGAACCCGCATTTGCGTGGAGGGAGAGTGGAAAACCATTTAGGAAACCCCCCCTCCCAGTTCACCCGACCGAGATTCGAACCTCGATCTCCCCGTCCTCAGCAGTCGAGCTCAACACGACTAGCGCGTTAGCCAACTAAGCCACCGAGGCGGGTAAGTAAATGTAGAGTACAAGCTCATTCCATCGTTCTTTTTCATACGCAGAGGAATAAAGCTACTGTAAGTGCGCTGAACAACTACTTACTCGATATTAAAGAGAGCCGAGGCTATACGGTACTTTATTTTATTAGTTTTGTTTTACAAGTTATTTGACCGCTATTTATTTAAATACATTAACTTAACTTTTCTGGGATACAGCCATTTGGCAAACACTCAACCAGTCGGTTGTCAATGTTCATTTGTTTAACGTTGGTTTTTTTACTGCTCTTATAAACATTTCAATGAACTTCTTGTGAACGTTATTGGTTTTGTTATAATCTGCAATACCTTAATAGACCGGTTTCGATGGCTGAATAGTCTAAGGCATCACTCTAGCAATAAACTGAACTACTGATGACGGGTTCGTATCCTGGTCGAGTATACTGGGGAAGGGGGAGGGACTTTTCCAATCTCCTTCCATGGGAATGTGTGTACACTTTCTCTAAATTCAACTTTTCTCATTCCTAACTTATTAACGTGATTGGTAAATATGTGTACAGCCCGAACGGGTAATAAGACATGGCGCTAAAAAACTTTTTTTTTTATAAAAATGCTTGCAATATACAGTCATGGCTGTATCGGCAACTAAAGTTAATATAATTATATTTTAAAACATTAGTTTGTCCTAATTCAGACAACAACAATATTAAATAAAATGGAACAACGCACCGCAGACACGTTCTCTCACTTTTTTTCTTAAAAATATACAGTTACTAAAGACTCTTTTAAGATTTGTGAATCTAAATAATAGGTCTATACATTGTTATAGAAACATTAAACCAGAGACCATAAATGAAATAATATTCACTTTTACTTACTCTATGGCATTAGAAACTAGAAACACTGTTACAGAAATATTGAGAAAAGAGAAACATCTTTGTCCATCAAAGAGCATAATAATCAAATTAATTTTCAAAAACCTGAATTAAAAAGTATATATATTTGGTTATAGCTCAGGAACTATTGGCTTAGTAAAAATGTATTTCAAATTAAAGATTTTCATCTTTAATAGGACTATAATTTTACAATGATGAGTTATTTTGTATCTCAATAACTGTGGAGAGATGATGAAAATTGGAAAATTCCCCCCCCACATAAACTATCCTCAAATTCATATCCATGAAAAAATGAGAACTGCCAGCTTGTTTATAGCGATAAACAGTGTCGAGATATATCATTTAATCTAAGCCGTTAGAGCGAATTTCGAGAAAATCTATTTTTTCTCTTTTTTTCTCCCTTCAGTAAACTACCCTTGAATTTAAAGTTAGACATCTAATTCCAAAAAACCCTCGGAGGGACCTTGTGAAAACACCATATACCCCTCGACTGTATCTACTGGGAGTGGCATTTCCCGTTTGATCAATCCTCTTCCAACGTTGATGCGGGAACACTTCCCTTAAACTACCCTCTTTTTCCCTAACTCATAGATTACGCTTTTAATAACCCATGTGTTGAAACGAACAGTCCAATCTTCATCAGAAGACACTTTTCTGTGCGCTAGAATCGTGGTACTAAATCTTTTTAAATATATTTATAATTTAAGTTATGTGATATTTGACTGCCAGTCCTAAGAAATATTATCAATAGTCCATATTAATAAAAAACAATACTAGTAAAATAGCAATGTTGATTGCAAAAATAATGTTTGTACTTTGTAAAAGAGTCTTTCTATCTGAATCGTACTCTAAAAATAATAAAAAAGTATTAAAAATACATATTAATCCAGGCACTCCAAAATCTAATAATTGACTTTCTCTTTCAATCCATTCGCAAGTGCGAGGAAGGTCTGATGAACGCAAGGGGAGGGAGATATTGGATAACGCTAAACGAATAACAAAACGGAAGTGTCTACCACTCACTTTCTACACCCATTCACACATTAAATAGCTATTTATCACTCTGGGAAACAATCAGGATGATGGATGAGCGCCCCGTCAGATTCGGACACTTGAAGTAGAGCAAAATATCTATCAGCGAGCAAAGGGCTCTCTAACGCAGAAGTGCCTGCGAATGATAAAAGAGGGCCAATCAACACGCTCTCACTCGAATACGATGTACAGTTCAATATTCATAGAAGAGGCTTCTTCAGGGCGCTATGAAAGCTCCGTCGGTAGCGCGTCTTCCTGCTGAGCTGAGGGCCACGGATTAAATTCTCAGCAAGGTCGAAAAAATGTATCATTGGTGAAATGTGGGTTTCCCCTTTGACAGTGATGTATCAAACACCAGGAGTTGGATGTTGGATAGAGTTAAGTTGGTTTTTAGGCCGTGTGCTGATTCACAAGCCGTGTATTGACTCAGAAAGTGTACGTTAAATGGCCAACCTCAAATAAATTTTAAATAAAATCCCTGGTGAAATTAGCTCAGTCATAATACAGCGACCTGATCCTAGGTAAGGGTTTGGCCAGACTCACAAGCGAGCGAGTGTCTGCGTGGTCAGACTGACGAGCGAGCGATCATCTGAGTGACTGCGTGGCCAAACTGACGAGCGATCGATCGACTGAGCGACTGTGTAGCCAAACTGACGAGCGATCGATCGACTGAGCGACTGTGTAGCCAAACTGACGAGCAAGCGATCAACTGAGCGACTGCGTGGTCAAACTGGCGAGCGAGTGAGCGAGCGACTGTGGGGCCAAACTGACGAGCGAGCGATCGACTGAACGACTGTGTGGCCAAACTGACGAGCGAGCGATCAACTGAGCGACTGCGTGGCCAAACTGACGAGCGATCGACTGAGCGACTGTGTAGCCAAACTGACGAGCAAGCGATCAACTGAGCGACTGCGTGGCCAAACTGACGAGCGATCGACTGAGCGACTGTGTAGCCAAACTGACGAGCAAGCGATCAACTGAGCGACTGCGTGGCCAAACTGACGAGCGATCGACTGAGCGACTGTGTAGCCAAACTGACGAGCGAGCGATCAACTGAGTGACTGCGTGGTCAGACTGACGAGCGAGCGATCATCTGAGTGACTGTGTGACCAAACTGACGAGCAAGCGATCAACTGAGCGACTGCGTGGCCAAACTGACGAGCGATCGACTGAGCGACTGTGTAGCCAAACTGACGAGCAAGCGATCAACTGAGCGACTGCGTGGTCAAACTGGTGAGCGATCGACTGAGCGACTGTGTAGCCAAACTGACGAGCAAGCGATCAACTGAGCGACTGCGTGGTCAAACTGACGAGCGATCGACTGAGCGACTGTGTAGCCAAACTGATGAGCGAGCGATCAACTGAGTGACTGCGTGGTCAGACTGACGAGCGAGCGATCATCTGAGTGACTGTGTGACCAAACTGACGAGCAAGCGATCGACTGAGCGACTGCGTGGTCAAACTGGTGAGCGATCGACTGAGCGACTGTGTAGCCAAACTGACGAGCAAGCGATCAACTGAGCGACTGCGTGGTCAAACTGGCGAGCGATCGACTGAGCGACTGTGTAGCCAAATTGACGAGCAAGCGATCAACTGAGCGACTGCGTGGCCAAACTGACGAGCGATCGACTGAGCGACTGTGTAGCCAAACTGACGAGCGAGCGATTAACTGAGTGACTGCGTGGTCAGACTGACGAGCGAGCGATCATCTGAGTGACTGTGTGACCAAACTGACGAGCAAGCGATCGACTGAGCGACTGTGTAGCCAAACTGACGAGCGAGCGATCAACTGAGTGACTGCGTGGTCAGACTGACGAGCGAGCGATCATCTTAGTGACTGTGTGGCCAAACTGACGAGCGATCGACTGAGCGACTGTGTAGCCAAACTGACGAGCAAGCGATCAACTGAGCGACTGCGTGGTCAAACTGGCGAGCGAGTGAGCGAGCGACTGTGTGGCCAAACTGACGAGCGAGCGATCGACTGAACGACTGTGTGGCCAAACTGACGAGCGAGTGATCGATTGAGCGACTGTGTGGCCAAAATGACGAGCGAGCGATCAACTGAGCAACTGCGTGGTCAAACTGATGAGCGAGCGATCATCTGAGTGACTGCGTGGCCAAACTGACGAGCGATCGATCAACTGAGCGACTGCGTGGCCAAACTGACGATCGAGCGATCATCTGAGTGACTGCGTGGCCAAACTGACGAGCGAGTGATCGACTGAACGACTGTGTGGCCAAACTGACGAGCGAGCGATCGACTGAACGACTGTGTGGCCAAACTGACGAGCGATCGACTGAGCGACTGTGTAGCCAAACTGACGAGCAAGCGATCAACTGAGCGACTGCGTGATCAAACTGACGAGCGAGCGATCATCTGAGTGACTGCGTGGCCAAACTGACGAGCGAGCGATCAACTGAGCGACTGCGTGGCCAAACTGACGAGCGATCGACTGAGTGACTGTGTAGCCAAACTGACGAGCAAGCGATCAACTGAGCGACTGCGTGGTCAAACTGACGAGCGAGCGATCATCTGAGTTACTGCGTGGCCAAACTGACGAGCGAGCGATTGACTGAGTGACTGTGTGGCCAAACTGACGAGCGAGCGATCGACTGAGCGACTGTGTGGCCAAACTGGCGAGCGAGTGAGCGAGCGACTGTGTGGCCAAACTGACGAGCGAGCGATCGACTGAACGACTGTGTGGCCAAACTGACGAGCGAGCGATCGACTGAGTGACTGTGTGGCCAAACTAGCGAGCGAGTGAGCGAGCGACTGTGTGGCCAAACTGACGAGCGAGCGATCGACCGAACGACTGTGTGGCCAAACTGATGAGCGAGCGATCGACTGAACGACTGTATGGTTAAACTGAGGAGCGAGCGATCTACTGAACGACTGTATGGCTAAACTGACGAGCGAGCGATCAACTGAGCGACTGCGTGGCCAAACTGACGAGCGATCGACTGAGCGACTGTGTAGCCAAACTGACGAGCAAGCGATCAACTCAGCGACTGCGTGGTCAAACTGACGAGCGAGCGATCATCTGAGTGACTGCGTGGCCAAACTGACGAGTTAGCGGTCAACTGAGCGACTGCGTGGTCAAACTGACGAGCGAGCGATCATCTGATTGACTGCTTGGCCAAACTGACGAGCGAGTGAGTGACTGTGTGGCCAAACTGACGAGTGAGTGATCGACTGAGCGACTGTGTGGCCAAACTGGCGAGCGAGTGAGCGAGCGACTGTGTGGCCAAACTGACGAGCGAGCGATCGACTGAATGACTGTGTCGCCAAACTGACGAGCGAGCGATCTACTGAACGACTGTATGGCCAAACTGACGAGCGAGCGATCGACTGAACGACTGTGTGGCCAAACTGACGAGCGAGTGATCGACTGAACGACTGTGTGGCCAAACTGACGAGCGAGCGATCTACTGAACGACTGTGTGGCCAAACTGACGAGCGAGTGATCGACTGAACGACTGTGTGGCCAAACTGACGAGCGAGCGATCTACTGAACGACTGTGTGGCCAAACTGACGAGCGAGTGATCGACTGAACGACTGTGTGGCCAAACTGACGAGCGAGCGCGTGATTAGCAGTTATCCCTCGATAGTTGTTGACGAGGATTCAAAGGTTCGAATCTTGGCTCAGTGAACTTAGGGTGGTTTTTGACAAGTGATTGATTGTTGTACTTTTCTCATCCTCTCTCCACGCTGATGGTGATTCTTATTTGAAAAAGCCTACTTTGATTATAATATTGAAATATTTTAGCATATCAATTTTACACACACACTCATGCATATATATTTACTACCAATTAAATTAGTCCATTAGTATCAAGTGCGTTAAACCTATCAATAATAATAAAAAAGTCAAATATTATGTCAGAATGAGAAGTTTTCCCAGCACCCAATGACAATATACAATAATATCGCCTAGCGCCTGTAAACTAGACTGTTCCGGCTCGAACGTGAGCATTTGAAAAGTAGAACCAGCTGCTCTATCTTTTAAGCGTGTCGCTCGCTCGTTCGCCCAGTCTTTCCGTACCCTAAATCAAGAATAACAAAACAAACGAACTATATTATAAATTTATTTTGTCTTAAACAAATCTAATTTGTTGTGATGACAATATTTCCTTATGAAAATCATTGAGATTTTAGCAGTTTTTCTTTTGTAAAAATAAAATGACAATGTCAAAACGTTTAAAAGAAAAATGTTTCTTAAATGTTGGAGCCTAAAATGTTTACAGTCCCTTGTACCGTGGCTACAAACATCTCCGCCACCTACAAAAGTACACACACTCACACCGTTTTACCGGGAGACCAGCGCCGTGTTTTGATCCTCCACATACATCGACACACAGGACTGTCCACCATCCACATTAGACCAGAATGAAGTCACAGAGTGGTACGTAAACCGGCCCACTTTCCTCGAGGAGCGAGCAACGCACAGGTACTCTATGTGATCACGTGTGTTATCCTACCCCTCGAACTGTCGCTCTTTCGACGTTGTGCGCAGGCGTCGAGGAGAGACTAACGCCATTACTTAATAATAATAATAGCACTGCGTCTTATTACCCGTTCGGGTTATAAGCTTTAAGTACTAATTACGCTAATGGATTGGGAATTGGGAAGGTTGAATTAGAGGAAGTGAACCCGCATTTGCGTGGAGGGAGAGTGAAAAGCCGTTTAGGAAAAACCACCCCCAGTTCACCCGACCGAGATTCGAACCTCGATCTCCCCGTCCTCAGTAGTAGAGCTCAACACGACTAGCGCGTTAGCCAACTACGCCACCGAGGCGGGTGACGCCATTAATTGCTGAAGATGACATCATTGGACTTGAGATACCTCTCTCCCATATGTTCCCCGCTGGGTAAATTTGAATATAAGCTTGTACTCAGAATGATGCTATTAGGATATAGGAGCTTACTTCATGTAAGTGTACATTATCTTGGATAGTTTTTTATAATTTTTTATAGGAATACTGAGGAACGGCTCTAACTCTTCATTATTCTTGGAATTCCTTTAGAATATTTATTTATTGGTATTTTACTAAATGTATTTATCAGATATTTAGATTTGTTTAGTTTGTAGGCAGGTGATGGCCTTATGCCTCTTAGTACTGGTTGGGTTATATTATTTACAAATTAGATAAAGTAAATCAACCTTTGCGCACTATGTCGCACAATAGTTTGTATGGCTTACAGTTGTGTGTCTTGATTAATATAATATTGTTTGGTATTTCTACACGAGGGGGAAATTAAGGAAAGGATTTTGATATGTTCAAAGTTTATAGTTGAGTAAGCTAATAAGTTAGAATGTTATTCTGCTTGTTAGTCTGTAGGCTAACCTCGCCTCTTGGGTGTTAGATGGGAATGTCATTGTTTGTATACCTTGTAGCCTGGCGTATAGTTAGTTATGAGCAGAAATTTAATACATGATATGTATAAGTTAAGGGAATATGACGTGTACTGACTTTTTAACAAGTGTAATTTCAAATATATTTATTTGGGTATCTTTGAATGGCTTAAATATGTTCATTGGGCGATAGGGTGTTTACCCACTTTCAATTCATTTTGATTATTACTCACGAACTTTAACTCTATTGCAGTTGATTTGGTTCTGTTAAATTAGTAAGCATGTTCTTTAATCTTGGCAATTACATTTAGTACGCTGTAACCTCATGATATTATTCTTTTTACTTATGCACATTAACTCGCTTCACGGTAATTATTGTTAGATTAATGCTATTGCGCATTGTCCGCCACCAACAATATTTATAGTTAAACTTTGATCATTATATATGGTAATAAAACGACCTTCGGCCCTTTATCAATTTCATGTCATTTGTTATGCTTTTCTTCGAGCAAACTCTAACTTCGTTTAACTCAAATGGTGGCGCACTTTATTCTCTGAAAGTTAACACTGCTAAATTTAAGGTACTGAGCTTTACTGATTGGGTCTAAGCCAAATAAAGATCCCTAGTGATCTTGTCTATTCTTTGTATTGCAACTGCCTTCTCTATCTAGAGAAACGGTTGATTAATAAGATCGTTAGTTTATAATCCTTAGGGTCACTAGTTTGTAAGCCATGTGGTACTAGCACAAAAGTCTTAATCCTAACCTATATATCCGTAAGATTTCAACGTAAGACACCGTAGAAGTTGGATCCACGTTTAACTTGATAGCACTCACATCGGCGGAGACGTGGACTAAATTCCATGCTCATAGTGTTAGGTTGGCTTCTGAACAGTCAGGTCAGGGTCACAATTCTATTCAGGTGAATTGAGGGGGATTTACTAAATGGTTTCCCCCTTCACGAAAAAAGGGGGATGTATTTTCACTAAAATAATATTTTTCACATCCGGTTTTCATTGGTGTAACTAAAATACATGTAGCCCGGCTGGTTAGTAAGACGTGATCGAAAAGGAGATAACTTTCTGAGGACCATTGGTAAGGAAGCCTACGGTGAACTTATCAAAAGTTAAAAAGAAAAAGCATTGATGCACGTATTAAAATTTGAAGCATCAATGACAGTAAATGTAACGCTCGTCATTTTATTCTTATTAACACACAAAAATTGCAATTTCCAGACAACTTAGTTAAATAATGACCATTGTTATTATAACGCATAAAAATATGCATTATGAAAATCTTGATATTAGATATCGAATATTCTAAATTTGTTTTTGATGAGTTTAGTTGGACAAAGTATTCTTCTTTTCCATTAAACACATAATACCCCATGATACAAAGTTTGTGCACTTCATTGAAACATGAATGGACTAGTATAAGGAAAGAGAATCACATAGAATATAGACACGGCTTTAGGGCCCTTCTTGTTCGTCGTTGATTTGCCAAGAAAGCGTTGCTTGACGGAGCCTAGAGCAGCCACAACAGTCCTGTGGTTTGTTTAATTCAGAATGGCATTTGAGTGACATCTTTCCTCATAGGAAGCTAAAAGGGACATAAACCTTCCCAAGAGGTGAGGTAGACTAGTCTAAAGTGACATGACCATCTAGAGAGGTGAGGTAGACTAGTCTAAGTGACCGACCATTCAAGAGGTAAGGTAGACTAGTCTAAAGTGACACGACCATCTAGAGAGGTGAGGTAGACTAGTCTAAAGTGCAACGACCATCTAGAGAGGGGAGGTAGACTAGTCTAAAGTGACACGACATCTCAAGAGGTGAGGTAGACTAGTCTAAAGTGACATGACCATCTCAAGAGGTAAGGTGACTAGTTAAGTGACATGACCATCTAGAGAGGTGAGGTAGACTAGTCTAAAGTGACATGACCATAGATAGGTGAGGTAGACTAGTCTAAAGTGACACGACCATCTTAAGAGGCGAAGTAGACTAGTCTAAAGTGACACGACCATTTCAAGAGGTGAGGTAGGACTATTCTAAAGTGACACGACCATCTCAAGAGGTGAGGTAGACTAGTCTAAAGTGACACGACCATTTCAAGAGGTGAGGTAGACTATTCTAAAGTGACACGACCATTCAAGAGGTGAGTAGACTATCTAAAGTGACACGACTCTAAGAGGTGAAGTAGACTAGTCTAAAGTGACAGACATCTTAAGAGGCGAAGTTAGTCTTCTTATCAATCTTAAAAAAGGCATGATCGTCTTCCCAACGGAATATAATTACACTAACCTTAAATTGGCCGTAATATTCTTCCCATGTGATTAAATAAAATATCATAAATACAACATGATATTTACGAAGGGCACAGTACAGCAACTCATAAAATTACATGACCTTCCAATTAATAAAATGGGTATGGCCTCCTTATACGTGAGAAGCACATCAAACCCAAGGGTGATGAAATACAGTAGTCTAATAATGGCGCGACTCCTCTAACCTAATTATAAATATCTCCTATGTAATTATTTAAAAAAGAATCTGCGCATAGTCTCAATCAAATCAATGTAAATATTATTCAACCTCTACTACAAAATATTTATATATCTTAAATATTCTACATTAACCCTCTATTAACAAACATCATCCCCTTTTTTGCTGCTGATAGTGAGCGTATTAAGTGTCCCTCTGTTGAAGAGGGGAGACTAAAAATAATAAAATAACTTTAAGGGAGAGAGATTTTGGCTTTCATCTGTACCCCCAATGTCATTATGAATTCCTTACAAATCGGGTGCAATAATAATCCTAGCTTTCCTATCTTATTTATTTCCTTCATTAGTTTTGTTTGTAAATGCTTACACGTAAATATTGCTGTTCTCTTTCAATTGGTTTTAAACTTTGCTTTTTTTAAATTACTACTTTTTAACAACATTAATTTTAGTGGTTTAATTGAAGGGAGAGAGGATAAAGGTGAATTAGAATAAATGCACCCATATTAGCTTGTAAAGAGGATGGAGGAAAATACAGTTAAAATCCCCTGTGGAAATCAACCCCCTCATTGAACACGGCCGAGATTCAAAAGATTCAAAACTGGATCGTCTCGCACAAGAATCAATCTCTTACAAATGGAGGCTTAATAATTCACTTTCATTTACTTTATTATAGTACTGGCAATAGTCGTGACCTATTACAGGCCATAGTCGTGAGACATGACAGGCAATAGTCGTGAGACCTATGACAGCCATAGTCGTGAGACCTATAAGGCAATAGTCGTGAGACCTATTACGGCCAATAGTCGTGAGACCTATGACAGGCCATAGTCGTGAGACCTATTACAGCCAGCACTGAAGTACACAAGTACGTATAAATAAGCTTACATGAGAAAATAAGATAAACAATCATAGCTAAATAATCATATTTAATGATTAATGGTTACGAAATATTAGAAAATATTACTGATAAGAATAAAAAATAAATAGCTTGATAGGAGTAAAGCTATAATTATTTGAAAAGCATTAACAATAAACATACATATACATCATAATAATGTAAATTTAAATATTTGAATCAGAACCTCTATAGTGAACAGGATAAATTAGTGATAAGGAAGTTCCTTAAATAACGCTCTGTTTGGCTTTTATTTAATAATAATCATAATAATGATAATCTTGTCTCAAATTTGTCTCTTATATTTTAGAAAACTGTCGAATATAAATAAATATCAGTTTTACTCAACCTATTACCGCCAT
Organism: Timema cristinae; assembly: GCA_039000515.1. Classification (NCBI taxonomy): domain Eukaryota; kingdom Metazoa; phylum Arthropoda; class Insecta; order Phasmatodea; family Timematidae; genus Timema; species Timema cristinae. The sequence goes on from JBCFYV010000001.1 coordinate 54,217,661, forward strand.
AATGCACTATTGGGTAAAAATATTTATAGATGTAAAGATTTACATAAAATAATTGTTTTCAAAACGTTTTAAATTTAATATTATGTATAGCTTTTAAGATTTCCATCTATAAATTGTTTCTCTCTTTCCTCTGTGTATATATCCTTTGTCTATATCGTACTGAAATCACAAGGAGTCTCTTTCTTGACTTCCTCGTATCTCACACTGAATGTAAACACATGCGAAACCGGCAAAGAAAACTGTCACATTCTACGTAATATATAGTGTAATCAATATCATGACGTCATCGCATGAATAAGAAGCGAACAAGTCGCAATAAATGGACCTCTAATAGCTACCCTCCTCCTCCAACCTCTCTAGCACTTGATTTGTTTGTTGTTTTTTTTCTTCATTATTTCTCCCGTGGAACGCTACATTATGATGAACCTTCTGAAAACCTCAGTGGTGGCCTAGTGGTCAAAAACGTTAAACTCTTATTAGAATATGTATTTTGTTCAAAACATTCACAATCTCTTTCTATCTTGCCTTGCCGCGAACTTTTGTCGACTAAGGTGCTCGACTGCTGAGGACGGGGAGATCGAGGTTCGAATCTCGGTCGCGTGAACTGGGAGTGGTTTTTCCTAAATGGTTTTCCACTCTCCCTCCACGCAAATGCGGGTTCACTTCCTCTAATTCAATCTTCCCAATTCCTAATCCATTTGCGTAATTAGTACTTAAAGCGTATAATCCGAACGGGTAGTAAGACGCGGTGCTAAATATTATAAGATTAAGAGCGTTCATCAAATCGTGCCCACCTCATCTCCCGGCTTGCGCGACCTATGGGAGTTAAATGGAAAAGAAAATATCAATATATGACAGAAATGTGTGCAGTGCACTCGTATTCGAATCTGGTCGTTACAAGTTTAGTAAAAAAAAAAAAGACACATAGAAATTCCGAAAGGCACTCTATCTGTCTATACCCGTTATCATTTATTTAAGGTATTTAAAGTGCACTTTCTGAACCGACTGATTATCTAATTTTAAACTAACTTTAATCTAAAGGGCCATTCCATACGGACGCTGAAAGCGCCACGTTCTTAGCACTGAAGGTTGCCTGTATTTGGATTACTCCACACGTGACGTTAAAAGCGCCAGACGCCCGGTTAACGCCGAACACCAGGTACTTAAAACGCTCGTATGGATTGGACCATGTAGTGCACATTGACTTATTATTATTATTATTATTATTATTATTATTATTATTATTATTAGCACCGCGTCTTACTACCCGTTCCGGCTATACGCACTTACGCTAATGTGTAATGGTAGGGTGATTGTGAGATGAAATGGAGGACCTACAGTTTAAAGTGGGATCCGAACCACGGTGGAGGCCTGGCATTTCTCGCATTCACAAGTTGTGATTAATACACGTCTTGTCAGAGGAGAAGGAAGGGTTTGGAAAATAGATAAATCTGTATCGGGACCTAGGATTGAATCCTGGACCCCCAGCACAGAAGTCCAACACCTTACCCCTAGACCGCCAGGACACCTACAAGGGAGATTAGAAACCTTTATAGTTGATTTAAGTTTATTTGAGCGTATAATAATAAATTGAGATTTACCAGGGTTAATAAACATGCCATTATAAGTTGTCCATGTGTGCACTGCACTAAGATCTGAGTTTAGTAAGGCAAAGGAATTGTTTAAGAGTTGTGCAGGGGAAGACAACTATATTTGGAAATCGTCTGCGTGCAGAAGATGTTTATAGACCTGCATTCAAGCCGGTAGGTCATTACAAACCTAGAAAACAACAGCGGTCCAAGAACTGACCCACACAGTAACTCCCACAGCCACAACCAACGCAAGGTAATGTCGTCGTCCAGAGAAGTATGAGCTAATCCACTTTATATAGGAGAAAATCAAAACATGACAATAATATAGCAACTAAAATTTCATGATTTACTGCATAGAAAGCTTGACTGGTCCTTTTTTGAGCCATTTTTAAAGCATTTTTGATATCCTTTTAGGCAATGTTGAAAAAGTATATTTTTTAAATGCTCTCGATATGTTTATATGCATAAATACTCAAAAGCACATTAAACATTTTTAAACACGTAGTTTATTATTATTATTAATGTTATTATTTAGTACCGCATCTTACTACCCGTTCGAGTTATATACTAAACACATAGTTATTGGAATAAGAAGATAATGAACATTATGAACATTGTATCACTTTGGAAAATACATATTCCTTATGAAGCACTGAAACCACGCTGGATAAGATATATATATATGCGCTAGTATATATTATATTATAACTATCATATATATATTAGCTAGCTATTATATATAACTAGCATATATATATATATATATACACTAGTTTCCATATTTTATAAAGTACATGTTCTATTTAGTCGTGTGCATTTATTACGAGTTTTCGTTCAAATTTTTAGGTTCTTTTAGTAAATTTAAAGTCACTGTGGCTTATTTACATATATATTATTTATATATTATATTTAATATATTTAGTATTTATACATATATTTTCAGCTAAGCTCTCTAGATTCGAGCCTAAAGTTCTTACTCATTGGATGTTGGCTCAATAATCTTAATACCAAAATTAATTATCGTCGATAATTAATGCAGAGTAGTAGTTTCTCTCTAATGATTGCGACTGTTGGAACGCTTATCATTAAAATCCCCCGAAACGACGCCACTTACCGAAATACCAGGCATGCCAAGAAATGTTGTGCTTATAGGCTCCCAAACAAAGCTCCCTTGCCGAACTGTAAACTTTAGGATGAGGTAAGATGATGAAGGGTAAAAATTAGAATTAATTATGACAATTATTATTTAGATGTTAAAAAGAAAGTAATTCGTGTTAAGTGACATAAATACTTTTGATTACTATTTACCTAAGGAAATAAATATAGTAAAGTGTACGGGTCGATAAAAATGCAGTTGGAAGAGAAGGGGGACTGAGATAAGATAAGGTCGGAGGATTAAGAATAAGAGACTTGCAATGGGCTTGGTTGAGGGATAGGGCTTAAGAAAATGTTGGATCAATCTTTACATATTTACCTTTATTGATATGATTTATTTATCAGCGCATCTACCTGTTATAGGCTACTACTGCTATACTGTTAAGCGATGCGGATATTGGATAGTTACTCGAATGGGGTAGGGTTTAGGAAGGAAGCGTATCCGAATTTGCGTGGAAGGAGATTTGAAAACTATTTAAGAAAAAAACCTTCAGTACACACGACTCGAATCTTAAGGCGGTTCCACGGGTCGTGTGAACGACTCACGACCACATCAGTCGTGTGCATGACTTGTGAGGCTAGTAGTCAAGAAATCACCAGTCATTATAGGGTTAATACGCGAATCCTTCAGTCTGTGAACGTTTTTGGAGAGTAAAACTGACACGTGGTATAATGATCAGTGAACTGGCTACGAGCCTAGGGTCCGGTTCTATTCCGGCCGGTATCTTGGTATCATCCCGAAATGGGAACTACTCAACAGTCACCTGGGCTTTGGTTGGTTAGGCTTAAGTAAGGCTTGAATATTTCTACTGACTCCACACCCTCATACTCAATATTACATCATACATCACTATCACCTCATACTCACTATCACCTCATACTCACTATCACCCTCATACTCACTATCACCCTCATACTCACTATCACCCTCATACTCACTATCACTCATACTCACTATCACCCTCATACTCGTTATCATCCTCATACTCGTTATCATCTCATACACACTATCACCTCATACTCACTATCACCCACTTTATTGCTATCACCCTCATATCATTATCACCTTCATACTCATTGTCACCTTCATACTCATTGTCACCTTCATACTCATTGTCACCTTCATACTCATTGTCACCTTCATACTCATTGTCACCTCATAATCATTGTCACCTTCATACTCATTGTCACCTTATACTCATTATCCCCTTCATACTCATTGTCACCTTCATACTCATTGTCACTTCATACCATTGTCACCCTCATACTCGCTCTCATCCTCATACTCACTATCACCCTTTGATAAAAATGTTTGTAAAATATTGTAATCGTTAAAAATAAAGAAAATACCAAGTAGGCCTAACTTTAAATTACATTAAATATAGTTGAAAAATTACACTTCATAAGGGATTGAGCTTGGAATGTAACTGGGATTTGGCACGCTAAATGTCCCCACTTTGTTAGCGCATCTGATTTTAATTTTATTGGAAGATAAATATTTAATCGTTCACGTAAGTAGCATATGAGATCCTACCTGCTGCTGAAGATCCGATGACATTGACCCGAGTAGGCCTACCTGAGCTGTGATGATGAATTTGAACCACAACGTCTTTATTGGTGTCAATTCACAAACACATAATTAGGTCAGAGAAAGATGGGTTATAAATTATGTTATATTGAATGGTAGTGACGAGAGTTGTGAGCCGTGGTGATGAGCACGTCCATCTTTTAGAGAAACATTTGCGAACTAAATAAAGAAATGCGAGTAAAAACAAGAGAGCAAAATATACCACCCTTACAAAATAAATTAATGCAAATCGCTGGTAGACTGAAAAATTTGATAATTATATAAAATAATAATGAATTTAAGATAATAAATATTTAATCAAGTAACAATAATGAAATTTATATTAAAATAATAAAAATAATGATATAAGACTAAACATCTTCCCCAATTGAACCATTCAGGTTAAAAATAAGGAATAAAACGGACACAATGAGACCTAATTACTAGGTAAGAGAAAACCCTTACAGCAGGCCGAGTAAGGGATCCTCTTGACGTACGTAGAGTTACTACTCGTACCACGCCGTCAGAACCAGGAGACGTTGAAACTTTTCGCCCTAGAGGCCAAGCAAGGGGGGGTGAACCCGAATTGTGTATGACTACAAGGTCTCCATTCCTGTATCATTTTGAGTACTCCTCTCGATTCGTTGTAAATTATGGAGATACTCCCGGTGCCATCTTGACAAAAATCTTCGTGAAAGAGCCGGAATTATCTGCCATCTCTTGAGACGATCTAGAGGCATTTCTTTTAGTTGCGACTTAGGGAGTTCCGTGAGAGAGTTTCCAATGAGAAAATTTCCCGGGGTGAGTGCGTCAATTTCTGATGGACCTGAAGACAAGGGTGTAAGGGGCGGGATTTGAGCATAGCTTCAACTTTGGTGATGAGTATAGTAGATTCTTCCACTGTCAATATTTGTCTGCGAATAACCCTGGTTAGGTGGTGTTTAGAACTCTTAACAGCGATTTTCTAGAGTCCACCTTGGTGTGGTGAGGCAGGGGGTAGGAAGTGAAACTTGATTCCATTTTCTGCGGCAAATTGGTCAATTTGATCTTGATTCTTCTTTTCTTTAAGAAATGCAGTTCTTATTTTCTTCAATTGAGTAGAAGCTCCCACGAAGTTGGTGCCAAGTCAGAATAAGTGTCTGAATATAACCCATGGTGGGACACGAATGAGTTAGTGCAGCAATGAAAGTGTTTGTAGAAGATCTGTTGTAACTTCAAGATGTACAGCTTTGGTGGTGAAACAAATAAATACACACAGGTATGCCTTTATCGGTTGCGATCACCGTAATGTGTGCAACTTAATTGGGAAAGGGCCTGCAAAGTCCACCCCTGTCTTAAGAAAAGGTGATGAGTCAGTGATATGAGCTTCAGGTATATCTCCCATTAAAGGGGTTGTGTTGGTTGGCTTTCACCGGAAAAATCTTATGCATTTAAAAATGCGAGATCTGATAATACTCCTTGCTGAGATAATCCAATAAACTTGGGATATTATGGATTAACATAGTTGTGGGCCTGCATGTAAGTGTTTGTGATGATAATAATCCATTATCATATAGGTAATATGATGTTTTTTTGGAATTAAGGAGTATTTTGCTTAGTATTTCAACTTCGATTGTTTGAGTCTACCTCCGAAACGGAATAATCCCTCATCATCCAGAAACGGTGCTAAACGTTGTAAGCGTGGTTTACAACTTTCCGATTTTGAGGGGATTGATATCTTCCTCGAAATGATTGGTTTGAATTAATTTCAAGATTAAAAGGGTAGGCTTTTCTAATTCTCTAGGAGTGAGAAGTCCTGAACAAATGTCTTCCTTTCTGAGTCTACAGCCTATAAGCAACAACTCTCTGTAAGATAAACCATGATGAAAATCTAAATAGTAAATCCCAATCTTCTTTGTGTGTCGAGATGAGTATGTTTAATGGTTGAGGTTTCGTTTCTAGGAGAATGTGTTCTTCTGAAGATGAACAGTAAACTGGAGGCCATTGTGTGCTGGATGCTGCTAACCAAGGTGGGCTTGTCCACCACAAAGGGTGGTTGAAGAGCAGGGGAGGTGATACACCACGGGAGGCCACGCCACTTGGATTTTGACTGGTAGGGACATGAGCCCATACTTCAGGAGGTGTCATCTCTTGTATTTGAGAAACCCGATTAGCAACGTATACCTTGAGTCTGTATGGTGGAGTGTGTATTTATGCAAGTACGATGGTTGAGTCTGTCCAAGCGGTAACTGAATTTATGTGGTAATGAGATGATATGACGCTGCTACAATATTGCATTAATTTTGACAGTAAATGGGCTCCAAATAATTCAAGACGGGGTAACGAAATTCATTTCAGAGGTAAGACACGAGATCTCGCAATAAGCAAATTTACTTTGAATTCAGAGTTTTGAGTCACACATCTGAGTTCACTGACAGTTGGTAGAACTTGCGTGTCAGCGCGATTACCTTCGAATTTCTTTCCGAGCTCTTGAGGAATTCTTTAAGCATCAAGATGTTTGAAAAAAATATGTTTTCCTCGGAAACCTTTTGATTAAGTGCTGATAATGTTTGTGAGTGCTCATTATAAGTTAATAAGAAGGAGCAAAGATTTTTTACATTCGCTTGTTCAATATTGGGTAGATCAATTAAATTGTCAGTGTGTGAATTAATTAAATACCTAATGTTGTATTATCTCTTCTTGAGTAAATTCCAAGCAACTTTGTAGTTTTCTGCAGTGAGTGGAAGTGGCGTAATTATGTTTAGTGGTTTGGATGTTAGTGAAGTTAAAAGATACTGAAATTTATTGACCTCTGTTAGAGACGTGCTATTGTAAATTGTGACCTCATAGAGACTCGAGCATGTTAACCATTGTGTGTGCTCACCAGAGAATTGTTTTAAATTAATTTTGGGCAGTCTAATATTCGACGCAACAGAGGGATTTGATTTGGCTGATTAATTTAGTGGATCACTTGTGGAAACTAATAAAGGAGGGACAGTACATTGGATATCGACATCTAAATCTGCAGTTATATTTTGAAATTCGTCTATTTTTTCTGGATCATATTCTTGATTATGGGTTGTGACATTGTTTAATTTAGACAAGGATGCATCAAATTCTGCCTTTTAAGCACTTTATTCCTTACCAAGAATTGTACTTTTTTGTACTTGAATTGGGTTTAACGTTTCACATCTAGAAATAATGTTTAATTGATCCTGTATTTTTGTCTTTATTGTTCTGCTTGTTGCACAAAGTTTGAGTACATCATCTTGAATTATTTTAGTAATATTAATAATTATAAAAAATTTGCTTGTGCATCTATTTATTTTGAAATAATATTTACTTGGGAACAAACAAAATATAAAGCAAACAAAGAAAGCAAATGTAATTTGAAACTGTACATACCCAATTCTAGGAACTTATTGTTATGTTGAGAAGCGAGTGTTTTCGACCGCAGCCCTGAGCTTGGTGTGCCTAGCGGTATTATTTTGAGAGAGAGAGAAAGGGGGGGGGGCGATGGAGAATAACTACAAAAGAAGCTAAGAAACATTCCAAAACAATTCACAATGGATGTTGGCGTAGTTATACTGTTTTGAACAACAAAAACAAAACATATTAAAACAGAAATTGGGTTGCACATAGCATTTTACCGTGCACACAATATTACAGTTAATATTGAATGTTTAGTTCATAGTTCACAAATTAATTCAATATAGTTATTATCCAAGTGTCACATTAACAAAAGAATATCAGTTTCACCGAGAACAAGTTATTAAATGGCGGTCTGTCTAAGCGTCAATTCACAAACGAGGGGTTTTCTGATATTCTACACAATTGTTTTTCTTTTCTAAAGCAATTATTTTAACTCTAATTTTATTTGGTTGTCCTGAGATGAAAATGTTCAAAGTTTTTATATTTTTTATTATTGTTTATTTTAATTGACTTAATAGCGTAGTACAAATATTTGCTATATAAAAGAATCTAATTTATTATCTTATGTATTTAGAAACATCCATGGCTGGAGGATCAATGATTTTAATTTGATTGAGAAATACATATTTAATCGTTCACGTAAGTAGGCATATGAGATCCTACCTGCTGCTGAAGATCCGATGACAATGATCCAAGTAGGCCTACCTGGGGTTGTGATGATGAATTTGAAGAACCGCACGTCTTTATTTGGGTTTCACTTCACACACACATAATTATGTCAGAAAAGATGGGTTATTAAAATAAATTATACTGAATTGTAGCTACGAGAGCTGTGAGCCGCGGTTGTGACGCACGCCCACCTTTTAGAGAAACACTTTGTGAACTAAAGAAAAAAACGCACGTAAAAACATAAAAGAGCAAAATGTACCACCCTTACAAAAATAAATTAATTCAAAAGGCCGGTAGACTGAAAAATGTGATAATTATATATCAAAACAATGAATTAATATAAGAAATATTTAATTAAGTATACAACAATGAAACTTATATTTAAATAATAAAATGTTATAATGATATTGTTTTTGGACCACTTTCATATATTAAAAGTCATGGATGAAGTGTATTTTTCTTTGATAAACTGTATATAAAATATCCTTTTAATACTTCATCCATGGAGAGTCACGCGCTTTTCAGAAGTAATTTCAATATATTGCACCACAAACTTATTTTTCTTTCAAAGATCAGCTCCGTAGTGTTTACAAAAAGCATGTGACGCTGGCCCTCTCTACCCAATAGGAAGCTAGCCTTCACAACACCTGTTGCCAGAAGTTTTTCCATTAATTAGTTTTAACACTGGAGACAAGGGTCCAAGAGGCAAGGGGTAGGTCTTATATAAGCCACTTGTGCGTATGAGTACACACAGAGTCAGTAATTTAAATCTACAGAGTAATATAACATTACACAGTACCAGTAATTTAAATTTATAGATTATATTAAATATATTAGAGAGAAAAGTCACAGAAAAGAAATCTGTGGATTTAACAAAAAAAAACTATTATTTTATATATATCTTCAGTACAAAATGTGTAGTTATTCAAATAAATCGTGCGCAACATCAAAACTCTTGTTTACTTCATAGGAATAAATATCATAATTAACCAGATCACATAACCATTGTAAGTGCGTACTAGGGCACATTCACATCATCAATAAAACCAGGAAACCGCTATAAATATGTACAATCGCGGGACCAAATCATCATAATTGGCGCCCACCACGCCACCAGATTTCAATAAATACCGTATCATCATAATTGGCTCCCGATCGTTGGGCATCGTTATTGAATTAATTTTAATAACATAATAAAATAATTATATAAAGACTAAACAAAGTCACTTTCAACTATATTTAATGTGTGTAGATATAGATAAATCACTGACAGACATATATTTGAACCTAGGCCCTCCGGTTCTGCTGACTGAGCTATCAGAGTTCTTCTCCATGTCAGTGCGTCATTCAACTACATAAACTTCCACGAATAGCATACTCAATTAGATTATCACCTGAAAAGACATGTTTGTTTAAATATATTTAATTTAATTAAAATAGGTTTCCAAACAACGGCTGTATCCGTAATTTAAGTTAATGTCCACGTTCAATTGATAAGTCACATTTTGATTGGAGGCAATTTTAAAGCAGTTGAAGTAATCTTAAGTATACCAATAACTTCGAACATAAACATAATCTCAACTTCCGTACAGAATCTCGTGAATAAGAGTTAACATTTCTCCAGGCAAGTACCGTTAATTCAAAGACTGTTCCAGATAGGTCCGTGTAGTCATTTTTAGGGTCTCTGGTCGGGTAATAGAATGCGCTAGCGTTTTCACCGCAAATAATAGCAGCGTGCAAGGCAGCCTCTTTTGTGTGTGTGGGTTTGTGTGCGTGGTTTATTAGTCGGATGAAGCTCTGGAGTAATGTGCCATGGTAGGTGGGATTGATCTGGCGTAGCAATCAGGGTGGCGTGACGTCACGGAGTGAGGCATTGGGACAATACAGTCCAATTTTCATAGCAGTGGCTTTCCTTATCCGACAGATAGAAAACTTCCTATAGCAACTTTCATACATACGTATGGTCACGTGATCTGCAGCGGTTACTTTTGATATATATTATCAACTCCACAATAACTTTAACTAAACAGTAAAATTATATCAGTTTTAGCTATAAAAATATGTATTTTCTAAAAATACCTTTATTTAAAAATTTGACTATAGAACTTTCAAGTCATACGTGACAGAGCTACCTCTATTTATCAAATCAAATAGATCTATAAGTAATCGGATATATTTCATGGGCCTAGAGTCACAGAAGGGGGTAATAATCTGCTCCAAAGCAAGTATTAAAGTAGTGCAACTTTGCTCTACCAAAATTACGCCCTATTTATTAATTCTGTTTCACTAGTCAAATTAGGAGCAAACTGGTGGCACAAACAACCATGACGTCATCATTTGCGCTTTCTTAAACCAGTTTGCATGAAGAATTGCCTCCAAAAGTTATGATAATTTAATTTAAATCCCTAATAAAAATAACAGAACAAACATAAACAGTATTGCTTAAACTTTTTATCCATGAGCTAGCAAAATACATATATATATATATATATATATATATATATTGTTGGGATATATTCCAACAAAAGAATTATTCATTATAAAGTGTTACTCTTTATTATTCATACAAAGCTTACGTTGGACCATTAGAATATTGTATTATAACCTAAGTCCAGAAGTTGATGCCCTTAAAAACTACAAAGGATGCACTCAAAAAATCACTGTTTATATAAGGGGCTCCCAACCCTATGCCCGTGGGTGCCATGGCACCCGGTGAGCCTTTTGTGTCTGCCGGCCCCTTTTTGACCACAGCTGAAAAGTTCTTGATTAATTATTTTAATCTGTCGATTTTCCGACAAAAATCAAGTTTGTGCTTATCGCCATGTCTGCTGTTCTCAAGAAGTTGGTGATTGAAAGCCCCCTCTTTCCAATCCCTCCGTCTCATTTCTTTTTCTTTGCCAGCTTATTTTCAAAGTGTATTTTACTAGGAACTATAATTATATTCACTAATACCATTCTAATACTTCCTATTTCCTTTGTAAATATCTTGGCATGGGCTACCCAGTTTTGTCGCCTGAGTAAACACAGAATAAACATATATTTTAAAAATATACCCAAGCACCAAAATGACATTGACTTTTTGGTTTGGTGAAAATTGTTTAAATTGTTTAAACTGGTTTTGGACTAACTTTACGTGTGTACCATTTGCGTTATTTTATATCAGAATTTAAAAAATATTTTTTTAAATTTTAAATTCACACATTTTTTTATAATATGTATTTTTGTGTGTGTTTTATTTGAATTAAGTATTATGTTCGGCTATACATTTAGTTGAAAATGTAATTGGTGCCCGCCGCACTACCGTTAGTTTTGAATACGCTCCAAGGTACAAAAATGTTGGGGACCTCTGGTTTATATCCTCAATGCTACACACACAAAAATGTTTTTTAAAACCAAATAATATATTTTAAATCTAGTTTGTTCTTCTTGAGCGTTAATGGTAATAACTGGGGAACGCTGCAAATGAAGAAATTAATAATAAAAAAATCTGTATAACTAGTACACCTTTTATAAATAATAAAATAGGCATAACATTTGTGTGAATCTTAAGTTAACCTTATTCTGCATTGCAATGCACAACGAGGGTCATCTTCAGCTTATCGGTTGTGAATGCTCGGTGATTATCGCCCAAGAGTTTTTCTGTACCTGGATTAGCTGCGCTCTACATCCACGATTGTTACTGGAGAACTCCTAAGGTATGGAATGTTCCCTGGTGATATGTCTTCTTCAATGTCTTCTAAAGAGTCGCTTTTACCGTGAGAAAACATTAGATTAGGTTGGGTTCATTGTTTTATGTCTGGCCGTACTCATAATTACACCAGAAAATTAATTATACAAGTAATACAATAATGAACTTGTGCATTAAAAAATTACCCGTTGTGTGCTATGATTTTTATGTAATGAGTTCATGTAGGTGTCGTCTTGAAGTGTACTCAATCTATAAAACTGCCCCGTCATGTCGGACACGCGCATATATATTTTTTTAATCAACATTATCTGCATAAGTCCCAGAAACGACTGGATTATTCATTCAGTTAGTATTCTGATGAACCGGCAATTCGCTACCACACATAACAAAATAAATGTGTTAACATAGAAATGAGATTGTCAGCGTCATCAGATGATAATGATGGTGTTTTTCAATTCGTTTCATCAATGTTGAAACCCAGTGTCACTTTCTGTGCATTATGAGCAGGACCAACTACAAGATTCATTGGGCCTGGGCCAGTGGATTTTGGGAGTCCTACCTCCCATTTCACTCAAACTAATATCTTAATTTCTGTGCTTTATTAATTTGCATTAACTATAATATTTTAACTACAAACATGAAAAGTTAATAGTTTCCTTGCATTTTTATAATCTTTACCAACTTTAAAAGAGCTGGGTCACTATCAGTAAAAAGAACAACAGAAATTTATTTTAATGGACTTGTGTCTGCTGCAAGACTTGCTGACGTAAAAGAAATATGTTTGAGTGGTTTGGGGAGGCCTATAGAAGTGGGAGCCTGAGGCGAACTGCCCCAACTGCTTCCCCTCCCTCTAATCCCACTTGGCGGCCATGATTACAAGCTTTACAGTCTGTTAAAAAGGTTGATCATCTGTTGACTCCCGACAAATCTATCTCTGGCAAGATATTTAATGTTAAACTATCTTGTTTCGAGAAGTATGTTTAGTTATTTTTTAACGTTATTTCTACTTTTTGTTTTTTACAAATTATATAATTGTATTTTATATATTTTCCTTCAAAGATTCTTCATTTTAGAAAAACCGTTTATTTTTGACAAGAGTAGCTGCACCTCTAGGTACTCGGACAAAGACGTCGTTTTCGTATAGCTCGTAAGTGACGCGGAGGGGAGTTCGGGTGTTCGAAAATCGACTGAGTTAGCTGAAGAGAATTTTCATGAAGGATTTTCCACTCTCTCCCTACAAAAATGTAGGTGCATTTCAATATAAATTCCATTTTCTTTATATATCTCTAAGTAGTATGGATAGTCCGGACAGTTAATAGATCCAGTTGTTGAGCACGTAAAAAAATAGTTTTAACAGTTACAGAAATAATGGTAAATTACTCTTGATAAAACCAATTTAACCCGCATCGGTGGTCACATGATATAGCACGTCACGGTAGGGTTGGACTGATTGTCGGCAATAAAGATATCAGGGTTCTAATCGCCATTGGGTGTAGCGCAGTTAGGCATTTCTTAATGGTTTATCAATCTCTCCCCACGCCATGGCGGCTACATTTCCTATTATATTTCATCCTTTTCATTCCTTCTCCACTAGCTGTATGAGTAAAGTATGGACGGATACTATAACCTGGTTGGGGGGGGGGGATCTTTATGGTCTGGTGGTCAGAGTTCCTGTCTATAGATCCAGATTGAACTCGGTTGTCTTGGGGTAAAGTGCTTGCCTCAGGAACTGATGCTCAGGCTAAAACCCCAGCCAGAGTCGATGGATTTTTCTTGGGCGATAAAAATCTGTAGCACAACTTCCTTCTGAGGGGACGGTCTCATGTTGATTGTGGCATGTGAAAGAACCCTGCCTTTCCTGGCATAATATGTAGGCGCTTTCCAACTCGTTAAAAGTAATTCTCGTGCGCTCATTTTATGAGTCAGTTCAGAAAAGGTACGTTAAATACCTACCTCAAATTTATGAAAAATAAAAATACAGATCTAGAGATTCCAGGTTCGATCCCCGATGCTTACAAAATGTATACGTGAAGCAGTGGGTTTGGAATGGGGGTCAGACGCAGCCTCGCGAGGATAAATAAGGAGCGAATTGAAAAAATAAGTCTAAAAACTAAGTTTAGTTGCCAGAGGGCTCGTTGTGCTGACCTCATGACACCCTTGATCCGTAAATGTTGGCACTATAATCGTTAACGTCGGTATAGCGTGCTCGCGGGCCAATGCCATGTAGTTTTTTGATAAATATTTATAGTTTAAAATATAAATACTAAAAAAAATCACATTTACTTCATTTCATTTCGTTAGTCATATCACGACCAAAATTATTCAGAGATGATAGTTATTTCCTTGAATACTCGAAAGTTTTGTCGACATACAAATTACTCCTTCCTACACCCCTCGGGCCCCCATCTTCCTTTCCCTAGGCATGACAAATTAATTTCAGTGTTCTATTTTTTTTCATCCCCTGCAGACATACCCAATTCATTTCCTTGTTCCTTTATTTTTTCCTCTCTCTCCTTGTCATCAACTCTCTTCACTCGCTGATAAATGGAGGAAGAGTGACTTCTCTTTACAGTCCTTACAACGTAAGAGAGGTTGTGTGGGAAATACTTGTATATTGTAGCTGTTTTATCAGGAGGTTTTTAAAGCCCACTTACCTAAATTAACTGATTGTACCAATATACCCCTTGCAGACTAGCTTAACTCTAGAATAACCCACTTTGGTGCCCGAGTCGTTTAAGACATCATTCACGCAATAGAATAGACATCCAATGGCTGGGAGATTGAGGTTCGAATCCCAGTCAGATGTTCTGAAGTTTTATTTTTCCCTGAATGACTTTCCACCCTCCCTCCATACAAGTGTAGTTTCATTTCCTCTAAGTTCAACCTCATTCATCTTTAAAACTATTCGCCTAATCAGTACAAAATAATGCGTTTAGCTTGAGCGGTTATTAAGACGAGGTACTATACAAAACTAGTATGCGTTTTCCGTTTTATTTTTAAGACCGAACATTAATTTACGCGCATCAGTGGCCACGTGGTCTAACGCGCTACTCTCGTGATGGACTAGACTATCGAAGATGGGGCGATCGGGGTTCAACCCCAGTCGGGAGCAATGAGGGCTTTTTCCTAGATGGCATTCTAACCTCCTTCCGCGCAAATGCGGGTGCACTTACTTTCAATTGAACCTTATTATCACCTAAACCATTAGTGTAATTAGTACATAGGCGTGTAAACTGAACGAGTAGCAAGAAGCGGTGCTAAGAAAAAAAAAATTAATAAAATTAAATATAAATAAAGCTTGTGTTGGACCCCTTCATCCACCCCTTCTCCCGCCTCTCTCGTAGATGGACCCCTGTACCACAATTCATTTGGTAAAACCTCCTTAAAATCTTAGAATTACACCTTTAATAAATGGGCCCAAACGGGGATCTACTACAGGCCTGCGCGTCACTGTTCTACCACCTGAGCTTTCTGGCTGGACCCTTGATTATATCTGAGACACATTCCATCATTTAACTTTCCCGAAACTTCTAACTATTGCGAGCAATCCGAGGCCACAATTAGCTTTGTGAGAGTCGAATGGAAGAATGTATCTCGGCAATGAAATCCCCTCATTGATCAGATTGTAGAGCATTGGTGCAGTAAGGTAAAGGTCCTAGCTTTGGATCCCTTTGAAGGCACTTTTTTTTTCACACATAGAATTTAAAAATATTATCTTAAATCTTTCTTTTATATATCTAACTAGATAGCTGTTGCCCGCGGCTTTGCTCGCGTGGAAGTTGATTATATACAAATACGAAAATATACATATGTATTTACAGATTAATTTAAAATATTACGTTACGTTGATGACCATAACTTGACCTCAGATCAAAAATAATGCAAGTCCGATACAAACTTTCACCCCCCTTTTCATCCCTTATTAAATAAAATTTCCAAAATTCCTGAAACACGTATTTATTTGTTTTACGTCAATAACCGAAATACAAAATTTTGTTTATGTAACTTTCAAAATGACGGACTTTCATACATTTTATCATCTTCTTTTTTGACCCCTTTGGAGTGGAATTTTCTAAAATCCTTTCTTAGTGGGTGCCTACATAACAAACTGAATATACAGTCCGAATTTCATGCTTGTAGCCTTGATAGTTTGCGCTCGGCGATGATGAATCAGTCAGTCAGTCCGATACAAACTTTCACCCCCTTTTTCATCCCTTATTAAATAAAATTTCCAAAATTCCTGAAACACGTATTTATTTGTTTTACGTCAATAACCGAAATACAAAATGTTGTTTATGTAACTTTCATACATATTATCATACATATTATCATCCCCTATTTTGACCCCTTTGGGGTGGAATTTTCTAAAATCCTTTCTTAGTGGGTGCCTACATAACAAAATGAATATACAGTCCGAATTTCATGCTTGTAGCCTTGATAGTTTGCGCTCGGCGATGATGAATCAGTCAGTCAGTCAGTCAGTCAATCAGGACATGTTATTTTATATATCTAATAAAATTAGTTGGCCATTATATAATAACATTGCGCGTCTGGGCTACATCACTCATGAAAAGATTAGTCTATACTAATGTACCGTTGCCTAGAGGACGTCCGAATGTACTGATCGTACATCCTTTCCGTGGAGCCTCTTTCCATGATCCGATGAGATGAGGATAGTTAGTATGAGGGTGGAGAACAAGTAGCAGCCCAGTGAAAAACTACCACCACCATCAATGAAGTACTTCAGATGCCATATATTAAAGCTGACCGCGGTTGTCTTGGGGTAAAGTGCTCACCTTGGGACTCGATCGTGGGTTCAAACCTGGACGGAGTCAACAATTTGTTTTCTTGAGCGATAAAAATTCATATCATAACTTTCTTCAGAGGGGAAGTAAAGTCGTCGGTCTCGTGTCGATTGTGACATGTAGAGGAACCCTAGAAGATACGTGAGAATACCTTTCCCGGCAAAATTGGTCGGTACTTTCTCTCTCGTCCATAGAAATTATCGTGTGCTGATATAATCAGTTGGTGCACTTCAAACACCTCAAATAAATTAAATGAAAAAAATTACACTCACGTATGTGAACAAATGGACTAAGGCGTCAGGCATGCACTAGACTGGATTTATAGAAATGGTAAGGTCAATTTTCAACTCTCTGTTGGGTGCACTGGAGGGGAGTGGGTAAAAGAGGGGAAGAAATCATCCCACATGTGATTTATCACTGTAGTTTTCTCATCTTCTCTCTCACAAATGTGGGTACTCTTCCTCTGAAACAACCTTTCGACATCTTAGATTAAAATTTTAACATATTGATGTAGAAATATAAAACTTACTATTATTTTCAGAGGCAAGTAGAGATCTATAAAATATGAGCTATAGTAGAAAGTTGGTAGAAAGAAACGCTTAGGAAATGCAAATGTTTTTGTTGGCAGTCAATACTTATAGCATTTCACTATTTTGACTATTATTATTTTATAGATATTGATAATATCTATCAACATTGACAGCTGAAGATCACATGTTTTGACGTATTAATATTTGAAAGTAGATCTAGTAAATCGTTTAGCTGTCAGATAATTCCCTTCATATGCAGATTGTACTGTATCTCGACTCATTCCTCTTGCTGACGGATAAGCCCTTTCATATGCAGATTGGACTATATTTCGATTCATTACTTTAGCTGTCAGATAATCCCCTTCATACGCAGATTATACTATATCTCAACTCATTCCTCTAACTGTCGGATATTCCCCATCATATGCAGAATGGACTATATCTCAACTCATTCCTCTGTCGGATATTCCCCTTCATACCCAGATTGGACTATATCTCAACTCATTCCTCTGTCAGATATTCCCCTTCATACGCAGATTGGACTGTAACTCGACTCATTATAAATTTGCATTTCCACGTATGGTAGTAAACAGATTACTAGCTCCAACTGGTACTTGAACTCCGCTCTTCTTCAAGCACTACTTCAAGTGTGAACTTGATTACGATTACGAGGAAAGCTGTCACTCAGCTCATGTCGTTTGGGTAAACGACTTTTTCCTAGAAGGCGAGTTTGGGCGTAATATAACGGTGACATTTCACAAATTAAAACTTTGATTTTGATTTGGGGCTTCACGAATAAACCAAGAGTTGTTAGGGAATCTGAATAACTTGTTTTGTTTATAGAAAATACGTTTTAATTATGTCAAGAGTAATATACTTTTAATATCTTAACATGTACTTATTGGTATGAATGGATATTGCTAATGAACATATTTTTACTTTATAGCGACCCCTGGGAGAAAGGAGTATTGTTACCTCACAAAAAAAATTATAAATGTTGATTATTTTTATGTTTCATCACCCTCTGTAACCGAAAAAGTGGTTGTTGTTTTTTGCGATGCCTTCTGGCTGTACGTATTTTATGATAAATATACCTTTTTGTAAGATAAACAAAAAAATCTATATCTCGAATCTAGACATATATCAAATGAATTAAAATTTACCTACAATATTATGTCATATAATTATGAGAATATTGTATACAGTTTGTATTGATAATTATATTTATTCCAGCGTATTTCAATAAGAAATATTTGTGAAATTACAAAATATATTGAATTAAAATAAATTGTTGTGAAAAAAGTTGTCTTAATTTAACGTTTACTTGTATTTATCTAACCGGCATCGTTATATAATGGCCAAAGGCCTTGGCTGTTGGCTTAGAGGTCCCGGGTTCAATTACCGTTTGGTACCGATGATTTTTTTCGAAAGGGAAATTACTCCCATCGTCATCAGGGTTTGGTTAGTTAGGCTTAAGTCAGGTTAAGATTTTCATTGGCCCCCACCCCATGATATTCACTATCATCATCACCTCATCTCATAGAGACGTGGAAAGAGCCTCCACGGAAAGGATGTATGATTAGTACATTCGGGCGTCCCCTGGGATACAAATCCATGTAGTCTAGACACGGCATTATTATTATTATTATTATTATTATTATTATTATTATTATTATTAGCACCGCGTCTTACTACCCGTTTGGGTTATACGCACTTACGCTAATGTGTAATGGTAGGGTGATTGTGAGATTAAAATGGAGGACCTACAGTTTAACGTGGGATCCGAACCACGGTAGTCGCCTGGCATTCCCCACATTCACAAGATGTCTTGTCAGAGGTGAAGGAAGGGTTTGGTTATCAGATAAATCTATGCCGGGACCGAGGATCGAACCCCGGCCGCCAGCATAGAAGTCTGACACCTTACCCCTAGACCACCAGGTCACCTTTATTATTAATATTATTATTATTATTGTTGTAATATTAATTTGAACATTTAAATCTTAACACGGAACTCTAGCTTGGGACCTTTGACTCATCCCACCAACGTTCTGTCCCTCTGCTATGTAGTGCCCGTCGGGCATACTCTAACCTAATTCCCCAAATACGTGAAAAGTCTCTCCCTGTTGGCCCACATACCTGGACTTGATCTGTATACCTCACCTGGCAGCTGAGCCCTACATATCGAGCGCATCCTGAAACTACCCCTAGTTGACGTCATCTCGTTCTCCCTATACACCCCTCCACCTTCCCGCTTCCCGCATCTCCTATCCAGGGAAAACCCCAACTCGACTCCAGGTCGGGAATATTTTAATAGCCAATTTGTGTGCGCATGCAGACCATAACTGTGTACCTCGTATGTACGTTCTGGACAGTAAACATATATTCTTTTTTGTGTTATAAAAAGATACTAACGTGATCAGATGTTTCTTTCTATTCAGCCCTTTAACGGATTTTCATCAAATACAATTTAAATAATTTTAAGGACACTCTTCGATAAGTTGTTTTCAATAGTTTCCCCACGATTCTAGGGACAGAAGCTACGAGCACGAGATTAACTATTTTAGACAATATTTCTTCAAATGTTAAACAAATTAAACTTATCAACGTTGGCCTTTTTTTTTAAAAAAAAAGTATAATTTGTGGGACTATAAATCGGCAACTTATTATTATTATTATTATCACCGCGTCTTACTACCCGTCCGGGTTATACGCACTTACGCTAATGTGTAATGGTAGGGTGATTATGAGATGAAATGAAGGACCTACAGTTTAACGTGGAATCCGAACCACGGTGGAGGCCTGGCATTCCCCACATTCACAAGATGTCTTGTCAGAGGTGAAGGAAGGGTTTGGTAATCAGATAAATCTGTGCCGGGAACGAGAATTGAACCCCGGCCGCCAGCACAGAAGTCTGACACCTTACCCCTAGACCACCAGGTCACCCTGGCAACTTATTAAAGAGGATGATAGTATTGAAAACTAATTATGTAAATTAGAGAGTGAGATTGGAAGGAGCTTGTACCATCACCTTATCTTTAAATTGCTATGGGTTTTAATTCAGTTAAAAGAAAAGGGGAAATTAAAAATTGAAAATGTATCAATAGTAATAGTTTATTTATTAATAAATAATACAAATGGTTTTAAAGATTATTTTTTTTAAATACTACGGATAGTGCTAAACTCATGACTCTACACATGTATAGTTTTTATGTATACGGTAGGAACCCGAGTGTTTGAGATTCCCGTTAAATTTGAGTCGATCCACAGAGAGAGAGAAAAAAAAGGGACTATATTTTATTCCTTTAACATGGGAGTAGGAGTCAGCTGATTATGGGTTTCCGAGAATTGAACCCTCTTTCAAGCCCTTTGATTGTCTAATGATATAACAAACCAGCAAAATTGCACACTCTTTTGTTTTACTTTGTTAAAATGTTCAAAATTCTTACCCCAACAAATCCTACATTCCTTGACGACTTAATGGTCTCGAGACTAAGAATTTCTTGTTAGTAATTTTTTTTCTGTTTTTTGTTACTACTTTCTTTTTTCTGTTTATAGAGGTTACTTATTTAACTGTCAATAAATATATTTAATTTTTCAACAGGAGTGTCTGAGCCTTTGAGAATAAAATGGTTTTTTCAATTATTTTTTAGTGTTAAAATTTTATAAGAATATATTTAGTCATAATTATAAAAAAATATAATCATATTTTTGAATAAGAAATAGTTTCGACATTTTACTTGCTTACATACTTATTGTATTGGGGTAGTTTTAAAATAAAAAAACCGCACGTTATTTATTACCCATGTCAGTGATGTAGGGGGCAAAGGCATTAATATTTTATTGTCTGGTTCACCAGAGTCATTAGGTCAGGGTTAGAATCCCGATGGGTGTACAGATTTTATTCCCAACAATTTTTATTTCCCACTCTGTCCCTATCAAATGTGGGCTTACATCCTTAAAATTATACCTTCCTCATCCCTACCCTATCATTGTAGATATGCGAATGCCCCGGTAAGATGAGAAGTACAGAGGGCGGGGGTAGGGGCCGCGTTTTGGTTATTAAATCGTTGTACTTGGTTATAGTGATTGACAACGTCTTAAACTGTCTGATTTATTTCACGTTAGATGACTTAAAAATAAACTATAAATATCAATGTATATAATAAAATAACAATAAATTCACTATTTTAGCACCGCGTCTTACTAAACTTTCGGGTTATGCACACATGTACTAGTTACACAATAATTTTAGGAATAGGAAAGTTTAATTTAGAGGAAATGCACCCACATTTGCTTGAAGGCCGAGTAGAAAAACATTTAGGAAAACCACCCGACCGGGATAAAAAACCGATATCCCCGTATTTTGCAGTATAGTCCAACAATAAAGTAGCTCGTTAAACCACACGACTACCGAAGCGGGTAAAAAATTCAATAAATTCAAATTATTGACCCTGATTAATGATATATTCCATTTGTATTTTTATTAGTTTTAACATGTCTCAAGAAATTATAATTTAGACTCTTAACTATATTGGAGTCTAGCTTGTATACTAAACCAAATAAAATTTGACACATGTGTGGAAGTTGATGTTTAAACTATACTAAAAAAAAACCTTTGACCCAATTTCTAAAATACTCTTGTTTAAATTGTATATTATTACACTTGTACAGGAGGTATCCCAACATAGACTGTATTTGCTCAACACTTTTTATTAAATTTTCTAATCAATTTTGATGAAAATACGATAGAAGCGTTGTTTTACACTTGGTATTTACTGTAATTTGTATGACTTTGTTAAAAAAGTTTAGAAAAGTTTTATTTAACATTTCTTATTTCCGATTAAGCGTAAAAATTATGAAACATAAAATATTAATTTAGAGTTACTTATAATAAGTCTTAGAAGGCTGAGCTTTTAGGAATAACTGCTATATTTTTTTTAATCCATGAGGACCAAGTACATAATGGCTAAATAATCCTAATGTTGTTAGTAAAATTATGTTTATATATTACTTTACTAAAATTTTATGTTCGTATCTTTCTACCGGTTCGGGATATTCTCATATTAACACAAAGGAGCTAAGGATTAGGAAGGTAAACTGTACTAGAAATGTACTAGCATTTGCCATAGATGTGTTGTACAGATCACCTATTTTAATCCTTTCAGAGGCAGTATACCATTGTGTCCTGA